>CM046875.1:208145753-208470572 GCA_025667525.1 Glebionis coronaria
TAAACTTATCCTAACAACGAGAAATTAAGTTTTCTCGGGCATGAGCTAATTTTAAAAACATTCGAAGTTTTTAAGCTCATGCACAATGGTTTATCATTAAATATCAGATGGTAACCCGTGCTTCAAATAAAGGAAAGTTTATCGCCGATGATAAACTTATCCTTACAACGAGAAATTAAATTTTCTCGGACACGAGCTTACATTAAAACCATTCAAAGGTTTTAAGCTCGTGTATATGACTTACAGTTAAATGTCAGACTGTAACTCGTACTTCAAATAAAGGAAAGTTTATCATTAATGATAAACTTATCCTCATAACGAGAAATTCAGTTTTCTCGGTCATGAGCTTGTATTAAAACATTCGAAGTTTTAAGCTCAGAAAGGAAAGTGTATCTTTTAAATAAGAGAACTTTTCCTCGTAACGAGAAATTCACCTTTCTCGGTCATGAGCTTTCCGTTAAAACAGTCAAAGTTTTCAAGCTCATGAACACGACTTCTAAGTAAATGTCAACTTAGGACTCGTTCTTCAGATAAAAGGAAAGTTTATCGCCAATGATAAACTTATCCTTAACAACGAGAAGTTTACAACTTCTCGGACTTGAGCTCGTTCCTAAGATATTCCAAATCTTAAGCTCAAGTAATTGGTTTTCAAAACTTTGAACACAATTTTTCAAGAATTTTTCAAAGATTTTTCTAAATCTTTCAAAATTGTGTGTTCAAAAATGTTTTGATAAAAAGAGCATGTCTTCTGGAATCGATAATATTTACGAACCTAGAAATGTCATTCAATAATGACACGGGGTTGTAAATAAAGTTCGAGCAGAAGTTTAAAACATTTAAAACATGCTCAAAATGGTTTGCTATTATTTCAGATAGCAACCCGCTTTTCATAATCAAGTCAAGCATTTCACCGGAAAGCTTTGACTCAACAACGGGAATTAATTTTCTCGGGGACGTGACGAGGTGACCAACATTCGTGAACAAGAACCATGTGCTTCTTTCATATGCTGTTCTCCATTATTCAGGTCCAACCTCGTACATTGCTAATCTTGTGAATTCATTATTATATCTGATCTTTGCACGTAATAAATACCTTACACTTGTGTTTAAAAGGTATTTAATTTACGTTTCAAGTACACCCTCATTAATTTGAGGGGGAGCTTGTTAAAATCACGAAGATAATTGGATTTGCATTTTTCTTCCCAAATTTTCTTAAATTGCTATTAAATCAATTGATATTAAAAACATCGATTGGGTTAATATTTTTAATATGGGGGAGAAAATGTGATTTAATATGGGAAATGATTAATCACAAATGGTTTGACTTAACGTGTTAGCTCATCCCGACATGTGCGAAATGTTTTCGAATATCGTAGCATATGTTAAGGGGGAGCAAAATGGATTTGCACTTCAAAATGGATTTCATGGTGACATATACTTACCCAAAACATCTCTATTCACGACGGTGACGATTGTGGTGACATAAGGATGGTAGGATAGGTTAAAGTCCAATGATTTCTCTAGAACCGGAGGAATCTTCCCAAGGACATTCCATAGCTAGAAATAGTAGTCCTTAGGAAAGATGGAGAAAGATTGTGAACGTAGCTGAATGCCGACCAAGTACTTAAGTTAGCACTGGAACAATCACAACAAGGTGCTAGTTATGACGTATTGGTAAGCATTGAAGGGGTTGAAGAATGAAAAAGAATTGTAAAGATAAAGGGTGTAAAGAAAGAAGCCCTCCTTACAACCTTAGGCAGAAACCGGGTCAATTCATATGCTATTGAGATCATTTTTAATGATTCTTGATATTGAAGAAAGACATCATGGACCCAGTGATGCAATGCACAACCCTTCCCAGCTAACTCAAATATCTCTCAAAAGGTATTTGTTTTAATCACACGGAGATCAACACATTATCTACTGGTTTATTCACTCCGAATAAATTGGTATTGAAAAGGTGGCACTCCTCTCCAGCCTCCGATCACTAAAATCCAAAATGCACGATCGAGTCTAGAGCCATTTGAGATCATCAAATATCTCATTAGGACACACTTTCATTATTCCTTGCTTCTTCACACACTGTGAAAAGTAAGAAAGTTCTTAAGAGTCCTACGCAAAATCTTCATGATCTTGCCTGAACATCTGAGTAATACGAAAGTATTTACAATGAAGATGGAAATCCTTCTTGAGCGAATATCAAAAAGCTCATGGTAGGTGACTTGTGCGATTCTTTATGAATCAAACTTGTGATAACTGGAAAGCAACAGTGGTTTAATTCTTAAATGAATTTAAACACGTTCCAGGCCTCTACGCATTATCATATGATCTTGCCAGAACACTCAGAGTGACTCTTTATTGATCACAGTGACGAGTGGAAATCCTTCTAGTGTTAACATCAAACAGCACTTGGTAGGTAACTTGCAAGATTCTATATGAATCAAGCTAGTGACAACTGGAAAGCAACGATGGTGCGGTTCTTAATTGAATTTCACTTGTTCCAGGAACATGAATTGACGGCTTCAAATCATGCGGATAATATTATCCAAATGATTCACTCTTTACGTTCGCAGTCAGCTTTGGACGGTCGAGTAAAGAGAACGGGTTTACCCGCGAAATCTTGTCAAGGAGGTTCTTAATTGAAACTACCTGCCACAAGTACGATATTTAATATCGTCCAACGGTCTTCACCGGCCGGAGGTAAAATGCTACCAAATTAGAATGAAATGTTCAAGGCCATTTCATCCGTGTATATGTTTTGTTGCTAACTGTCTTATGCAGTGTAACAAAAAGGTGGCATTGCGGTGTACAATCCAGAAGAAGTCGTTACCACATGCTTATACTACATACAATTAGTACTTCAACAAATTCAAGAAAGTCTGAAGGTCAAGTCTTCCGCTGTATCAAACTCTGAAGCTTTCAAGAATTTAAAGGTATAAGTATGTGGAACATGAAGTCACAACTAGGCAAATTTCACAAGTGATGAATGCACAAGGTCAAGGCAAGGAAACATGCTCAAGAACTAAAGTCAAAGATCACTTCAAGCATATTCACAAGAACAAGATCGAAGACTCAAGCATAGATGCTAGGTTTAAGATTTTGTAAAATGGTGTGACCTCCCTTAGGGGGAGATTGTTGGAAATGTGTTTTCCCAAAGAAAGTCTCGGTCACATCATTATTAGCATAGATCACGAGCCATAGTATATTTAGAACTTTGTAACTTGGAGCGACCTCCCTTAGGGGGAGATTGTTGGAAATACGTTTTACGTATTTGTGAAGGATCGGTCGCTCCAACGATAATTATGTAATGGGCTCGTGATCCACTTAGTTAAGTATAGTCCATATAGCCCACATGTAGGGTGGGCTATATATATTCCCCTCCTAGCATGTTAGGAGGGGGTTGGTCATTCATTCATTTACACTTTCATTAATCTAATCTTACTTTCTCTCTCTACTTTCCTTCCCTCTCCTTTCTCTCTCTACACCTAATCTCCATCTTCCCCATCTCTTCCACCAAATCCATAGATCTAATCCATCCATTACCAAATCCTTAGAATTCGTAGGCCTTCACAAAATTCCATAGGGTCTGTCAACAAGTTCCCAAACATTTAGGCGTTCAAATTGATGAATTTCGTCTTGCATTGATTCAATCCACGCATGATCAGTCATGGCTTGTTTGATGTTTGTAGGTACAGTTGAACTCACGGTGAGTGCATACATACACACATCGCCATCGGTTTCGAGTTGTCTGCGTGTTCTTACCGGTTGTGAAGGATTTCCAATAACTTGTTCCAATGGATGATCACGTGTCCAATGGTGAGTGGATTGATATCGTTGGTAGAATGTATGCATGTTGGAAGGATCAACATGTTGAGTAGAAGACTCTCTGACTTCGCGTACCGGTGTACCGAACGGGTTGATAAATTCTTCTTCATCAGGTTGTGCATCGACTGCTTAATTGTTGTTTCCTCCTTCAGCATTGACGGTTGGTGAAGTTGGTTGTATGATGGTTTGTTGAGTTTTTTGAGTATCCAATGGAATAGTCTCTTGAGCAACGGTTGCTGAAGTAGATGTAGTTGTGTCTTGTTGACTTTGTTCGGGTGCATAAGCAGTATTGACAGTGGAAGGCTTTGACACAACTTGATTGTTTTCGTAGTAATATTCATCAAACATTGGATCATATAAATCAACCAACTCATTCATTTGTGTCGTATCCGTCGAGTCTGCTGTAGGAGTACTTTCTTGACATTTTTGCACGGGACATACACTGTTTTGTGTAGGTGCCATTGCTGGACATTGAGGTACGGGACTTGAGTTATCGTGATCAACTACCATTTTTGGCAATTCGTCAAAGTTTACATGAATGGTTTCGACAATAATCTTTGTTCTCTTGTTATAAACTTGATATCCTTTCGACAATGTAGCATACCCCACAAAAATACATGCATCACCTTTTTCTTTCATCTTGTCAAGATTCTCACCGTATTTAAGAGTGTAGCATAAAGATCCAAATACGTGAAAGAATTTAACAGTAGGCTTCCTGCCATTGATGATGTGGTAAGGTGTCTTTTCATGTCTAGGGATTACGAGAGAAATATTCTGAGTATAACAGGCAGTTGCAATTGCTTCAGCCCAGAAGAATAGTGATGAGACTGCAATTATACATAGTCTCATCGCCCAAAACGGGCTTTAATTGCATAAAATATCATTAAAAATGCCAAATATATGCTTGTGTTTGTTACTAGTGCATTTTAGGTACGGATATCGTGAATTCACCAAAAGATCACAAGATTCAAGCAAAAAACGAACACGGGAAACGAAGCCGCACAAAGAACCGAACCCGAGCTATGAATTTCCAAGAAAGTCCTTGAAGTTTGAAGATTGTACAAGTTTGGTCCCCCCAAGTTTTGAAGATTGACACTTTTTACCCCTCAACAATTCATAATTACTTTGGGATCCCTAAAGTTTGAATAAATACCAAGAATAGTCCTCCAAATTTGAAGAAGTTACATATCAAGTCCTTATCATATGTTTGTTAACCAAAAGGACTAATATTGGAAAGCATTAAGGACTAACAAGGACCAAATGTGCCAATTACCAAAGTCATTTACAAAGGGGGATAGCTGGATTCATTTTTTTTGCAAAAGAGGAGGACTAAAGTTGCAATGTTTTAAACTGTAAACAAGTTTATTTTATAAAACACCAGGGAAACAATGGGCTAATCCCCTATTAAGATCATACATCCCACTATTCATCTATAAACCCTAGATAATCCACCCAGCTTCAATTAATCTGAGATCAAAGGGAAAACCAAAATTATTAGAGAGGTTTTGATCTACACCTAACAAGGAACAAACCCACATGACTTATTCAAAGGCCACGTCACTTAAGGGGACCCAAACCAGCTCATTGTATCACCCGTCACTATCCATTTTCAGAGGAGAATACCAATCTATGGTATTGGTTCGTTTGCTTGGTCAACACAACAAGATGGACAGCCAAGATCCGCTCATACCTGCTGGGATCACATGGAGCAGCACATATATCCAAGAACAAAACTCAAAATGTGGATATTCCTTCAAAGATTCGAGGGCAAGTTTGGAAATTTAGTCATCTAGGGTTATGGTTTTATGTTCATCTTCTCATTGTATAAATAGTAGTAGAGATAGCAGCTTAAGTTTGTTCCAAATTTTGTGAAATACAATTCTTTGAGTTCCATTTTATTCAATGCAATTTACTCTTTCTACAATTTCATTACCTTGTCCTTTTACCTTTATGCACCTTTAATTAACCTTGCAAAGTTCCTTTCCCATTTCTTCGTCTTAAATTCAAAAAAATTCATAAAAAGTTTCGGGTTATTGTTCATACTATTCACGTAGCTCGTATGTGTGGCTTATTGACAACAAGCTACTCGCATAAGCTGTTTTGTTCATTATTTCAAGTATTCAAGGTTTTGGAAGCCTTTGGTTTAGCTGCTGTTTATATTTGAAGGCATTTAGATATTGTTCTCTTTGGTGAAGTTTGGTGATAAGCTAGGCGTTTGGAAGCCTTTGGTTAGCTGTTGTTTATATTTGAAGAAATCGTTCGTTGGTGATCATTGGTGAATAAGCTAAAAAGTACTTGTGGTTGTGATTGAGGTGTATAAGTTTGAAAGAAGTCGAGTTGATGTACTTATTTAGTATGAGTTCAAAAGTTCAAGCTTAGGACCCTTGTAAGTGATTTGCTCATTTCTTTTCATTACCAGATATTCTCTTAATCCGCTACTGCTTAATTCAGCTTGATTAATTGACTATCTACATGTTTCAAGTGTGTTTCTATCTTTCTTATTTACTTGTCATTTTACTTTAAGCTCTAAATGACTCGTCCTTGATTTTCTGCTTAAAAACATAAAAAGTAAAAATAATCTTTAGTATAAGCTTGCTGGTAGTTTTTTTTTTCTTAATTGTAGTATTATTCTGCTTAAATAGTCTTAGGATAGAAGATCAATACTTATGTTTGCAAATCAGAACAGTAGAACCCCTAGACGCGTAACTAGAATAAATCTGTTAGAGTTAGGGGTGTTTGGATTTGCTTGTTAAGTGGATCTTAGGGAGACTTAGGATTGTTCATCACCTCAAGTAGGAATGGTAGGGGTAGCATAGCTTATTTCACTCTCTGTTTCTCTTAAAAAACATTAAAAAATAGTGTTTCTGTAATTTCTGCAAATTTTAGGATCAGTAGTGAAGTTTTGTGATGTTACATGTTATCTGCTAACATTTTGTGCTGAGATCTCTTTGTTATCTGATATATTGAATTGTCTCGTGATTCTGTGGAATTAGAAAGCAATAGGCTTGAAGTTTAACACATTAGCTTGCTTAATTGTTTCCCTTTTCTACGCAAGAAAACAACAGCAGCCATAGCTGGTTCGATTTAAGGTTTTAAGGTTAGTGACTTTGGATTTAAGTATTTCTAGTATTGTTTAAGATCTGCATCTTATAAATTTTGAGGTCAAAAGCTTATAGTGTAGCTTATTTTTAAGCTGAAATTCACTTACTTACCTCTAGTTAAGCTTAATGTTGTTCATCTATTGCATTTTGTTCTTCTTTTGGTTTTGTGTAGTATTGTGATTTCTGCTTGTCTGTTTGAGTTTATTTGTGATTATATTCACCCCCAATCCAACTCTTTGTGGTAATGTTTCTTATTCCAAAAATATACTAAGCAGCCAAAAAAGAGAGAAAAAGTGTCACAGGTGGGTTAGAACCCCAGACCTGCACAACATAGCAGACACAGCAAGACTCTGTTACAACCATCTGTGCTACATGAACATCTTGTTTATAATTTGTTTTATTTTTCTTTAATACTTTATTTTGTGTAATAACCTGATAATAGAAGTCCAAAAAACTAAAAAGTGCAGTGCGTGGGTGTTGAACCCCTGACCACGAACCCAAAGCAGACACAGTAGCACACACAACAACCATTTGTGCTCCTTCAACGTTTTGCTAATACTTTATGTCATTTTTCTATAATAGTTTGTTTTATTTCGTCTAAGATAATAAAAAAAAAAAAAACAGAAAACTGCCAAGAGCAAGGGTTGAACCCCTGACCTTCCCTTCCCATTAACAGGGACACAAACAACCACCACTTTACCAGCTGTGCTACAGCCTTATTGTTGTTATGTCTTGTAAATTGTAATAGTTAACCCCTTTCAAGCATTTGTTTATTCAGCTTATATAGTTTAATTCGTAGCTTATTGAAACTTATTTTTCGCACTTTTTATTTTTACCAGGCTTTATATAATGTTTAGAATTTTTAGAATTTTTTTGGAGTTTTAATAAAATTATATAATATTTTTAATTATTTAATTAGTTTAAATTCGTTTTTAATTCATAATAAAAATATAAAAGTAAAAAAAAAAGTAATTCGTTTTTTTTTTAAATTTCTTTTATCATATAGGACGTAGGAAAAATAAATTTTGCTTTTGTAAAGTTTAAATTTCATAATTTTATTTTTATTATTCATTTTCTAGGATTATTTTAGTTGTAAACTTTAAAAAAAAAGTCATAAAAAAAATAGAAAAAAGTTTATAAAAATTTTCAAAAAATATTTTTTTAGGTTTTAAATAGATTACTTTAGGTTTAAGAATAAAAAGTTTTTATTTTGTCTTTTTCTTAGCTAGTTTTATTTTTAGATTTTTTAATAAACTTTAAAAATTAATATAAATTAATTAAAAAGTTTTCAAAATTTTTGGTTTGCGTATTTTTCTTAATTAGGATTTTTAGAACCTTTTAGTAATTTTTAATTAATTTTTAGTCGAAATTTTTCGTTGGGTCGCGTTTTTACGTTTGTACGTTCGCGCGTTTCCGACCGTTTTTAGCGTAATTCGTCTCCATTTTCTTTTCTTTCTTTCTTTCCAAAAACGTAATCACTCGAAATAAATAACGTCTATATTTATTGGCTAAACACCATACCTCCTCGAGAACGAACTCGATTGTCGGTATTGACGTTTTCCTAAACGTTGATACTTATACTTACCACGACATTTGTGTGTGCTTTGTTTTTACCTAAAATAAAGTATATACAAAATACTACATCAAAAATGGCGCCGCTGCCGGGGAGGTGTGTTTAGCCATATTTATTTATCGTGTTTACGTTTTATCATAAATACTTCTTTTTATTTTTCTATACTATTAGCCATACAAATAAATAATGTTAAATTGAACTCAATTAACACAAAATCGTTTTCTCGTTTTTATTGTCCATAATATATTGTATTTACGTAGAACAATTAACACACAATAATTATCCAAATACGCGAGAAATCGCACCTCAATAGTTGAGCGTTCCGGTCACTATTGTTGTATCGAATTCAAACGAAATCAAAGGCAAAATAGATAAATACTCTTAATTGATTTAATCTCGATAAATACAAACTATAAGGTGGGTATAAGGCGGTTGTATTTCACGACCTAAAGAAAAAAGGCTCTTAAGTGCTTCGTCGTTTTCTCCGCTCGCTTGTGCGTGTTTTGAAAGTGACGATTAATTAGGGGTTTGCCAAATCAAGTATTATTAATCTATTTTTGTGAGTTTTAATTATTGAACCTCGAAACGTTTTGGCGTTCCGCCAACGTTTCAAAGTCGACGAGGGTTTTTACTTCACGTAATTGCCTTCACTCCTCTTGGATTCATTAATCGAGACCTTTGATTAGTGGATAATTTTTGTAGATTAATCTCTACGTAATACACCCAAAATTCCAAAAAAATTAAAAAACCAAAAACACAAAAAGATTCTTCGATTTTTCCCTCTAATTTCATAATTCTCTTCTTTCACCCTCTATAACGTTTAATTCTCGTAACACCGTTCTCGTTGCATCATGTCGAATGATAGTGGATATTATTCGTGTCCATATTGTGGAGGCCCGCCCGATGGTGCCAATTGTTTTAATTGTAAGGTTATTGGAGGTCGAGAGGGTTATATCTATAACTCCGCTCCACGTGGTCTTGGTGACAATTTTCAATCTTACGACCAAGATCACCCATCGTCTTCGTTCTACTCGTCATATGATTCGTCTTTTAATTGTGATCAAAATCAAAATGATGGAATGAATCAAAACGCCTTTTGTGACTATGTGAGACGCAATAATGCAAACTTAATGATGATTCAAGAACAAGTTAGGAACCTTAAGGAACATCACGAAAAACAATTGGAAACTCAAAAGGAATTTTACTTAAAGGAAATGGCCTCCATGAGAACCGAGTTGGAAAACGAATATGATGCCGCTTCTAAAGAACAAGAACGTTCATTTCACCAAGTTGTCGAGAGATGGGATAAAATTGTTGACAAAGTTGTGGAGGCTTACACTATTAAGCAAAATGAACTTCTTTCAACGATTGAGACCTTAGAAAAAAAAGTAGCTTCATACGAGTCAAGTTCTTCATCGAACGTCACCAATCCTAATATCGAGGGAGAGGTTCAAGTTATTTCGACTCCTAAGACTCGTACGTCTCGTATTGATCCCAATCTCTCGAATTTTAGAGTCGTGCAACCTTCGTCGTCTTGCAAAAACGTTGAGGAAACAAAAACGTCATCCAACGAAGTTTTGAAAAATGTTTTTGAAAATAAACCAAAGGAAAAACTCGTAGGATACTTGGGATATTTAAATCTTGTACCTTCTAAACCTAATTTTTCTAATGAGGATGAAATTATTGAGGATTTTCTAAATCAATATACACTTAATTTTGACAAAGAAATTCCATCAAATGATTTTAAAAAAGAAAAATGTGAAAAGGTTTTAAAGGAAATCGTTAAACCCTCGTTTTTACAAGATGAACGGAAATTAATTCCGAAAGGACGTGTTAGTAATTTTGCTAAAATGTTTGAGAACCCACGTTCGATCCCTTCGAAGGACAAATTTGAAACCGTCAAGGCAAAATCGTCACGAGACGAGCCTTTTACTCCTAATCCCACACCGAGTGAGATTTTGGATTTATCATGTGAGAAGTCCGCCGATGGCCTTGCTCACATCGATACGTTTTTCGATATCGAGGTCGAAACGACAAAGGCAAAATCTTCAATCGAAGAGCCTTCTTTTCCTAGTTTCACGAAGTTTGAAGCTAGCGACTCGATTATCGACGACTTGATTTCCCAACCTCTTCCACGAGGAAGAGAAGACGTTTTTGATCCCGACGGTGATTTTTCCGAGGTCAAACGTATTCTTGATGACCCACCTTCGATTTTCGAGTTTGATGAGGACCGTTGCGTTAGCCCGGAGGGGGATGTTTTATTAGTCGATTCACATTTCAAAAATTCAAATCCTCCTCCCGCCTTCAAGATAAATGTGAAAATTTTAAGTGTGCCTAGAATTGTTTTGGAAACACCAAATATTTTCAATTTAATCAACTTGGGTTTTCGTAACAATGAGTTTAAAAATGAAAAAGGAAAAGATTTTACAATTGATTTGAAATTTTTTCCAATGCTAACTCCGTCATCACCTCGCTTAATTGAGCTTGCTACAAACGCGTCTACTTCTTTTGACGACGTTTTGTGTGGATCTAGTATGGGGGAAGCCCCATTTGTTCCCTCACACTTCTCCACCGAGGACGAGATTTTTGACCCCGGTATCACTTTTAAGATAAAATCTCGGTCTTTTACCGAAGTAGTCACTAGAAGATCCTTCTACACTTACGGTATGAGTTTACCTCGAGTGACTCGATTTTTATGCCCAACCATTGTCCCACCCTTCTCTTCTTATGCTATTTTCTTGTGTCCCTTTGGGACGATGATGTTGAAAGTCGTGTTGTTTCGTTTATCATCCGAAAACGAAGACACGATCTTTGATCCCGGTATAGAGGTTTTGCCTTTATACACGGTTGCTTTTGGGCCTTGATTACATGTAAGTCCCACCAAAAATGACCTTACCATGATTATCCCTAAATGATCACATTTATGGGGATTCGAGTCGAGCTTTTGACTCGGTTATCAAAAACAAGGTGCCTCGTGGGGGATTCTCATGCTTATCCATGTACATATTATTGCTTTCTTAGTTAACGTAACGAGGGGACTTGTGCTCTTCCTACCTTTGTTTCGTGGTTGTTTGTGATTGTGATTCATTAGGTTCATCGTCATCATTGAAGCCTCTCGTGTTCGTTTTACGTAGCACTCGAGCTTCGATCGTTGCCTTTGGAGATTCCGATATCCGATGATATCCTTTTATGTCCAACGTTTATCTTAATAGCATAATTCATAAACGGCTTTTAGGTTATTCGTTTTACCATTTCCATGCTCGAGATTAAGCATTCGACTACGTCTCTAGTATGGGGGTGTTTGTACCCCTAGACTCGAAACATTGAGGACAATGTTTAGTTTTAGTATGGGGGGTGAGTAGATACTTCACCTTGCTTACGTCAACACGCAATCTAAATTTCATCTTTTTGTTATCATTTTGTTGCAAAATAAGGCTAAAAATGGCCAAATTTTAAATTTTTTCTAGTTTTTCATAAGTGTTTAAGACACGAATGTAGGTTTTCCGTTGGTGAGAATAAGAGTAATTTTTGACTCGACTGTGCGTGTTGAGCACTTAGCTTCGATTCCTTAACTTTTAGGCTAAGTCTCTTAAATGAGGACGGGAAATGATAGAGTTATTTATAAGTCTCGTAATCGTCACGATCTCATGTGTAGTAATTATTAGCTTATTCTCCCCACGCTTTTGCATAATAAATTGTTAATAAATATTGATTTAGCGGTTTAGTCACTATTGTTGGTTTCTAATTTGTTTTAGTAGCTTCCATGTAATTAAATTGGGAAAACATTAAGGTATCGCCAGCGTCACGGTTTTGAAGTATTGGCACCCGAATAATCGAAAGCTTCACCTAATAATAAGATTTCAAGTGCTCACCTAAATTAAGCAAAAATTTGAAGCTCACAAGGCCGAAAAATCTATGCCCAAATTGAAAGTGAATCAAGCCTTAATCTTTGAAGCTTTAAAGATCCAAAATTCGCTTTAGCGCGAGGATATACGTCTTTGGCTAATAAAACCACCGATGAGGCGGATAATAAAAGGCAAGGCAAGACCGAAGTCATAATAAAAGCTTCATGGCGAAGTTGAATAAAAGATGGAGGTAAACCAAAGATAATAAGGCCCTTCCGTTAGGGGGCGTATAAAAGTCTTGGTAATAAGTCTCATGTTCAAAACCGTTATAAAACCGTGTTTATCGATCCTTCTTGTTGACTTAATTTTTTGACATCGTTGTCTATTAGGATGAATTATTAATTCGATGATTTTGGTTACACCGTTAAGACTATATTTTTGGACTTAATCTCTATTCACGCATAAGTCAATGATGTATCCTCGTGATCATTAAGACAAAATAAAATATAAGAGATACCAAGTAGGAATAAGGGAGTTTAGGTTCGTAATTAACACTCATGAGAAGTGATCGTGTTTCTAACTTATAATAACAATGATCTCGTTACACGCTTAGCATGGAATTGGGTGAAAATCGAGGACGACGAAATTATTTCTAACGAAGCATTCACGTGTTCTTGTTCTATGATCCCAAAAGTCACTTAATCGTGATGAAAACAATACATTATGTCTAAAACGCGTGTAGTGGTTTATTTAATTTTATGTCTTCAATAAAAGTCATCATAAAATGAATTTTGGAAGTGCTATGATACTTAATGCTAGCATTGCGTGAGGGCACGACAATGGTTTAGTATGGGGGAGTGATGAGACTGCAATTATACATAGTCTCATCGCCCAAAACGGGCTTTAATTGCATAAAATATCATTAAAAATGCAAAATATATGCTTGTGTTTGTTACTTGTGCATTTTAGGTACGGATATCGTGAATTCACCAAAAGATCACAAGATTCAAGCAAAAAACGAACACGGGAAACGAAGCCGCACAAAGAACCGAACCCGAGCTATGAATTTCCAAGAAAGTCCTTGAAGTTTGAAGATTGTATAAGTTTGGTCCCCCAAGTTTTGAAGATTGACACTTTTTACCCCTCAACAATTCATAATTACTTTGGGATCCCTAAAGTTTGAATAAATACCAAGAATAGTCCTCCAAATTTGAAGAAGTTACATATCAAGTCCTTATCATATGTTTGTTAACCAAAAGGACTAATATTGGAAAGCATTAAGGACTAACAAGGACCAAATGTGCCAATTACCAAAGTCATTTACAAAGGGGGATAGCTGGATTCATTTTTTTGCAAAAGAGGAGGACTAAAGTTGCAATGTTTTAAACTGTAAACAAGTTTATTTTATAAAACACCAGGGAAACAATGGGCTAATCCCCTATTAAGATCATACATCCCACTATTCATCTATAAACCCTAGATAATCCACCCAGCTTCAATTAATCTGAGATCAAAGGGAAAACCAAAATTATTAGAGAGGTTTTGATCTACACCTAACAAGGAACAAACCCACATGACTTATTCAAAGGCCACGTCACTTAAGGGGACCCAAACCAGCTCATTGTATCACCCGTCACTATCCATTTTCAGAGGAGAATACCAATCTATGGTATTGGTTCGTTTGCTTGGTCAACACAACAAGATGGACAGCCAAGATCCGCTCATACCTGCTGGGATCACATGGAGCAGCACATATATCCAAGAACAAAACTCAAAATGTGGATATTCCTTCAAAGATTCGAGGGCAAGTTTGGAAATTTAGTCATCTAGGGTTATGGTTTTATGTTCATCTTCTCATTGTATAAATAGTAGTAGAGATAGCAGCTTAAGTTTGTTCCAAATTTTGTGAAATACAATTCTTTGAGTTCCATTTTATTCAATGCAATTTACTCTTTCTATAATTTCATTACCTTGTCCTTTTACCTTTATGCACCTTTAATTAACCTTGCAAAGTTCCTTTCCCATTTCTTCGTCTTAAATTCAAAAAAATTCATAAAAAGTTTCGGGTTATTGTTCATACTATTCACGTAGCTCGTATGTGTGGCTTATTGACAACAAGCTACTCGCATAAGCTGTTTTGTTCATTATTTCAAGTATTCAAGGTTTTGGAAGCCTTTGGTTTAGCTGCTGTTTATATTTGAAGGCATTTAGATATTGTTCTCTTTGGTGAAGTTTGGTGATAAGCTAGGCGTTTGGAAGCCTTTGGTTAGCTGTTGTTTATATTTGAAGAAATCGTTCGTTGGTGATCATTGGTGAATAAGCTAAAAAGTACTTGTGGTTGTGATTGAGGTGTATAAGTTTGAAAGAAGTCGAGTTGATGTACTTATTTAGTATGAGTTCAAAAGTTCAAGCTTAGGACCCTTGTAAGTGATTTGCTCATTTCTTTTCATTACCAGATATTCTCTTAATCCGCTACTGCTTAATTCAGCTTGATTAATTGACTATCTACATGTTTCAAGTGTGTTTCTATCTTTCTTATTTACTTGTCATTTTACTTTAAGCTCTAAATGACTCGTCCTTGATTTTCTGCTTAAAAACATAAAAAGTAAAAATAATCTTTAGTATAAGCTTGCTGGTAGTTTTTTTTTTCTTAATTGTAGTATTATTCTGCTTAAATAGTCTTAGGATAGAAGATCAATACTTATGTTTGCAAATCAGAACAGTAGAACCCCTAGACGCGTAACTAGAATAAATCTGTTAGAGTTAGGGGTGTTTGGATTTGCTTGTTAAGTGGATCTTAGGGAGACTTAGGATTGTTCATCACCTCAAGTAGGAATGGTAGGGGTAGCATAGCTTATTTCACTCTCTGTTTCTCTTAAAAAACATTAAAAAATAGTGTTTCTGTAATTTCTACAAATTTTAGGATCAGTAGTGAAGTTTTGTGATGTTACATGTTATCTGCTAACATTTTGTGCTGAGATCTCTTTGTTATCTGATATATTGAATTGTCTCGTGATTCTGTGGAATTAGAAAGCAATAGGCTTGAAGTTTAACACATTAGCTTGCTTAATTGTTTCCCTTTTCTACGCAAGAAAACAACAGCAGCCATAGCTGGTTCGATTTAAGGTTTTAAGGTTAGTGACTTTGGATTTAAGTATTTCTAGTATTGTTTAAGATCTGCATCTTATAAATTTTGAGGTCAAAAGCTTATAGTGTAGCTTATTTTTAAGCTGAAATTCACTTACTTACCTCTAGTTAAGCTTAATGTTGTTCATCTATTGCATTTTGTTCTTCTTTTGGTTTTGTGTAGTATTGTGATTTCTGCTTGTCTGTTTGAGTTTATTTGTGATTATATTCACCCCCAATCCAACTCTTTGTGGTAATGTTTCTTATTCCAAAAATATACTAAGCAGCCAAAAAAGAGAGAAAAAGTGTCACAGGTGGGTTAGAACCCCAGACCTGCACAACATAGCAGACACAGCAAGACTCTGTTACAACCATCTGTGCTACATGAACATCTTGTTTATAATTTGTTTTATTTTTCTTTAATACTTTATTTTGTGTAATAACCTGATAATAGAAGTCCAAAAAACTAAAAAGTGCAGTGCGTGGGTGTTGAACCCCTGACCACGAACCCAAAGCAGACACAGTAGCACACACAACAACCATTTGTGCTCCTTCAACGTTTTGCTAATACTTTATGTCATTTTTCTATAATAGTTTGTTTTATTTCGTCTAAGATAATAAAAAAAAAAAACAGAAAACTGCCAAGAGCAAGGGTTGAACCCCTGACCTTCCCTTCCCATTAACAGGGACACAAACAACCACCACTTTACCAGCTGTGCTACAGCCTTATTGTTGTTATGTCTTGTAAATTGTAATAGTTAACCCCTTTCAAGCATTTGTTTATTCAGCTTATATAGTTTAATTCGTAGCTTATTGAAACTTATTTTTCGCACTTTTTATTTTTACCAGGCTTTATATAATGTTTAGAATTTTTAGAATTTTTTTGGAGTTTTAATAAAATTATATAATATTTTTAATTATTTAATTAGTTTAAATTCGTTTTTAATTCATAATAAAAATATAAAAGTAAAAAAAAAAGTAATTCGTTTTTTTTTAAATTTCTTTTATCATATAGGACGTAGGAAAAATAAATTTTGCTTTTGTAAAGTTTAAATTTCATAATTTTATTTTTATTATTCATTTTCTAGGATTATTTTAGTTGTAAACTTTAAAAAAAAAAGTCATAAAAAAATAGAAAAAAGTTTATAAAAATTTTCAAAAAATATTTTTTTAGGTTTTAAATAGATTACTTTAGGTTTAAGAATAAAAAGTTTTTATTTTGTCTTTTTCTTAGCTAGTTTTATTTTTAGATTTTTTAATAAACTTTAAAAATTAATATAAATTAATTAAAAAGTTTTCAAAATTTTTGGTTTGCGTATTTTTCTTAATTAGGATTTTTAGAACCTTTTAGTAATTTTTAATTAATTTTTAGTCGAAATTTTTCGTTGGGTCGCGTTTTTACGTTCGTACGTTCGCGCGTTTCCGACCGTTTTTAGCGTAATTCGTCTCCATTTTCTTTTCTTTCTTTCTTTCCAAAAACGTAATCACTCGTAATAAATAACGTCTATATTTATTGGCTAAACACCATACCTCCTCGAGAACGAACTCGATTGTCGGTATTGACGTTTTCCTAAACGTTGATACTTATACTTACCACGACATTTGTGTGTGCTTTGTTTTTACCTAAAATAAAGTATATACAAAATACTACATCAAATAGTGATAATTTTGAAGCAGAAAGCATTTTTCGAGCTGCCTCAACCAAGGTGCGGTTCCGTCTTTCGACAATGTCGTTTTGTTCAGGAGTTCGAGCAATAGGCGTTTGATGTTCGATGCCTTCTTATTGAAAGTAAGATTGCAAGGTCTTGTTCAAAAATTAAGTACCCCTATCCGTTCTTACGGTTAAGACTTGAGCTTGAAGATTGCGTTGTATCGTCTTGAGAAAGTTTTTGAGAACCTCTGGTGTTTCCTCTTTGGACCTTAAGAAGAAAGTCCATGTGTATCTAGAGTAATCATCAACAATCACGAGAATTTACTTTTTCCCGTTAATACTCTCTACACGCATGGGACCACATAAATCCATGTGTAGAAGTTCTAGTCGTCCTTTTGAGCTTGGGGTAGTCTTTGTTTTGAAAGACTTCCGTTTTGCTTTCCCCAACTCACAAGAAGAACAAAGATGTTCTTTGACGAATTTTAACTTAGGAAGACCGGTCACAATATCATTCTTCGAAAGCAAGTTGATGGTGTTAAAGTTGAGATGTGACAATCGTTGATGCCATAATCATGCTTGAGAGGATGAAGCTTTCGCCATTAAGCAAATTGGATTTGTTGAAGATGTGTATTGAAGAGTTAATATGTAGAGATCAGAACCACGAGAACCTGTAAGAAGGTCATTCCCATCATAGTCTCTAACATAGCAAGTAGTTTTCCGAAAAGCCACTTCCAAATCCGTATCACAAAATTGACCAACGGAGAATAATTTGTGATGCAGTCCCTCGACGTAATAAACCCGTCTGATAGTGATATTCCCTTGAACCAAATCTCCATATCAGAGTATCGGTGCAAACTGATCATTTCCAAACCGTACCGTACCCAGAAACTTCTCCACGAAATTACTGAGAAGCTTGAGATTGCCCGTCATGTGCTTTGTGCACCCAGAGTCTATTATGAAGAGAATGATCTCGACGAGCTGCATAAGAATTAGAAGACAATGTAGAGTTTGACAAATGAGAGCCCTTGATAGAAGTGGGTTCCAAAATATTAGTAGGCCTAGATTCTAAAAGCAAGCTAACATTCATAGACCCAATTAGAATAGTGGTTGTCTTAGGTACCCATTTGTATCCGGGTGGTGTAAATATTGAGTACCCCCATTTACATGTCCTACTCATGTTCTCATAAATCTTATTTAACATGTTTTGTTTACGCAGAGTAGTGGATTCTAACGCACTTAGCTTCTTAAGTGGTTGAGTAGTAGATTGGTTCAAAGTTCTTGTGGGTTTTCTAGTACTAGTGGGCACAAGAATAGGCTTCCTAGTTCTAGCATTCACGTCATTATGATTAAAAGCACAAGAATCATGATTGAAAGTACGAACACAATTTCCACATGTAACACAAACAAATTCAACATTCAAAGTCTTAACATTCAAACTGTCATTACATGCAGTTACAGACGTTTTATTCTTAGAAAACTTGAAATTTCTACGGCGGTCTTCTACTTCTATTTTCTTCCCTTGACTATTGTTAGGCATGACTCTATCTTGAATTCTAGTGCTCTTAAGCTGTAACACTAACAAACCTGATTCCGTCAAGGCAAATATTGTTGAGCATGGTTTGTCTGAAGGAAACGTATATGCAAAGGGAAGAATGACAAGAAGAGCAAAGGAAAGTCTGAGTACCTTGCTCTTAAAGCTAGAATTATGAAATAGAAGTTCCAAGGAAGTTGCTTCAACTATGACAAGCTAGGTTATCGTGCTGCTAACTACAAGATGACAAAGCGGGTGAGTCCATGCCAGGCTAATATGGTGCATGATAATGTGGACATGATTTCCATGGTGTCTGATATCATTTCCTTGATCTCTGAAGTTAACATGGTAGGTTCTAACAATAGTGATTGGTGGGTTACTGGGCAACCCGTCATGTGTGTGCTGATAAGAGTATGTTTCTCTCTTTTTGAGCGGTTGACAATAAAGATAAGTTGTACATGATTAACTCCACAACTGTTGATATAAAGGGCGAAGGAGATGTTATTTTGAAGATTGCATCCGAGAAAGAGCTCAAGTTGACTAATGTCTTGTATATCTGGGAGATTCACAAGAATCTTGTGTCTGGTTGGCTGCTGAATAAGTTTGGTTTCGTCTTGTTTTTTAGTATGATAAGGTTGTTCTATCTAAGAATAAAATATATGTTAATAAGGGGTATGCTCTGAGTGGTATGTTTAAGATCAATGTAATGGTTGTTAAGAATGATATCAATAATATGGATTCTTTTGCTTACTTGATTGAGTCTTCTAATGCGTGGCATGGTCGCCTTGGACATGTTAATGTTAATTCAGTGCGTTGTTTGATTAAATTTAATAGCATACAAATTTTCATATTGATTCAAATTATAAGTGTTCAACTTGTGTAAAAGCCAAAGTTACAAGATCATCTTTCATATCGGTTGAAAGAAAAACCAAACTACTTGATATGATACACACAAACATATGTGATTTGAAATAACTATGCACAAAAGGTGGCAATAGATACTTCATCACATTTATTGATGATTGTACAAAGTATTGTTACACCTACTTGTTGAAAAGTAAAGATGCAACTATAGAAAAGTTTGTTCTATACAAAACCGAATTTGAGAATCAACTTGGTTGGAAAATCAAAGATGTACGATGTGATAGAGGAGGTGAATATTTTTCTTGATGTACATAAAATTACACGTCTTAGAAAAAAGGAGCAAAAACGGCAAATATTAGACGTTACGTTTAGGAAAATGTAAAATCCGAAAATGAATTCGTTCTCTAGGGAGGTGTTATATGTGTGCCAAGATTAAAAATGTTATTTGGATTAGTTCATTTTTGGTAGTAAAAAGAGAGAAAATGAAAAGACGGATTACGCTAAAATTAAACTACGACGAATATACGTTTTCACGTAAATCGATACGAAAATGAGAGTCAACTAAAAAATTAATAAAAATTGAAAATAAATCTTATAAAATATAATGAAGGTGAAAAATAAATAAAACTTCTTGAAATTTTTTAATTATTTATTTATTAAATTTTAAAATCCAATAAAAGACCTAAAATTCAAAATAATCAAGAAAAAGCCCTAACAAAGATTTTATTATTTGTAAACCTAGATTATATTTTTCTAATTATAAAAAGTCTTTTTCCAAAATTTAAAATTAATTTTATCTATTTTTAATCTAATTTATAAAAACAGAAATCAAAAAATGCAAAAAAATAAATAAATGAGAATAGGGAAAAACACAATACCACTTTCTGAAAATCTTAAAAGTCCTAAACTAACTGGGAAAAATAAAAGGAACCAAAAAGAATAACAAAATAAGCCTATAAGCTAGCAATAAGCCACGACTTATATATAAAAGAGAAAGGGAAAATGACTATAAGAATAAAACTAAGCAAACCCTAACCAAGATATAGCCACTAGTACAATGGTAAACCCTTGAACCCTTGTACAACAGGTCAGAGGGTCGAATCCATGCTAGATTGGTTTTTTGTTTTTATTATTTTTTATTTTTTTGTGGATCAGAATCAACCCCAATAAGCTTTCTGCTTATTGAGGAGGTGAGAAAAGCAAATAACAGCCAAAGATAAGCCATAAGCTAGCAGAAACAAGCCACAGACAGTCAAATAAACTATAGCTGAAAAACCTTATCACTAGATATTAGACAAAGCTATAGAGCTTTGTCTGATATCTGGTAACTCTACAAACAAGGACCTCAGACACGTACCAGTGAATTGATTTTTGGTGACTTTTCTTTTAAGCTATAAGCTATGATAAGCTATGGGACTTTAAATTAACAATACATAAACCTAGATTACACCTAGAACTAACTGCATACCCAATCTAACACCTTAAATCAAACTCTATCCACAAAAATCCTAAATTGATGGATTTTACTTGTTTTGTGCTAAAACTTTGTTTTACCAATCCAAAATCCAAACAAAAACTGAAATAACACTAAAATAAACTAAACAAACTTGTCAGGGTACAATGGTGGTGTTGTGTGTCAACCACAATCCTAAACTAGTATAACCAAACACCCCTTTAAATCTGTTAACCAAACTTTAACAAAGAATTTTTTAACCAATCAAACTTAAAACTTAACAAATAAACCAAAACATGTATAAATCATAAAAAGAAAATAGATTAAACACTAATCCTAACCAAATCAAGCAGTCAAAGCAAAAATCATATAGGCTCATATAATTTAGAAAAGTAAAAGGGAGTTCTAACACTAACCAAACTTGACCATTTCAGGTCAAGTTAGCTAGGTAATGCCACCAACTGATACTTCACAAAATTTGGCTTATGGTGATGGCTGATGATTGAAAGGATTAAAGGAGATGAGGACTACAACAGTCCTACCCCCAAAGACTACCACAATCAAATTAGGGATAATTTCTTCTACGTGTTAACCACACAACAAACAAAGAAAGCAAGTCCCAAAACACAAACTTAACAGCTTTGTGTCAGAAGCTGCTAAGTTAGCTTTTGGCACAGTGAGTCCACATTAGAAAAAAAATTAAACAAAAAATTCTTTTTAAACCACAAACTTGGATAAAAAGTTTTGCAATCACAAAGAGTAACCAATACTAAAACAAAACTATATAACCCTCAAAAGTCCTTGGGATGTCAATCCAAAGACTTTGATCAAATTATACAACTTTGGATCCCAAAATATTTATTAAAAAAATTTTGAAAATATTTGCTAAACTAGAACTACTTTCATAAAATTAAGACAAATAAAATTAAACTGAAAAAAATGAAGTTGGAACATAGATTCTGGCAAAGATTTTAAAAATACTCTAAATATTCATTTTATAAATTAATTTACAAGAAAATGGAACAATGGGTCATCACATGTCGATGCCTCCTTATATACTACCTAATAGACTATTCTAGAATATAGAAAATGCTGAAACCCTAAGCTCTGAAGTTCCAAACTTCTCCTTGTGTTCAAACTTGAAAATCTGGTCAAATTTAACCTATGTGATTGCTAGAAGGTGCTCCATGTGATACAGATTTGTTGAGTTGATCCAAATCATTGGTTAACCATTGGGGAAAAAGTAATGGGTATGAACCCTTGATTTTGTTGGTTTTTGGGAAAAGAGAGATGTGGACGGGGCAAGGGAGTATGATAGGAAGATATACATTGCATATTGTATTTTCTATAGTTATCTTGATATATCTTCCTAGAATAGTTAACAAGTTAGATTATTGTACAAGGCTTCTTGTTCTATAAAAGGAAGCCTTTAGGTTTATGTTTTACATATGTTCTAAATACTTTCATTGTACCTCATTGGTAATCAATTCAAGAGAAAGTTTGCTAAACATTGTGTTTTGATTTGTTCTTCATTCTAAGTCTTAATTCCGCATAACTCTTAGATTGTCATTAACACGAAGTTTCTCTAAGTGTTATACTTGGTTCAAACTCAATAACATAAAGCTAAATCGATCTAAGTTTGGGATCAATAAGTGATATCAAAGCTTGTTGAGAAAATTTTGATCAAAATCACATCAAAACCCTAATTCTTCAAAAACCCTAAAATCATCATGTCAACCACAGAAAACCAAAGTTCCGGTTCCTCAAACCATAACCTCAAAATTCCTATGCTTGACCCTGATAACTTCGAGATCTGGAAGTTTAACTTTGAGCAATATCTCCAAGTGGACACCTATGTTCTCTGTGAGGTCGTTGAGATTGGAAACAAGTACAACCAGGCTCAAAAGATCATGGACTCTGTTAATAGTAGGAGAACAACCAATGCTAAACCTGAAGATTTGGTTCCTTGACCTAAAGATGGAAGATCCACCCCTGCTGCAGAGGTAGCAGATAGAAGGCTTGACATAAAAGCATTGAGCATTCTCAAACTGGCTCTTGGAAGCAAAAACCAACACAAATTCAGAAAGTCTGAATCTTCCAAAGAGCTTTGGGAAGCCATTGAGATCACCTATGGTGGTAATGAGGACACTCTCAAATAGAGGAAGAAGAAACTGGTAACGGAGTTTGCTATTTTTAAAGCTCTACCTAATGAGAAGTTGAGTGAAGTGAGAAGTCGTCTTCACGACATTTCTATCAAACTAGCTTTCATGGAAACTGAGTTTGAAGATGATGATATTAATGCTGCATTCCTTAGAGCTCTTGAAGATGGTTGGGAAATCCATGCCAATGTAATATTGGCTACACAAGCTTACAAGAATATGACCTTTGATGATATCTACAGCCAATTGAAGGTCATGGAACTTGAAGTTCTGCTTAAACAAGGAAGTAAAACACCTTCTGGAAGCATGGCTTTTATTTCTCACCATGAAACTTCAGACGCTGACAACTCTTGCTTTTTCAGCGGACAAACTTCTCTTGACAGTAGCTCATCAGACGCTGACACATACAATCATGTTTCACTAAATCTCAAACCAGCAGGGATAGATTTGGATATTGTATGTGCCTATATTTCTTCTTTGCCCAATGGATCATCAATTTCTTTAGAAGATCTTCAACAAATTAGTGATGGTGATCTAGAGAAGATAGATATCAAGTGGAACATGGCTCTTAGCAGTATAAGATCCAGTAGGTGGAACAAAAGATTTAGAAGAAAGATGACTTTCAACAACAAAGAGACTGCTGGATTTGATAAATCCAAAGTTGAATGTTACAACTGCCATAGAATGGGCCACTTTGCTAGAGAATGCAGATCTCCCAAAAGGAATGATGGTGAACAGAATTCTAGACAGATCATCAAGGTTGAAGATGCTAAGCCTAAAGCCATGGTAACAGTGCAAGGAATTGATGGTGTTGGATTTGATTGGAGCTATCTGGACAAGGATGAAGTGGATAATCAAGCATTGATTGCTGAAAAGGATGAAGAGCATGTTCAAAATGCTCTCATGGCCAGATCTTCTTCTTCATCAGACAATGAGGTATATGATGATGCATTTTGTAGTAAGGGTTGTAGGCTTAATACTGATAAACTTAATAAAGAAATTTTAAAGCTACAATTTGATATTCTTGGGTTGAATATCACTATTTCAAACTATAGAAGGGGTATTGCTCAATCTGATGGGATGGTTGAGGATTATAAGAAAATGGAGTTTGACCTTAAAGTTTAAATAACCGTTCTTAAAAGGGATCTAACACTTAGTTCTGAGGCTAAGGCTTCTAATATAGAAGCTAATGATGAATTTAAACTAAAGCTAGATGAGGTAATTCAAGCTAGACAGAATGTAGGGCTTAAAATTGAAAAGTTTGAAAAAGCTATCAAACCCTAGATAAAGTTTTAAGTGAACAGAGAAACCCTAAAGACATGTATGAGGTTGGAATGAACTCTAATGAGTATGCTGCTGTTCCACCTCCAGCACGTGACTTTTACAGAGTTCTTAAGAAAGACTTGTCTTGGACTGGTATTTCAGAGTTCCAAGTGGAGGAATTTACTCCTCCACCACGTGTTCTCTCACCAGTTGAAGAAAAAAAGCAAAGGGTGGCTGGCCTAGAACAATAGAAGGAGGCCAATCCTTTTCTCTTTGTTAAGGGTGGACTTCTTGATAGTGAATCAGTTGACCCTAAACCCATTGTTGTGACCAACCCTACTACTGGCAAACCTGTTGACCTATGCTCAAAACCTAAAAGCAAACCTAATGTTAAGTATACAGAGATGTATAGACAACCTAGATCACTAAAAAGTCAAGCTAGTGTTAATAGGACTCGATTTTATGAACCTAGACCTAAAGTTATGTCTAGAAAGGCTTGTTATACATGTGGGAGCTTCTCACATTTGGCTTATAGATGTGTCAGTGGATACAAACCAGCCGTTGACAATAAGTCAACCATTGTCAACTAAAAGTCTTATGTTCATATTAGACCACATGCCACTAGACCAGCTCCTTATTTCACTAGGGCAGCTAACACCCAAGGACAAAGGCCTTTTCAAAATACAAATACTTGGTCTAACAAACAATGGGTTCCTGTAGCAAACCCTAATTCAAACGCTGACAAGAACTGAAGGTCTACGAAATTAATGGCCTATTCTATGTGATTGATTTGGTGGATTAGGTGGTTGATTGATTGATAATTAATGAAGAAATGAAGGAATTAGATGAGGGATTAAGAGAGAGAAAGGAGAGAAGGGAGAGAATTAGAGAGAGAAAGTAAAGATGATAAATGATTAATGTGAAAATGTGAATCAACAACCCCCTCCTAACATGCTAGGAGGGGTTATATATAGCCCACCCTACATGTGGGCTATATGGACTATACAATAAGTAAATAGATCACGAGCCCATTACATAATAATCGTTGGAGCGACCGATCCTTCATAAATACGTAAAAACGTATTTCCAACAATCTCCCCCTAAGGGAGGTCGCTCCAAGTTACAAAGTTCTAAATAGTCTATAACTCGTGATCTATGCTAACTAAGATGTGACCGAGACTTTATAGGGAAAATGTATTTCCAACAATCTCCCCCTAAGGGAGGTCACATCTTTTTACAAAATCTTAAACCTAGCATCTATGCTTGAGTCTTCGATCTTGTTCTTGTGAATATGCTTGATGTGATCTTTGACTTTAGTCTTGAGCATGTTTCCTTGCCTTGACCTTGTGCATTCTTCACTTGTGATATTTGCCTCTTTGTGACTTCATGTTCCACATACTTATACTTTTAAATTCTTGAAAGCTTCAGAGTTTGATACAGCGGAAGACTTGACCTTCAGGCTTTCTTGAATTTGTTGAAGTACTATTTGTATGTAGTACAAGCATGTGGTGACGACTTCTTCTGGATTGTACACCGCAATGCCACCTTCTTGTTACGCTGCATAAGACAGTTAGCAACAAAACAATATACACGGATGAAATGGCCTTGAACATTTCATTCTAATTCGGTAGCATTTTACCTCCGGTTGGTGAAGACCGTTGGACGATATTAAATATCGTACTTGTGGCAGGTAGTTTCAATAAAGAACCTCCTTGACAAGATTTCGCGGGTAAACCCGTTCTCTTTACTCGACCGTCCAAAGCAGACTGCGAACGTAAAGAGTGAATCATTTGGATAATATTATCCGCATGATTTGAAGCCGTCAATTCATGTTCCTGGAACAAGTGAAGTTCAATTAAGAACCGCACCATCGTTGCTTTCCAGTTGTCACTAGCTTGATTCATATAGAATCTTGCAAGTTACCTACCAAGTGCTGTTTGATGTTAACACTAGAAGGATTTCCATTCGTCACTGTAACTACTTAATAGTATTACTCTGAATGTTCTGGCAAGATCATTACGATATTGCGTAGAGGCCTGGAACGTGTTTAAATTCATTTAAGAATTAAACCACTGTTGCTTTCCAGTTATCACAAGTTTGATTCATAAAGAATCGCACAAGTCACCTACCATGAGCTTTTTGATATTCGCTCAAGAAGGATTTCCATCTTCATTGTAAATACTTTCGTATTACTCGGATGTTCAGGCAAGATCATGAAGATTTTGCGTAGGACTCTTAAGATCTTTCTTACTTTTCACAGTGTGTGAAGAAGCAAGGTAATATGAAGGTGTGTCCTAAAGAGATATTTGATGATCTCAAATGGCTCTAGACTCGATCGTGCATTTTGGATTTTAGTGATCGGAGGCTGGAGAGGAGTGCCACCTTTTCAATACCAGTCTATTCAGAGTGAATAAACCAATAGATAACGTGTTGATCTCCGTGTGATTAAAACAAATACCTTTTGAGAGATATTTGAGTTAGCTGGGAAGGGTTGTGCATTGCATCACTGGGTCCATGACGTCTTTCTTCAATATCGAGAATCATTAGCAAAAATGACCTCAATAGCATATGTATTGACCCGGTTTCTGCCTAAAGTTGTAAGGAGGGCTTCTTTCTTTACACCCTTTATCTTTACATTTCTTTTTCATTCTTCAACCCCTTCAATGCCTACCAATACGTCATCACTAGCACCTTGTTGTGATTGTTCCAGTGCTAACTTAAGTACTTGGTCGGCATTCAGCTACGTTCACAATCTTTCTCCATCTTTCCTAAGGACTACTATTTCTAGCTATGGAATGTCCTTGGGAAGATTCCTCCGGTTCTAGAGAAATCATTGGACTTTAACCTATCCTACCATCCTTATGTCACCACAATCTTCACCGTCGTGGATAGAGATGTTTTGGGTAAGTGTATGTCACCATGAAATCCATTTTGAAATGCAAATCCATTTTGCTCCCCCTTAACATATGCTACGATATCCGAAAACATTTTGCATATGTCGGGATGAGCTATCACGTTAAGTCAAACCATTCATGATTGATCATATCCCATATTAAATCACATTTTCTCCCCCATACTAAAAATATTAACCCAATCGATGTTTTTAATATCAATTGATTTAATAGCATTTTAAGAAAATTTGGGAAGAAAAATGCAAGTCCAATTATCTTCATGAAATCCACAAGCTCCCCCTCAAATTAATGAGGGTGTGCTGAAGCGTGAAATAAATACCTTTTAAACACAAGTGTAAGGTATTTATCACGTGCAAAGATCAGATATAATAATGAATTCACAAGATTAGTAATGTACGAGGTTGGACCTGAATAATGGAGAACAGCATATGAAAGAAGCACATGGTTCTTGTTCACGACTGTTGGTCACCTCGTCACGTCCCCGAGAAAATTAATTCCCGTTGTTGAGTCAAAGCTTTCCGGTGAAATGCTTGACTTGAGTATGAAAAGCGGGTTGCTATCTGAAATAATAGCAAACCATTTTGAGCATGTTTTAAAAGTTTGAACTTCTGCTCGAACTTTATTTACAACCCCGTGTCATTATTGAATGACATTTCTAGGTTCGTAAATATTATCGATTCCAGAAGACATGCTCTTTTTATCAAAACATTTTTGAACACACAATTTTGAAAGATTTAGAAAAACCTTTGAGAAATTCTCGAAAAATTGTGTTCAAAGTTTTGAAAACCAATTACTTGAGCTGAAGATTTGGAATATCTTAGGAACGAGCTCAAGTCCGAGAAGTTGTAAACTTCTCGTTGTTAAGGATAAGTTTATCATCGGCGATAAACTTTCCTTTTATCTGAAGAACGAGTCCTAAGCTGACATTTACTTAGAAGTCGTTTTTCATGAGCTTGAAAACTTTGACTGTTTTAACGGAAAGCTCATGACCGAGAAAGGTTAATTTCTCGTTATGAAGAAAAGTTCTCTTATTTAAAAGATACACTTTCCTTTCTGAGCTTAAAACTTCGAATGTTTTAATACAAGCTCATGACCAAGAAAGGTGAATTTCTCGTTAAGAGGATAAGTTATCATAAAAGATAATCTTTCCTTTATTTTAAGTTCGAGTTACAGTCTGACATTTAACTGTAAGTCATATACACGAGCTTAAAACCTTTGAATGGTTTTAATGTAAGCTCGTGTCCGAGAAAATTTAATTTCTCGTTGTAAGGATAAGTTTATCATCGGCGATAAACTTTCCTTTATTTGAAGAACGGGTTACCATCTGATATTTAATGATAAACCATAATGCATGAGCTTAAAAACTTGGAATGTTTTTGATATAAGCTCATGCCCGAGAAAAATGAATTTCTCGTTTTTAGGATAAGTCATCATCGGGATGAACTTTCCTTTCTTTGAGGATCGAGTTACAGTCTGTTATGTGACTGTAAGTCCTTGTTTGCAGCTTAACCATGAATCCCCTGAGACACTTGTTTCTCTGATATCTGCTTCTTCAGCAACCAAACTCTAAGAGTGTCCTTAGTTGAACGGTACACAACGATTGGACCGCTTCGTTCTTTTGGAACATCAACTTTGGTACCTGCATTCTCATTAGAAGTTTGTATACTTTTGCATTGGTTAGAGATATCTATTTTTGAAGCACGTGGGGGTTCACAGTTGGCTTTTCTTGTGTCAGAGGTGGCCTGAGGAGATGATTCACTTGTCTTAGTTGGCAAACGTTTCCTTTTATAGAAAATCTTAAGTTCAGGCTTTAGTGATGTATCATCCTTTGCAATTTCCTCCCTAGTAGTCTTCGTAGAATCAGAGACTATCCTAGTTAAAGGGCACTCGTTTCCTACAAGAGTAAAAGTTCTACCAGTGGGGTGCCACTTTTTGCCAACTGGTTTGATTTTAGCAACCCACTGGGATTTAAGTCTAGCACGGGAGTTCACCTCATTAAGCAATTTTTTGATACAAGCATCATGATTTGCCGTAAAGACACATTTTCTACATGTTTTACAAGTAGCATATTTAATGTCCGAGTAAGATCTAGAATCCCTAGTCGATTGATTGATGCTCCTAGGATTGGACATGCTACGGTTAGCAGTGTTGGGTAAACTAGAAGGCATCTGAATAGGTTTGAAATTCCTATCTCTTACATGTGTCTTTTGCTTAGCTTCCCTAAGATCAGATTCATGGCAAACGTCATTTGAACTAGTTCTAGACGTGGTCTTGGTATTTTTAGGGAAACTAGAGGCAATCATATGATTTGGTCTTGCTAAAGCTGGAGTGATCACATTGGGCCTAGTTGCTGGAGTGACTGGTCTAATAAGATGAACCAAATCAACTTGGGAGGCAAACCGCGGTCTCGAGGATTGTGGTCGCTCGGATCTAAATGCAGTAGGTTGTCTGACAATCGGTTGTCTGACGAACTGATTTGTAGGCGGTTTCCCCAAGATTGATGGTTTTTCAAGCTTAGTGTCCATACTAGGTCCGTTACTTTTCCTTAACTCGTTTTTCAACGCAGCTATAGCAAAAACCTTTTCCTGTACTTGGGCTTTTAAAGTCTCATTCTCTTTGACCAAGTTATCTTGGGATGCCAACTTAGATTCAAGCAGTTGAATTTGTTTCAAAAGATTATCTTTTTCAGCTTTAGAATCTAGAACAGTTTGATCCAATTTTCTTTCAAGAACAACGTTTGACTTTTCAAGTTTTTCAAAGTATGTTTCAAATTTGTCCGTTTTCTTAGAAAATTCAAGTTTGGCATCCTCAAGGTCTTTTGATTGTTGAGCTACAATTGTTTCGAGCTCTCTAATCTTGAAATCAGAAGCAATCAATGAAGCAGTTATAGGATAATTATCATGATATTTAGCATTCTGAACAATCTCTCCCCCATTATGACTTACATCGGATGAATCAGAAGTGGTATTGCTATCACTCGTTTCCATCCCATGTTTGTCATAATTAGGTTCAGAATTCTCAAGATGCGGCATATCATCAGCATATACATCATAAACCACATTACATTGTACCATGTTTGCAGGCTCTTCGTCATAAATGGGTAAGGTGTCATCAAGAGAAATCTCGTGAACATTCCCCGACGTGCCACTGATATCATGTTGTCCTTCTGAATCCGTGCTCTTGCCATCGTTAGGCTCCAAGTTGTCAACCGTATGACCATTCTCCTCTTGCATCTGCGGCATTGATTCTTGCACTCCATTATCATACGTTTGCTGAAGTTGTGATTGTTGATGAATCGAAGACGAGACTGATGTCATGAGTTTCAGAATTGTATCACGGAAGACTCGAAGTTCAGTATGTGTATCTCGAAGAAATGATTGGCAAATCACTAAACTTTCAGGCATGATGATATTGAATTGGAGGAAAGGCGTGAGTTGTGTCACAAGAGTCTTGTATGCAAGTGCCGATGCAGAGTGATTAAAGTTGTCACGGTTGAGTTGCTCGGCGAGTTCGGTCAAAGTGGTGAAAAGTGAGTCGATGAATATATGACGATCTTGTCCAAAGATTGTCACAAATTCGCTCCTTCCTTGGATCCTCGAAAGAGTGACCAGATGATACTGAAGCATTTGAAATGAAGTGATGCCACTTTTTCTAGCGTTGGCTTGCACTTGATGCGATTCTCCCTCTTTAAGTGTCGATTTTAACGATTCCATTGGTAATCGAGGAAAAATGATGTGGCTGTTGTTGTTGTCGGATTTGAACAATACGACTCGGCTCAAAAAGTGTTATCGGCTCAAAAGATTATGAATAAAACCCGATCAAAAATCCGTAATTGCTAAAAATATATCCCGTCACTGTCACTCGTAAATTTGACTTCAAATCCGGCCAGAAAAATTTGAACCCGTCAAATATTTGTCCACGTTAATTCTATTAAAATACCCGCCAAAAAATTAATATAAAAAATTAACTTATTTTAAAAAAGAAAATTGTGATTATCTATTTAAACTAAACAAATTAGAAAAATTTGAAATTTAAACTAAAAAGTAGAAAAAAAATTTGATTAAAACTTTTCCCAAACTTGACTAAAACGCTGGAAGTTACACAAATTCAAATGTGTAAACAATATAACTAAAATAGAAAAAAGAAATAAAAGAAAAAAAAATCTGATATATTTAGAATGTGAGATATTTTAAGAAATCGTTTTCTGATATATTTAAAAAAATGAAACGTGTAACAAAATGAAAATGTTTTACTCGGAAAAATACTTAACTAAAATAGAAAATTAAAAAAAATCTGATATAAAAAAAAACGTTATATAAATACTTTTGACAAACAAAAAAAAACGTGTCCCAAAATAGACCCCTTGTTTTCTCCGTCTAAACAAGATACGTGGCCCAAGAAGAGAGAATCCACCGCCCCACTTGTGTTTAGCTTTGTTATATCCGCCAGTGAGAATTTCTCTCACAAATATCTTAACCTATTCTCTCTCTCTCACACCAACCGTCTTCTCTAATCTCAAACACAACAACCTTCGTTCTCTCTCAATCGAAACTTACAAACACACAGAGAAACAACAAATGATAGTTATCAATACACCATACACACTTTCTTAGTTTGCCCCTTTATCACTAAATTACACCTTGAATTGAAGAAGGCTTCAAGATCTTTGAACAAAGATCTCAGGTAGGTATTTTCTGCATGGGTTAATCTTGACAAATCTTTCTACTGTCGAGTCTTTCTGTCTAAAAAATCTAGTCTTGATCGAGTCTTGTTGTTTTGGGTAACCGTTGGTGTTTTGTTGTTTGGTCGAGTCTTGATAAAAAAAAAAAAAAAAAAGTGGAGTCTGTTTTGGTTTGTGATTCGAGAGTTGGAAATCGAGAGTTGGGTTTTATTCGTCTAGGGTTGGTCTATGGTTTAGGGGTGGGTTGTGGGTAAGGTTGTATTTGATGGAGTGTTTGTGTTGAGTGAGTCCTGTGGGTTTGTTTCAGGTCGAGGGTTTGTCTGAGGGATTCTGGAAGTCGAGGGAGAGTTATTTTGGTTTTTCGAGTCTGTTTGGTTGGGTAAGGGTGTTGTGAGTTCGTGTGGTTGAGATTGGTATTGGGATTGGTTAATGGAGTGTTGTGTGAGTTTGTTACGAGGGTGGTGAGGAGTCTTGGTCGAGTCTTGATGGAATGGTGCGACGAGAGTGAGACGAGAGGTGTTGGTGTTTGAGTGAGACGAGAGGTCGAGGCGGGTGTTTGGAATGGTGCGAGTGTAAGAGTTCGAGTCTGGTGAGTTGTGTGTGCGTCGAGGGTGTTGAGGGAGTCGAAAGTATTGTGGGTTTTGAGTCGAGGGTGAAGAGTCAGGTATAGAAATTGAGAGTGAGTCTGATGAGTTCGAGTGGTGTTTAGTGAGTCGAGGGTCGTTTGATGTGTTTTGGTTGTGAGTCAAGAATGTGAATCGAGAGAGAGTCTGAGTCTTTCGAGAACTGTTAGAAGAGTCCGAGAGTTGTCGAGTCGAAAATGGTTTGAGTGTTGAGTCTTTTTGTTTGATTTGAGTTTAAGATGTTTTTTTTTTTTTTTTTCTGCGTCGAGGGAATGAGTCTTATTAAAAGACGATGATTTGCCCAAATTTGTCCGTTATTTTTGAAAGAGCTTCATTCGGAAGAGTTTGATTCGGAAGTTTTTTGTTCATTCGGAAGTATTTGATTCGGAAGTTTTTTGTTCATTCGGAAGTATTTGATTCGGAAGTTTTTTGTTCATTCGGAAGTGTTTGATTCGGAAGTTTTTGTTCACTCGGAAGTTTTGTTCACTCGGAACATTTTTTGTTCATTCGGAACTGTTGTATTTGATTCGGAACTTTTGAATTTGATACGGAACTTGGACAAAAAGGACTGCGTGACTGACTGAATGACTGGTATAGGACAACTCAAATAAAAAATAAAAACACCTGGACAACTGGACAGAACAAACTGGTATATATAAAAAAATTTAACTTGATTATATAAAAATAATAAAAAAAACTGATTATAAAAAACTTAAAGAAAACTAATAATGGAAAAAATTATAACTGATGAAAACTGATAAAAAATAAAATAAAAAATAAAAAAAATAAAAAAATAAAAAATTGATAAAAATTTATATAAATTGATAAAATTTAGAAAACATACCAACTTTTTATATAAATTGATTAGTAAACTTGTGATAAAAAACAATAAAAAAATACAACCTTTTTATAAAAACACAAAATTAAAAAGAGAAAAACAAAAACTTTTATAAAAAGAACACCAATTTTTTATAAAAAGTAAATAAATTTGAAGATTTGATATGATTTAACACATAAAAACACAAACTTTTTATAAAAAAATACAAACTTTTTAAAGTTTAAGCATGATTAAATCAAAACCCACCAAAATCAAACAAAATAAAAGAAGAATAGACCAAACTAACCAAGGCTCTTGATACCAATTGAAGGTCTACGAAATTAATGGCCTATTCTATGTGATTGATTTGGTGGATTAGGTGGTTGATTGATTGATAATTAATGAAGAAATGAAGGAATTAGATGAGGGATTAAGAGAGAGAAAGGAGAGAAGGGAGAGAATTAGAGAGAGAAAGTAAAGATGATAAATGATTAATGTGAAAATGTGAATCAACAACCCCCTCCTAACATGCTAGGAGGGGTTATATATAGCCCACCCTACATGTGGGCTATATGGACTATACAATAAGTAAATAGATCACGAGCCCATTACATAATAATCGTTGGAGCGACCGATCCTTCATAAATACGTAAAAACGTATTTCCAACAAGAACATTTCATCCGCTGACAGGGCAAATTTAGCCGCTGACAGAATTAGGTTTGGTATGAAAATGCCACAATTAGCAGCTGTCAGACCTAATGTTAGACTCAGTAATAACAAGTATTTACAACCTAAGGGAAAGGGATATAGGGCATCATCCAACTTAACTTAGAGACCTAAACAAGACCAGTCATCAACTTCTAATGGTGTGTCAATGTCATGCATCAGGTTTAAATATCTTGAAAAATATGTTGGGACAAATTGGGTTTTCAATGTTAAGAGGGATGAACAGGGGGTTGTCACAAGAAACAAGTCTACTCTTGTTGAACAACCAAATGGATCCAAGTCTACTCAGGCTTTGATTCCCAAAGAAAACTAATTTGTTTTCTTTATGTGCAGGGCATTCCAAAACAGGTTAATGATTATGGATATTGGGATTCTTGATGCTCAAGGCACATGACTGGAAAGGAGGACTACTTGAAAAACTTTACTCCTATTCCACATGGTGATAAATTATACTTTGGAGGAGGATATGGGATAATATCAGGCAAAGGCACTCTTATCACCAACAACCTACATTTTGATGAAGTCTTTTTGGTAAAGGAACTTGACTATAACTTGTTTAGTGTGTCACAAGTTTGTGACAACAAAAATAAAGTTCTTTTTACTGATACAAAATGTTTGGTTTTAAGCAAAGACTTTGAGATACTGCTGATAAGTTCATAGAGTTCACGTTAATCCCACTTCAATCTATAACACAATATTAAGATGATATTTAGAGAGAGAAATAGATGAAGGTAGAGAGATAAAGTAGAGAGATTAGAAGGTTAAAAGATTACTAGAGAAAGAAAGTAAATGGTAACCAACACCCTCTTCTACACATGTAAGAGGGTATATATACGCCACGCCTTAAAGGCTTTAGTGGGCTTGTTCATGGGCCGAGCTTGGCTTTTATTGGGCTTAGAGCCCCTAACTTATACAATATTAGCTTAAAGTCCAAGCCCGGTTAACCCGACTAACCTATTACAATACAAGACCATTAACGACTAAGATGACCTATTACATTCTTGTTTGACTATATAAAATATAGGGATAACAATCTCCCCCAATGTATCGGTCATCTTTAAATGCATAAGATGATTGAGTGAATACATTCTTAGGGAGGTAATCTTCCTTCTTTGGTCTTGTATCTTGGTCTTGATCTTGTTTGTAACGACTTTGTTCCTTCATGCTTTTGTAATATTTATCTTGAGCCTTTGTCATTTGACTTTGAGTGGTTGAGATCTTGAACTTGTGCTCCTTGTGACTAAGATGAACTATTACATTCTTAGGTATCTTGATTATCGCCATCTTGTGCTCTTGTGAATTCTGAATCAACATGTTCACAGTTTGATGATTTTGAAAGGCTAACAATTTCCCATGCACATATAGATGTAGTTAGTCCTTCAAATATTTATCAGAGTTGCGGAAAACTTTATCTTTTAGTGTGAACATGTGAAGACGACTTTGGTCAGTACACAGCTACGCCACCATCTTGATATGCAGCAACATATATAGACACGGATAAAATGGCTTTGAACATTTCATCCTAACTCAGTAGCGTTTTACCTCCGGTCGGTGAAGACCGTTAGACGGTATTAAATACCGTACCTATGATCGGGTAGACTCGATTAAGAATCTCCTTGACAGGGTTTCCAGGGGGTAGTAGCCAGTACTATTTACTCGACCGTCTCAAAGCAGACCGCGAACGTAAATAGTGAATCATAAGGATAAACTATCCGCCTGATTAGAGTCGTCAATTCAGAATTCCTGGAAAAAGTTTGATTTTATAAGAATTGCACCATTGATTCATAGAGAATCTTGTGAGTCACCTACCGCAGTGCTGTTTGATGTTGACACTGGAAGGATTTCCATTCGTCACTGTGAGCACTAAAGAGTGTCACTCTGAATGTTCTGGCAAGATCACACGGATTTTGCGAAGAAACCTGGAATCAAGTTTGAATCAATTAAGAATCCAAACTTAGTTGCTTTTGAGTTCTTACAAGTTTGATTAGTGTGGAATCGCACAAGTTACCTACCATGAGCTTGTTTGATGCTGGCTCAAGCAGGATTTCCATCTTCATTGTGAATCGTATCACTCAGATGTTCTAGCAATATCAAAAGGATAATGGGTAGGACTCGATTGTGTCCTAATGAGATAATAAATTGATCTCTTTTGTATCTAGACTCGATAAGTGCATTTTGGTAATCGGAGGCTGGAGCAGACTGCCACCTTTTCAATATTAACTAACTCGAAGTGAGAAAGTCAATAGATACGTGTTGATCTCTGTGACAATGAGACAAGTTTCTTTTGAGAGAAACTCGAATGGCTGGGGAAGGGTTGTGCATTGCATCACTGGGTCCATGACGACTTGTCTTAAATAGATGTATTGACCCGGTTTCTGCCTAGGTTGCATAGAATATTCAACTCCTTCAATGCTTACCAACACGTCATCACTAGCACCTTGTTGTGATTGTTCCAGTGCTAACTTATGTAATTGGTCCGCATTCAGCTTCATTCCACTCCATCTTTCCTAAGGACAACTATTTCTAGCTATGGAATATCCTTGGGTAGATCCCTCTAGTTCTGGTTGGATCATAAGACTTAGTTTCCTATCCTAAACCACCTTTTGACTCCATCATTCCGTCGTGGATAGTAGGTTGTTTTGGGTATAAATCGTAACCATAAAACCATTGAAAACCATTCAAAGTGCTTGATAGAAATCAAAACTTTTAACTCTTTGAGAGTTTCACATTTCCGATAAGCTCCCCCTACACACATGCATCGATATACGAAATAGTTTAGCATGTGAAGGAAAGAGTTACACTTGAGTCTTTAAGATCACATGTTGCGATATATTACATTTTAATCACGTTTTCTCCCCTATGTCTAATATAAAAACATAATATTAAAGATACCAATTGATTAAAATATGACAATTTCTAAAAACTGATTGAGAGAGAAACATATGTGCACGCATGAAACATGGAACTTTTTGTCGGGAAGCTCCCCCTTAACAATATATGTGGGTCTTAATAGATCAAAATTTGACAATATATATGAATAAAAATGACACCCCAAAACATGTTAAGGTACGGAGATGAGATGCCTTATCCGATATGGTATATTACATATGACAGTTTTAAACCGTTTTTAGAATGTGTTGGATACATAAAATATGACAATATCTAAGATGTACCCAACAACATTAAAGGCTTGATTTTAAAATGCTCCCCCTAAAAAATTGATCAAAATAACATATGACATTTTGAGAGATAAAAACCATTTTATGAGGAAGGGTGTGTTGAACACACAATTTTGAAAGATTTAGAAAAACCTTTTGAGAAATTCTTGAAAAATTGTGTTCAACGGTTTTAAAATAGTATCTGATTTACATGAGCTCAAAACTTTGAATTTTTTGTGATTAGCTCATGACCGAGAAATATTAATTTCCCGTTGTGAAGGATAAGTTATCATCCGTGATAAACTTTCCTTAATTGTGAGGTCCGAGTCCTAAGCTGTGATGCGCTTAGAAGTCATCATGAGAGAATATCAAGCAAATTTATTTGCCAAAACCTCCAAGTCTTCTGGAGTTATATACTTCATACCAAGACGGTCAACGAGATACTGAAACCTAAATAGGGATTTTGTAAACAAGTCTGCTATCTGGTACTCAGTTCTGACAAAGTATAATTCTACGATACCACGTTCCACTTGTTCCTTGATGAAGTGATATCTAACTGCGATATGCTTGGTACGGGAGTGCTGAACCGGATTGCAAGATATGGCTATGGCCGACTTTGAGTCACAATACATAGGTATTTTATCAAAGTGGAAGCCATAATCCGTGAGTTGAGTTCTCATCCAGACGACTTGAGCACAACACCCAGATAGAGCCACATATTCTGCTTTAGCTGATAAGAGCGAAGTGCAATCCTGCTTCTTTGACGACCAGCTCACAAGCTTGTCTTCCCCTAGAAATTGTACGCTACCAGAAGTGCTTTTTCGACTATCAAGGCAACATGCGTGATCAGAATATGAAAATGCTGTTAGATGAAAACCGATTTCCCTCGAATACCAGAGTCCCATGTGAATGGTATTCTTAAGGTACCGAAAGATCCGTTTAACATCTTTGAGGTGATTTTGAGTAGGTCTGGCTTGATATCGTGCACAATAGCATGTGGCATTATGAATATCAGGCCTGATGGCTGTAAGGTACATAAGAGACCCAATCATACTGCGATATCGCGTTTGATCTACGGGATATGAGTACATGTCAGCGTCTAGGGATGTGGTCGACAATGGTGTACCAACGCGAGCACATGATTGCATACCATGCTTTTTAAGTATCTATTGAGCATACTTATCTTGGTTAATAAAGATACCACGTGGGGATTGATGAATCTGAAGGCCTAAAAAGAATTTTAGCTCCCCAATCATTGACATTTCGAATTTGTTGTGCATTAATTTTTCAAAACATTTTGAAAGTTTAAGGTTCATAGAACCAAAAATGATGTCATCAACATAAACTTGCACAAGCAATATGTCATCCCAATATTTGTTAATAAAGAGAGTAGGATCAATGTAACCTTTGGAGAATCCTTTAGATACCAAGAAGTTTGATAGTTCATCGTACCACGCCTTTGGAGCTTGTTTGAGTCCATATACTGCCTTCTTGAGACGGTAGACTTTGTCAGGATGATGAGGATCAACGAACCCTTCTGGCTGATTCACATATACTTCTTCCTTCACATGACCGTTGAGAAAAGCAGTTTTAACGTCCATCCGATAAACCGTGAAGCCTTTATGTGCAGCATAAGCAGGGAATATCCTGACAGCTTCCAAACGAGCAACTGGAGCGAATGATTCATCGAAATCTATCCCTTCTTGTTGACGATATCCCTTAACCACAAGACGAGATTTATTTTTGATGATGGTTTGTTCTTCATCCAGTTTATTTTTCCAAATCCATTTGAAATCTAAAAGCGAAATTCCATAGGGTCTGTCAACAAGTTCCCAAACATTTAGGCGTTCAAACTGATGAATTTCGTCTTGCATTGATTCAATCCACACATGATTATGCATGGCTTGTTTGATGTTTGTAGGTACAGTTGAACTCACGGTGAGTGCATACATACACACATCGCCATCGGTTTCGAGTTGTCTGCGTGTTCGTACCAGTTGTGAAGGATTTCCAATAACTTGTTCCAATGGATGATCACGTGTCCAATGGTGAGTGGATTGACATCTCTGGTAGAATGTATGCATGTTGGACGGATCAACATGTTGAGTAGAAGACTCTCTGACTTCGCGTACCGGTGTACCGAACGGTTGATAAATTCTTCTTTGTCAGGTTGTGCATTGACTGCTTGATTGTTGTTCAGCATTGACGGTTGGTGAAGTTGGTTGTATGATGGTTTGTTGAGTTTTTTGAGTATCCAATGGAATAGTCTCTTGAGCAACGGTTGCTGAAGTAGATGTAGTTGTGTCTTGTTGACTTTGTTCGGGTGCATCAGCAGTATTGACAGTGGAAGGATTTGACACAACTTGATTTTTTCCATAGTAATATTCATCAAACATTGGATCATATAAATCAACCAACTCATCATTTGTGTCGTATCCGTCGAGTCTGCTGTAGGAGTATTTTCTTGACATTTTTGCACGGGCATACACTGTTTTGTGTAGGTGCCATTGCTGGACATTGAGGTACGGGACTTGAGCTGTTGTGATCAACTACCATTTTTGGCAATTCGCCAAAGTTTACATGAATGGTTTCGACAATAATCTTTTTTCTCTTGTTGTAAACTCGATATCCTTTCGACAATGTAGCCTACCCCACAAATATACATGCATCACCTTTTTCTTTCATCTTGTCAAGATTCTCACCGTCTTTAAGAGTGTAGCATAAAGATCCAAATACGTGAAAGAATTTAACAGTAGGGGCTTCCTGCCATTGATGATGTGGTAAGGTGTCTTTTCATGTCTAGGGATTATGAGAGAACGATTCTAAGTATAACAGGCAGTTGCAATTGCTTCAGCCCAGAAGAATAGTGGTAATTTGGAAGCAGAAAGCATTTTTCGAGCTGCCTCAACCAAGGTGCAGTTCCGTCTTTCGACAATGTCGTTTTGTTCAGGAGTTCGAGCAATAGACGTTTGATGTTCGATGCCTTCTTATTGAAAGTAAGATTGCAAGGTCTTGTTCAAAAATTTCTGTAACACCCCATTTTGATATATGGAATGTCACGCGTAATTATGGCGTGTCATCAAAGCATGCAAGGTAATATGTAGTAAAACATACATGACCATAGGGTAAACCGGAATCAAACATCGGTCCCCAACATAAGCCCAAAACATAATAAAGCAACATAAATGAATGAAGGACTAAACAAGCATAAGTATATGAAGGCAAAAAGGAAGAGAAGTCTCTGTCAGCTTCCATCCTATGCACGTCCTCCAAATGCTTGAGTCTTTCCTAGGGTACCTGCCGTTTTGGGACATGGAAAGGAAAGTAACGGCTGAGCAAAACGCTCAGTGCACGGATATAGACATAGTATGAATGACTAAGCATAATAAAGACTTAATAGCAGCGGAAATGTATAAGTCCTGGAAAACCTGGAACATGTTCATAAAACTGGTTTTATAGTTTGAAAAGCCTTATGTTTATCTTATGAAAACTGTTTAACATATTTTACCATTAGCCAATATAGGTCATGAAAATCCACCGTGCATGAATACTTGGAGGGGTGACCTCATCATGCAAATTAGAGGGGCTGCCTCTAATTTAATATACTGGTTCTGGGTAGGAGGGATCAGCTCCTTGTGAAGGATGCAAGGCACACACCACATTCACCATGAAATCCTGACTGAAACATGTAACTAGGATGCACCTATACGCCCCACATGATAAATATGATAATATGGCCAAAAGCTGAAGGGACGCCACGAGCAATCACTCCACCGTGGTTAAGTCATAACACCAGTGCCTCTAGTGTTATGGTTATGGTACCTCCATAACTAGGTGAAACTGGTCATGCATGTATATGGATTTAGGTATTCTAATTAAACATAATCCATTCAAAAACATATAAAACAAATACTGGGAAAACAATTGGCTGCATACGGGGAAATCCTAATAAGGAAAGAATGTCCATACTGAAAGGACGGGAATCCGTACCTCAAGTCCAGTGAATGAACGGAAGAAAGACTCCTACTTCTGGATCACTAACGCTACATGAATACACACGTGTATAAGTATCGAATCACTGATTACGTACTGGGTTTTATGTCTCATCTTAGCTTACTTTGTATGTTTTAGGTCATGGTTTACTGTTTAAAGCCCTATCTGTGTTTACCTTGTACTCTGATTAATCTGATAAAGTATTACTGGTAATTCATGTATTATTATACTTACTGTGTAATAATAAGTAACTTTCCAAAAATAGCAGGTTTCCAAAAATAGAAAGTTTCCAAAAATAGAAAGTTTCCAAAAAATAGAAAGTTACCAAAAATAGAAAGTTTCTAAAAATAGAAATTTCCAAAAATAGAAAGTTTCTAAAAAATAGAAGGTTTCCTAAAATAGAAAGTTTCCAAAAATAGAATTCACTGCTTAAAATAGATTAGTTTCTAAAAATAGAAAGTTTCCAAAAATAGATCAGCTGCCTTAATTAAATAAGTTTCCATATATAGAAGGTTTCCATGATTAGATTAGCTGCCTGAAATAGATAGATTTCCATATATAGAAGGTTTCCATTAATAGATTAGTTGCCTTATTTAATTAAGTTTCTATAAATAGAAGTTTCCATAATTAGAATTAAGCTGGTTGCATAAGCTAAAATATAAGTCTAAGTATTTATAAGCTTATTTCTTAAGTCATATGATATAGTGTATAGTTTAATTATTATTTCATGCATTTTAATTAAACTATAGGTTAAGCATTTTAATTAAAGTATAACATGTTTTAATTAAAATGGAATAAATTACTTAGGTTAAAATGTATATTAATATGTATTAATAATATAACCTAAGTCATGTCTAAATTAATTAATTATAAGCATGTTTTAAATAATTAATTAATTATAACTTATAACATAAAAATACTTAGGTTAAATTAATATCATGCTAAATTAATAATTAAAAATAACCTAAGTCATGGTTTAATTAATATCTCATGTTATTAATTAATTTATATCCTAAGTTCATAATTCATAATATTAACATGTAGCATAAATCATGATTTAACCAACGAACCATGAATCGGGCATGCACTCGACACCGTACCCCGAGCCAACTCGGGGTACTTGTGTCCCCTTGCTGCCGTGGGTCCCACATGCACCAACCAAGACCAAAATGGTCTTGGTGGTGGCGGCTAAAAGCAAACCGAACCCCCCTCGGGTTGGTTATACTAGGCGGCCAAAAACAAACACCCTCATATAACAACCTTTGATTTTAATTAACCCCAAAACATGTTAGATCTATGTTTAATTATCATGTTTTAATAAGAATAACAATAACATGTTCATGAAAATAATCAAAGATTTAAAAAGAATTAAAAAGAAAGGTTTAGAATGATATACCAATACGTAGCTTGGAAGAGGATGAACAAACACGGTTTATAGCAATGGTTTTCAAGATCAAAATCAACCAACACCCTCCTATGGAGGTGTTAAAGGTGGCGGCACAAAGAGGAACCAAGGAGGAGGAGAGAAAACTTTTTAGGTTAAATGAATATCTTTCTTGAAATGTGGAAATGAAATGAATATTTACCATAACCCCCCCTTTCATGTAAAAAGTCAATGGGCTTAGCCCATTTGGTTATGTGTGCCGTGGGTATGGGGCCCCCACATGGGGTACCCGTACCTTTTCTCGTGTCCCGATGTTTCGTGTTCGTTCGTGGTTAAACGTGTTCGTGTTTAAAGTGTTCCTGTTTATTTTATCATGTAGTTTATCGTATTATTTACACTCGTAATTAAGTACTTACGTAATTATTTTAGTTCGTGTTTTAAAATGGTGATCATGATTTAATTATGTTCACGTGAAATATCTATTAACTGTTTATCATGAGTTTGTACGTAATCGATACTCATCATGTCATACACGTATGCACTTGCTTGATTATTAGCACATGAATGTGATCAATACTAAATAGGGTAAGTTTTAATCTAGGACGTACGATCTTAAGGACACTATTCATGGTAAAAGCATGCGGGTTTTACAATTCTTCCCCCCTAAAAAGAATAATTCGTCCCCGAATTATAGATAACGTAACTGGAAGCGGAACACACCCGAATCAGACTGAGAGGGTATGTGAGATAATGAACGTGCAGGTGATCTGGCAAAAGAACGTGGAACGTGACATGTCTTGAAAAGACATGGAACGTGACATGACTGAAAGGACATATCTGGTTGATAAGAGAAACGGATAAAAGTCCGGATGAACTTGTCCGTTTCCAAGTGGCCTCCCTCTTGGAACGGTTCCTTCAGAAGATCTTGACACAAATGATAAATCTTGGTCCTCCTGACCTTGACTTGGAATACGAAGAAATTCTTGGTTATCAACGGAAGGTAGATCCCCTAAATTGGATCGAGGAAAATAAGAGTTAACGTGCTAGGGTAACTGAAACGTTACGATGCAAGACAATCTGACTTAACTGATAATTAGAAATGATGCGCGAGACATAAAGAAACGTAGTACGTGAAAATTTTTGAACGTGATACGTGAAAATTTTTGAACGTGCTACGTGGAGATATGGCGAGTGTAGTATGAGTAAACATATCGTGATCCATGATACGTGTAACATATCTTGATCATGATATGAGGAACGTGGAATGAACATGACATGTGAAACATATCGTGATCATAGAATACAATGGCGGTAACGCCAAACGCTACAAGGTGAGACGTGGAATATGACGTGAAACGTCTATCTGATGATGGAGAGTTATACTAAACTTAGGTCTGGTCTCTCAAGTTCTTGCAAAACTTCCCAGAACGAAATGAACGTAAAATCGTAAGCCCAGATACGATCATGAACGTGAATAGTGTCATGAACGCAAGCGCGAAAGCAAGTCATGGAATCAGAATGAAGACGTGAAGTAATTTAGGAGTACAATTGGGAATCTTTTTCTGACCCGATAGCTGCGGGATTACCAAGTGGTCGGATGAGCCTTGGCTAGAACATGTCCGATCAATCTGTCGGTTCTACAATCCTTGCGGATGTAATAATTCTGCAGACTTGATCAAACTGTTTGCAATAACCCAGATAGCATCATGCTTCTTCTAAGTTTGCATTAATCTGGTAACCATAATCCGTGTAGATCTTGTCCCATTTTAGTTCACAATTTCAGATGATGAAACATCCCAGTTTGTTGGTGTCCTATCTTAGCCTGTTGGTATGTCAGGTACATAGATATGGACGTAGCTGTATCCTGCTTCGTAGAAACTTGATACATAGAAGGTTGCGAAACTCTGAGTCTTTGAATCAGACTTCTCCTAGCGTAGGATTTCCTAGAACACCTAATGTAGTGTAGGGTTCTCTCCTTTACGCATAAGCAGAGTCATGGTAAGATTAACCGTAGGAACCCATGTGACAGCATGTCACTGTAATCAACAGAATTGATATTGGAAAATTTCTAGGGTAAAATTTCTCTTGTCAAGAATTTGCAACATAGTGCAGATATGGTCTTCCTGTTCTTCTCTAGGCTTAAATGAAATCAGGTTATCCTCAATGAAAATGCTGATGAATTTGTTTAGGAGTTCATGGAAACACAATTTATTAAGTCCATAATGCTGTTGGAGCATTGATGAGACTAATCCAAAATCATAAATCTAGCATGACCGAGTCGTGCACGAATAGCAGTCATGGACATGTCCTGCTCTTTCACCCGTCACTATTGGCAACTTGTTCATGAATTCGATCTTGGAAAAGTGATTAACACTATACGGTTGATTGGACATGTCGTCAATACGTGGAGGAGAATAACGGTCATGAATGGTGATTTGTTTAAGTCGACGGTAGTCGACACATAATCTCATGGTACCATCCTTCTCCTTGTAGGTTCTCCTGGAATGTATAGGAAGACTTTGGAATAATCAACTGGCTATGCGTAAAAGAGTTAAGTGGTTGTGTCTTACTGACAGCTAGAAAATTTTAGCGACCATGGCTAACAATGCACATGCTTGTAAGCATAGATAATTTGCACAGATTTTCCGATGGAAAAATCAAGCTGAAAGTATTCAGGAGCCTGAACATTACTGTACATAATTATGAATCGTAGCATGGTGTGCTGTTCATAGTCCATAATTAGGATAAAATTCAACTTGTGTCTGTCCGAGGAAATGCGTTTGCAGCTTGGATCTCATCATTAAGCTGAAGGAAAACCTTCGTATACGTGGGAATACGAAAGGCGTCCTTCATGGTCATGAATATATGAAGTCTGGTGAAAGAAATGAAAGTGACATCGGTAACGTGACAGTTCTCACTGATGCGCCGATAATGGTATTGAAATTCTTGTGGCCTGATTAATACATGGCACAACAAAATGGATATACCCTTGGAGGCTACCCTGAATTTCTTAGAAATGTTCCATGGTTGGACGTGAGTCATGTGTCTTGACTCGTGTCTTGGAACTATAAGCATGACATATGTCTTGACTGGTATCTTGACATGTGTCCTCAAAAAGTATACGTGAGACATGTGTCTTGACTGATGTCTTGACATGCGTCTCGAGACGTAAAATAATAGAACTACAATATTAGGTTATTATGCCAGACTTGGCAGATCGGTTGGACTACTGATCCTTTGTATGTCTAGTCACGTCCGCGGCTGGAGCCTCGGTTGTGATTTCTAGGATAGTTGCTGTCAAAGTGGTGGTTACTATCGTCCTGTCTGTCAGTTCCATGATGGTCATTCTCATGACCGTGATTCATGTAAATATTCAGCTGAGTGGCCGGCTGGTACCGGTTTGCACTCATATGGCTGAAATGACAGCCGAATGACGTGTGACATGTAACTAAGAATTAGGGACAATGATTGATAAAATCGTCTGATGGTGAAGTATCTTCTCATCCAATAGCTTTACTCTGACGCCTTTGTCTTCGTCTCGTAGGATCTCTAGGTTGTGAACAACATCCGCATCTCGTAGCGTCTCCGAACGTCAGCAGCATCAACCTTTAGTAACATCTCCAAGTTATGAGCGGCATCACCAATCTAGTAGAATATCAGCAATAGAAAATACGCTTGAGATGATTCAGAATCGACTAGCGAATATTCGCGAAGTATTACAAATGAAATACACATGGATTTAGGTACATGTAATATACATGGAATACGGTACGTAGAGTACACGTGGAATACACATGAAATGATCGGTATGGGGTCGATCATTTATCATGATTTAAGGAAAGTATATCGGTTAAACAGTTAGGAAAACCACCATGATAACCTGGCAGTATTAGCATAGACATCATTCTGGTTATAACGGAAACGTTAAAGTGTGGTTACACAAAATTCAACGATGATTTGCCTGACAGCATGATCAATGAAAACCAACCATGACTATCATGAAAGCATGCTTCAATGAAATCTAACAATGTCTTGCAGAACAACGTAAATGACAAAAGAGGCGTAAAACATAATCAACATGAAGACGGAATTATCATGAAGAAACATGAAACCATCTATCACGAAGAAGTGTATAACATAATCATCATGAAACTGAAGTTAAACATGACAATATGAAAACATACTTGGCATAAAAACAAAATAACTTATGAGGGGACATGAAAAAAAATTTATGCCAATTTAAATCATGAGAAAAATTTTATGCATGAAAAACAGTGCATGAATGCGTAATGTAGTTTATAAAAACCATTTATATGTGCGAGGGAACGCCTATGGGTCGGTTCCAAAACAAAAGACATGGCGAGGGGACGCCTATGGGTCGGTCCCAAAGTTAAAAGTTTCGATAAAAGCACATGCGACTGAATAGGGCCAGTCCTGTACCAACCATTACTTAGTCATAATCCCTGCAACAATGATACATGAAACATAAATAAATGAAACTCATATGTCAAAACTTATCAGAAAAATTTTTATGTGACTAATTATGAACTACTGGGGTTCAGTCCACATAGCCACAGTTCAAGAGGAACATTATGCATGAAACAATGACACATAACTGAATATGAATGACGGTTGTCCATCCATATTAGTAAAACAGGTTAAAACCTCAAGGTGCTGAAAACATCATGGTTAAAACAACAATGTGCTGAAAACATCAATACGTGGAATAACGAACGTTGGCTTAGGAAGCTCCTGGTGACTACCCACTAGTCACAGGTCGAGTTTTAGAGCCTACAGGTCGAAGCCTTGGCTCTGATACCATAATTGTAACACCCCATTTTGATATATGAAATGTCACGCGTAATTATGGCGTGTCATCAAAGCATGCAAGGTAATATGTAGTAAAACATACATGACCATAGGGTAAACCGGAATCAAACATCGGTCCCCAACATAAGCCCAAAACATAATAAAGCAACATAAATGAATGAAGGACTAAACAAGCATAAGTATATGAAGGCAAAAAGGAAGAGAAGTCTCTGTCAGCTTCCATCCTATGCACGTCCTCCAAATGCTTGAGTCTTTCCTAGGGTACCTGCCGTTTTGGGACATGGAAAGGAAAGTAACGGCTGAGCAAAACGCTCAGTGCACGGATATAGACATAGTATGAATGACTAAGCATAATAAAGACTTAATAGCAGCGGAAATGTATAAGTCCTGGAAAACCTGGAACATGTTCATAAAACTGGTTTTATAGTTTGAAAAGCCTTATGTTTATCTTATGAAAACTGTTTAACATATTTTACCATTAGCCAATATAGGTCATGAAAATCCACCGTGCATGAATACTTGGAGGGGTGACCTCATCATGCAAATTAGAGGGGCTGCCTCTAATTTAATATACTGGTTCTGGGTAGGAGGGATCAGCTCCTTGTGAAGGATGCAAGGCACACACCACATTCACCATGAAATCCTGACTGAAACATGTAACTAGGATGCACCCATACGCCCCACATGATATATATGATAATATGGCCAAAAGCTGAAGGGACGCCACGAGCAATCACTCCGCCGTGGTGAAGTCATAACACCAGTGCCTCTAGTGTTATGGTTATGGTACCTCCATAACTAGGTGAAACTGGTCATGCATGTATATGACTTTAGGTATTCTAATTAAACATAAGCCATTCAAAAACATATAAAACAAATACTGGGAAAACAATTGGCTGCATACGGGGAAATCCTAATAAGGAAAGAATGTCCATACTGAAAGGACGGGAATCCGTACCTCAAGTCCAGTGAATGAACGGAAGAAAGACTCCTACTTCTGGATCACTAACGCTACATGAATACACACGTGTATAAGTATCGAATCACTGATTACGTACTGGGTTTTATGTCTCATCTTAGCTTACTTTGTATGTTTTAGGTCATGGTTTACTGTTTAAAGCCCTATCTGTGTTTACCTTGTACTTTGATTAATCTGATAAAGTATTACTGGTAATTCATGTATTATTATACTTACTGTGTAATAATAAGTAACTTTCCAAAAATAGCAGGTTTCCAAAAATAGAAAGTTTCCAAAAATAGAAAGTTTCCAAAAAATAGAAAGTTACCAAAAATAGAAAGTTTCCAAAAATAGAAAGTTTCCAAAAATAGAAAGTTTCCAAAAAATAGAAGGTTTCCTAAAATAGAAAGTTTCCAAAAATAGAATTCACTACTTAAAATAGATTAGTTTCTAAAAATAAAAAGTTTCCAAAAATAGATCAGCTGCCTTAATTAAATAAGTTTCCATATATAGAAGGTTTCCATGATTAGATTAGCTGCCTGAAATAGATAGATTTCCATATATAGAAGGTTTCCATTAATAGATTAGTTGTCTTATTTAATTAAGTTTCTATAAATAGAAGTTTCCATAATTAGAATTAAGCTGGTTGCATAAGCTAAAATATAAGTCTAAGTGTTTATAAGCTTATTTCTTAAGTCATATGATATAGTGTATAGTTTAATTATTATTTCATGCATTTTAATTAAACTATAGGTTAAGCATTTTAATTAAAGTATAACATGTTTTAATTAAAATGGAATAAATTACTTAGGTTAAAATGTATATTAATATGTATTAATAATATAACCTAAGTCATGTCTAAATTAATTAATTATAAGCATGTTTTAAATAATTAATTAATTATAACTTATAACATAAAAATACTTAGGTTAAATTAATATCATGCTAAATTAATAATTAAAAATAACCTAAGTCATGGTTTAATTAATATCTCATGTTATTAATTAATTTATATCCTAAGTTCATAATTCATAATATTAACATGTAGCATAAATCATGATTTAACCAACGAACCATGAATCGGGCATGCACTCGACACCGTACCCCGAGCCAACTCGGGGTACTTGTGTCCCCTTGCTGCCGTGGGTCCCACATGCACCAACCAAGACCAAAATGGTCTTGGTGGTAGCGGCTAAAAGCAAACCGAACCCCCCTCGGGTTGGTTATACTAGGCGGCCAAAAACAAACACCCTCATATAACAACCTTTGATTTTAATTAACCCCAAAACATGTTAGATCTATGTTTAATTATCATGTTTTAATAAGAATAACAATAACATGTTCATGAAAATAATCAAAGATTTAAAAAGAATTAAAAAGAAAGGTTTAGAATGATATACCAATACGTAGCTTGGAAGAGGATGAACAAACACGGTTTATAGCAATGGTTTTCAAGATCAAAATCAACCAACACCCTCCTATGGAGGTGTTAAAGGTGGCGGCACAAAGAGGAACCAAGGAGGAGGAGAGAAAACTTTTTAGGTTAAATGAATATCTTTCTTGAAATGTGGAAATGAAATGAATATTTACCATAACCCCCCCTTTCATGTAAAAAGTCAATGGGCTTAGCCCATTTGGTTATGTGTGCCGTGGGTATGGGGCCCCCACATGGGGTACCCGTACCTTTTCTCGTGTCCCGATGTTTCGTGTTCGTTCGTGGTTAAACGTGTTCGTGTTTAAAGTGTTCCTGTTTATTTTATCATGTAGTTTATCGTATTATTTACACTCGTAATTAAGTACTTACGTAATTATTTTAGTTTGTGTTTTAAAATGGTGATCATGATTTAATTATGTTCACGTGAAATATCTATTAACTGTTTATCATGAGTTTGTACGTAATCGATACTCATCATGTCATACACGTATGCACTTGCTTGATTATTAGCACATGAATGTGATCAATACTAAATAGGGTAAGTTTTAATCTAGGACGTACGATCTTAAGGACACTATTCATGGTAAAAGCATGCGGGTTTTACAATTTCAGTACCCCTATCCGTTCTTACGGTTAAGACTTGAGCTTGAAGATTGCATTGTATCGTCTTGAGAAAGTTTTTGAGAACCTCTGGTGTTTCCTCTTTGGACCTTAAGAAGAAAGTCCATGTGTATCTAGAGTAATCATCAACAATCACGAGAATATACTTTTTCCCGTTAATACTCTCTACACGCATGGGACCACATAAATCCATGTGTAGAAGTTCCAATCGTCCTTTTGAGCTTGGGGTAGTATTTGTTTTGAAAGACTTCCGTTTTGCTTTCCCAACTCACAAGAAGAACAAAGATGGTCTTTGACGAATTTTAACTTAGGAAGACCGGTCACAATATCATTCTTCGAAAGCAAGTTGATGGTGTCAAAGTTGAGATGTGAAGATCGTTGATGCCATAATCATGCTTGAGAGGATGAAGCTTTCGCCATTAAGCAAATTCGATTTGTTGAAGATGTGTCTTGAAGAGTTACTGTGTAGAGATCAGAACCACGAGAAGTCTTAACATTCAAACTGTCATTACATGCAGTTACAGACGTTTTATGCTTAGAAAACTTGAAATTCCTACGGTGGTCTTCTACTTCCATTTTCTTCCCTTTACTATTGTTAGGCATGACTCTATCTTGAATTCTAGTGCTCTTAAGCTGTGGTCCGCTAAAGCTAGTAGTGGAAGTTACTCCAGTAGAAGAAGACACACGTTGATTAGTTTTCCTAGTATTCTGAGGTAACCGCGATGTTCCAGTTTGAGTGGACCTAGTGTTTATCTTATACATTCCAGGTGCTATCACATTTGTGCTCTTATCAGTTCCTAGCTTAGGCAAAGTCTGTGGGGGGTTTGCCCAAAATAGATGATTTAGGGCATTTGACCGCATTCGGTTGACGAACGATGGATGGTTTACCCAAATCAGACTTTCCTTTCATTTTCTCAGTGAGTTTTTGTAACTCACTAATGGCTATGTCCATTTCTTGTAGCTGAGCTTTCAAATCATCTGATTTGAAACCTTTTTCATTTAATTGACGAACCGAAGAAGCTGCCATTTCTTGACTCTTTTTATGATTATGAGATTTATCACCTTTTTGTAAAGCAAGTTCAAGAGAAATAGAGTGTTTCTCAAGTTGGGAAAAACTTTTCGAAAGTTTGTTATAAGACTGAATTTGTTTCGAAAGCTCAACTTCAAGATTTTGGCATTTCGCGTCCGTTTCTGACACTAGACATGCTACATGACAATATTGATCAAGATCGGTATACACACCAAGTATAACATTCATATGGTCAGTGTGACACCCCGGGTAGGGTCAAAATATGCGGAAATATCCACGGAGATGTCACTAGGGTGGATCAATAGCACATAGTGCATAGAGCATAAGATAAAGAGTTATTCAAATCAGATTACATGATTATTAAACAAATTTATAGAAATTTCTTCAACATGATAAAAGATGATTATTTATGTTTCCCAAATAGAACCCCTGACGAGTCCTACGATGCAGATTACTGAGATGCTGGAGACCATGCACACATCACGTACTAACTTCATTTTCTTGTGAAAAACATGCTAGAGGGTCAACATAAAGTTGGTGAATTTACAGGTTTAATATTTATTAGTTTGGACATACAATAATTATAGAAGTAACAATGCACAAAGCATTCTTACTAAAATTTAGATTACATTTGTTTATTATTAGAAACTGAAGCTTAACCTTCCATAGTCCTCAACAGATGAGGACGTAGTGTCTTACAAAAAGACACCCAACCCAGTTCCAACATGGTATACATCTGTTGTCCCGGCTAAGGCACAGTGAGCATGACTCACACAGATGGGGATGGTCAATCCCTAATAGATCTATTTATAACATTCAGGCGATTTACAACAATTTAACAGTTCCAATAATAATCAATCATAGTCAAGTTTATACAATTCTATTATGTCCATTAAGTGTTTGCATGTTTTCTTTCCCATAGTGGAAAAGTTTTATCTAAAGTTTATATGGGGCTGTAAACTCACCAGGGAGTAGGGGTGGGAATCGGGTCAGGTCAACCGGGTTCGGGTCAAGTCGGGTCGGGTCAAGTCGGGTCAGAACTCAAAAAAATCAAACCCGAACCCGAGCCTAATTAGAACTCGGGTCAGTCGGGTTCGGGTCAATTCGGGTCTGGTTAATTCGGGTCGGGTCAACTCGGGTTCGGGTCAACCCGAGTATAAGTAAAAAATTTAAAAATTAACTTATTTAAGTATATTTACAAGGTAAAATGTGGTAAAAAAACTCGGGTCAAGTCGGGTTGGTCGGGTTTGAGTAAAGTCGGGTCGGGTCAAGTCGGGTCAAGGCTAAAAAATATAAACCCGAACCCGAGGCTAATTAGAACTCGGGTCAATTCGGGTCAACCCGAATTGACCCGAATATATTTTTGAACACAAGTGACCCGACCCGAATAGGTTATTTCAGGTTCGGGTTCGGGTCGGGTCAACTTTTTCGACACCCCTACCAGGGAGTAGGCAATAGCTGTTTAATACGAATATCCAAATAAAGTTCACGCCAAAAGTTATGCCTAATCAAATAATACAGTCTTAATAGATAGTACAAAGAACATATATGTATGCTTATACAGATTTTAGTCAGTTTGTTTATGCTACGGTATTTATCTAAATAACCGGAGTTCAAGTATCAACAATATTCATTTAAACTTATCTATATAAGTTTCATTTCTAAGTAGACATAAAAGGTTTAACTTTTAATATCAGTTAGCATTCGTAATACATGTATTAATCATAATCATTCAACTTACAATTAAGTTTCTTATTTAAGTAGACATAAAATGTCTTACTTAAAATATTAGTTCACGTTCGTAGTTCATGTATTATAATCATCCATTTAAACTTATTATTAAGTTTCATAATTAAGTAAACATACAACGTTCTACTTAAATTATTAGTTTATGTTCGTAGTTCATGTATTATAATCATCCATTTAAACTTATTATAAAGTTTCATATTTTAAGTAAACGTAAGGTGTTCTACTTAAATATTGGTATTCAATTTATTCAACATTCATATAATTTTATTTCCTAAAAGTATATGCGTTTATTTATTAGTAATACATGTCCATATTGTTTATGTAATTTATTTCATAAATCATAAATATAATTATTTTATTTTTTTGAAAAATAAAATAAAATATTTTATTTAACTTAAAAGTTTCCATAAATTATTTTAACATTTATAAAATAATTTATTAATTACAAACTTAAGAATTTATACATTAATTCTTATGGTCTAGGTGTTTAATTATGTTTTATTATAATTAAAATAGATTTTAGGGTTAGGGCTTGTTAATTTTTAGGAATATGGCAAAACTAGTCCCTCCATATTTTAAACAAGTATAACCTTCGGATTTTACACATTTGGTACCTAGGGCCTGTTAAAGTTTCGGCTTATGGCAGATTTAGTCCCCCTAGTTATATCTAGGTTTTGTAACTTTACTAAAATGACAAAAACAGCCCCTAGGGTTTCTTTAAGTTTTAGCAAATTACAAGAATGGTCCTTAGGGTTATAAAATGACAAAATAACTTTTAGAAACTTCCCAAAATGGTCCCTAGGGTTTAATTTGCCACAGATAGTATTTATTAAACCCTAGACTTTCGGATAATTTCATTTTCAGTCCTTGTGTTAACTGGTTTGTCAAAACAAGTTTCATAAGTTACGGTTTTAGTCCTTAAGTTTCATAAATTGTCATTTTAATCTAAAAAGTTTTTATAAGTTATATTTTATAAAAACCTTTATTTTAACATTCAAACATTATATGGGCTCATTAAATGGGCTAAACATCTAATGGGCTATCTAATGGGCTAAATACCTTTTTAAGTTTATTAACTTGTTAAATGGGCCTTTTAACACATTTATTGGGCTTAAATATATCTTAAGTCCATTAATCATTTTAAGTGGGTTCAAGTATAAACTTAAGTCCTTTAGGTTACTAAGATTTATTAAATGGGCTTATTAGGTCCATTAAGTCTTGGATTAACATTACATGGGCTTAAATAGTCCATTAACACTACTTTACATTTTATGTAAGTATTAACTTAGGATATTCTTATAAGTTTATTATGAGCTTATTCATATTTAGTTTTAAATCTAAATAGAAGAATAAAACTTATAGTTTGTTTTATGTGATGTTCCAAATTAGATCTAGGTGTGTTACAAGGTTACATGCAAGTCATAAGCCCTATTATGAGCTTATAACTCACGGCTATAATTAGTTATAGCTTATTAAGATGAGTCAAGTCTTATTTTAAGGTTGCATGTAATTATAAGTGCCCAAATTAAGACCTAACTATGTACAAGTCAAGAAAACAAGTCACAAATCCAAAATGAGATCTAAACTATGTCTAGACCTAAAAATCAATCATAGATGCATGTACACTCATATATATCCCACGGCTATATTTCTAAATCTTGGTATTTCCAAGATGAACACTTCAACTAATTTTATGTCTTGTAAATATTTACAAAAATACATCATGATTATCTAAGTTACATGCATGTCCCCAAGGTTACTATTATTCCAAGAAGACTACATATAGCCCACGGATATATTATCTTCTCCCAAGGTTCCCATAAGATTTAATAAGCTTGTTTTATGTTTATTATGCTCAAGTTAACTCTATCATTAGATCTATGGTTTATATAAGCATGCATGTACATCTAACCCATTTTAGGTCATATGTAACCCACGACTACATATATACACATAAGTTATATTTTGTGATTTTTAGTATTCCATTTAACATGTAACATTTCATATTCCATTATTAAAACTTGGTAGACAAATCATATGGTCATCATTCATTTTATCCGTGACCTTTAAGGTCATGGTCTTCATGATTTTTAAGTTACACAAGTTCATTTTATGAGATTTATGATTATTAGTTAACCAAAGTCCCATAAAACAAGATTTGTTACCTATGCAACATTTAGATTCATAAAATGTCTCATATGGTTTTTAAATCAAGTTTAAAACATAGAATACAAGCCATAGGTTTCTTATTAAAAGATTTTTAATCATGAATATGATTTTCATAAATATGCCGTGACCTATAATAGTCATGGCTTTATCAAATCTTGATTTTAACATGTTATTTACTTGTGTTTATAGATGTATGATGATGCATGCATGAAGAAAAGAAAGAGCATGAGGTGTATACCTTTCTTGCTTATAAGTACCAAAGATGATCTAGATGAACAAGGAGATTAGAGATCTAATCTAGTTGATGAAGAAAACCATAATATAAACCAAGCCGTAGCCTTAATGATTCGGCTAGGGCTTGTTTATAGTGATTCCAAAAGAAATGATGCTATCAAATGATTTGTAATCAAGATGGGACAAAGATTTATTTGATTTAATGAATCAACTTTAGATTTTTGTGGCTTATAGCCGAAATGTTGAGAGAGAGAGAGAGATGAAGAGAGAAGTGAGATTGCATGTATGTGAAAAGGGAATGTGTGTGTATTTCGGCTTAAAGAAGAGAGAGGGAAAGAGAATGAAAAAGGCATGATTGCCTTGGTAAGAACACTTGTGCCAAGTGTAGGCTTTTGTGTTTCCCATGCATCTCTTCTCCTTCCACATACCCTTGGTGCCGTGTCTAGCTAGCCAAAAGGAGAAATGGGCCTTTGGCTTGGGCTTGTGTTGGGCTTGCACACAAATGGCATCTATTCTTGGGCTAGTCCAAGAGTTAAGTAAACTCTTAGTCTACATACACACATATACATGGCTACAATACCTAATGTAGTATATTTCAAATTTTTTATTAAGTGTTGTATATTTCAAATATTGATTATACATTTTACTACTTGTTAACCCTAGTTTCAAGTACAAGGTTTAAGCTATGTAACTTATTTACAACCACTATGAATGTAAAGGTATAAGTACATAACGGACAAGTTCACACACAACTTATAGGAACATAACACATGAGTATGTGTTCTAGGATTAATGGGTGAAACTTCATTACATAAAATCATGGATTTTACAGCACCACCCCGTTATTTTAGCTTTATCCTCAAAGCTACTAATAACGTAGTTATCTTTTAAGTGAAATATGTTCTAAGTATATGATTCATTTCAGACTCTCTCTCAGGTACGGATGGCGGCATGAACGCGAAGTGGTATACACCTAGGTTACCCTTATACGTCCGATTGGGCAATAATGAAGGCTTCTGTTATTACGGGTGGACAGAAGAGAACGCAAAGAGATCTTTATCCGGGTTGCACTATTCATCCGATCAAGCAGTAAAAGAGACCGCTGCTATGGATGGATAGGAAGCAATGCAAAGAGATCTTTATCCGGATCGCACTATACATCCGATTGAGCAGTAAAGGAGACTGCTGCTATGGATGGATAGCAGTAAATGCAAAAAGGTCTTTATCCGGATCACACTATACATCCAATTGAGCAGTAAAGGAGACTGCTGCTATGGATGGATAGCAGGAAATGCAAAGAGATCTTTATCCGGATCGCACTATACATCCGATTGAGCAGTAAAAGAGACTGCTACTATGGATGGATAGCAAGAAATGCAAAGAGTTCTTTATTTGGATCGCACTATACATCCGATTAAGCAGTAAAGGAGACTGCTGCTATGGATGGATAGCAGGAAATGCAAAGGGATCTTTATTCGGATCGTACTATACATCCGATTGAGCAGTAAAGGAGACTGCTGCTATGGATGGATAGACGCGGGCTTCTGAACGGGGGTCGCAGCTATACCCTTCCAGGATCTGGGAGAGGACCAATGGTGTTGTGGATTTGGTTAGGAGGGAAAATCCACTGCAGATGGTTTCTGGTATGAGGAGGACACGCCAGCATGTTTTATATGTTGGGGACGCTGGGGATGTACTATATCTGCATTTTTTTCACGGGTGAGACATAGGTTATATCTCCACACCCGATGATGAAAATTGGGGTTTGAAGGTAAAATAGAATAAAATATTTTAACTATAACCCCACCTATGTCAACAGCTTTATGAAAAGACTTACAATTATACCTCAAGCTTGTGGGATACAAACATTAGTTAATAGTACTAAATTTTCGACCCAACAGAGAGGTTATAATTTTTGTTGATGGCAATTAGGTGAGAAGTTGCAAAGAATCTGCTTCATTCGCGGTGGGGCTGAGCGAGAGGGGCGCAGAAAAGAAGTACCTCAAATGGTGGAAATAAAAGAAGATACCGAGAATAAAGAAGTGCGCGCCTTGCGGGGTGCCGCAACAAGGGTCATGCATTCACTATTACTGGTTCAAAATTTGCAAATTTTTGACTTCTAAAGAGAGGAAATCACATCTCCCAGAGTCTGGTGGGTGATGGTATTGTCGAACTAATTGGACCCGAAGAGAAAAAGGTATGTCCAAAAACATGGGACATTCAACATCTCTTTACGAGGGATGTCAAACATAGCCCTACAAAGTACACCCATTGTGAGTTGGATGTGTCTTTCAGGTTTAGGGTTGCCTAAGTGGCGGATATAACCCTACAAAATACACCCATTGTGAGTTGGATGTGTCCTTCAGGTTTAGGGTTGGAGAAACAGGTTAGGGAAATCCCTAGACCAAGTACTCCCTGGCTTGCTTGGTGCTAGAAATGACACTATGTCTAGTGTTAGTTATATCGGGGTTACCGTCCCTTAGTATAATCAAGGTTTCATTTCCGTAAGGTATATGAACCAATTTTGATTGCATAGGATAACTGTATGATATTTGTTAGTCAATTCATGCTAATGATGACATCAGAGCTACCAAGACATACTGGAATCTGATTGATGTAAAACGGGTGATTGGAAATTTTTAAGGAACAACCTCGAATGAGGGTGTTAACCTTCATAACTTTTCCGTCGACTATTCTACAGCATAATAGGAGTCTAGAACTAACGGAGGGATTTCCATACCTTACTAAATTTAGAAAATATAATGCTTTGGTCTGCCCATGTGTCAAACCAGGTAGATGCATATCATTGGTTTAGTAAGAACGTACCAGGGACGACGTTGAAGTTTGGATTAACTTGGGCATTGCCGGACATGTACACTTGCGAAGAAGTTCCCTTGTTGTCCTTCTTCGGGTTGTCCAACTTGGGAAAGTCAGGTGTCACATGCCCAGGGGTTCCACACTCGTAACATACCACAACTTTATTTGGTCCACTACTGCTTCCACCTGTGGGGTTTTGGTTTCCTTGCTGCCCACTTCCACTTCTACGTGCATTGGACTTGCCCTTGTTGCTGTTTCCGGGATTGGTATTGGGTCGACCCGGGGTAGCAACATTTGTTTGACAATCACCAGCAAAATGGCCTTGTTGGCCGCACTTGTAGCATCCTTGGCATTGTCCTCCAGCAACATGGTGATAGTTGCATTTTGAGCACTTAGGCTTGGTCCCTGAGTAGCTCTTGGTGCGGGTTGTGGGAGTAGTGTCATCAGCTTGCCCAACGTTTTGCTTTTTGGAAGGCTGCTGGTGCTGGCTACGAGAGCTTTCATCGGATTTTCTCTTGTTGTTCGTTTGCCTCTCGGACAGATTGTGGGCTCGCTTGTTGATCAACTCAGTCACAAATTCTATAGCACCTTCAACGGTAGTGGGTCGTGAAGCTAGCACACTGTCATGGATGTTGTCAGGGAGTCCGCTGACATACTTCTCAATCTTGTCACTCCTTAGAGGGAACATTCTAGTGCACATCAAGCTTAACTCTTGAAATCTCAGGTTGTACCAAAGGATATCATTGTTCTTACACTTTAGATCCCACAGTTCGACTTCCAACTTCTTCATTTCTCCTATGGGACAATATTTCTCAGTCATTCTCTCCTTGAGGTTGGCCCAACTGAGAGTATAGGCAGTGTCATGTCCAAGGGTGGCGACCACAGAGTTCCACCAAGTAAGGGCGCTCTCGAGTAGGGTGTATGTAGCAAACTTAACTCTGTTCTCGTCAGCACAACCGCTGATGCGGAAAACTGTCTCTAGTCTTTCAAACCACTGCATCAATTCAACAACTCCTTCTTTTCCTCGGTAGTATGAGGGTCTGCACTTTAAGAAGTCGGGGTAAGAGCAACCCCTGTTGGTGTTGTTTCTGCGTGCATTGAGGTTTGGATCATCGTTTGCATTCGGGTCAGCTCCTCTGGCTGCCATGGCCGCTGTGATGCCTTCACTTATCATTTCCCGGAGTTGTGCGGCAGTGACATTTCGAGTAACTTCTGGGGTTTCAGCATTATCGGCATTGAAGTGGTTACATTATTGGGATTTGATCTCGTAATCACCATTTGTCTATAATCATATACACAATGAGATTATTAGTTCAAATGTTAGTACATGATGAGACTGCTTTTATACATAGTCTCATCGTCTAAAACGGGCTTTAAATGCATAAAATATCATGAAAATGGCCAAATATATGCTTGTATTTGTTACTTATGTATTTTAGGTACGGATATTGAGAAAAGGACAAAAGATCACAAGAAACATGCAAAAACGAACGCGGGAAACGAAGCCGCACAATGAACCAAGCCCTAATGAAGATTTTCCAAGAAAAACCCTTGAAGATTTGAAGATTATGCAGGAAGGGTCCTCCAATATTGAAGAATTGACACTTTAAACCCTTGTTTATTCATAGTTACAAGATTGGTCCTTAAAGTTTGTCAAAATTACAAAAAGGGCCCTCCACTTTGAAGAATTGGAAAGAATGGTCCCTCAACAATCATGACTTGTCAATATTAGTCCTCCAAAAAGTCAACAATACAAGTCAAGACCATAATCTTTGAATAAAATGCCAAAACAACCCTTCAAGAATCAACAAATGGCAAGAAATACCCCTGAAAATACTTTGGAAAAGTATTTGGGGGCAAAAGTGTGAAATTAGAAACTTCAAATACAAAGGAATCCGGTTTTTGGTTTATTAAACTTCAAGTGAAAAGAGAAAGGAAGACAAGGGACTGAAATGGGCAGACACAAGAACTTACCTAGACCACTTGTAGGATGACACGTGCCCCACTTTCTCTTTTCAACCAATGGCAGCCCTCCTTCCTTCCACATCACCAATCCACTCACACCAGGCATAACTAACTTAATTTATTAAGTTAATTAAGGTGCTAAACACTTTTTAAAACCTAAAAACAGATCAAAACATGAATTGTTTATCGTATGAACACAATTGGGTTTTCTTAATCTACTTGAAATTAAACCACCAAAACCTCCAGATTAATGATTAAGCTAGTCTTAATCATAACCCAACTCTTAAAACACTTGCCACGTCACCACAATTGTCTCCTTGTGACTCCCCTGCTACAAAGTTGAGAAGAAGACAAGAATTCTACACATGATCAACAACCACAATTCATGCTTCATCCCTAAGCTACTTTGGCACCTTAGGATCACAAAGCAACAAAAAGGAGTCACATGTTTTAGCTCCAAGAACAAATTCAAAAGCATAATATCCGAATCTACAAGGGCACATTGGGAACTTTACACATTAGGGTTTATGTATTTTTCAGCTTTCATAGAACATTTGTAGCCTATATAAGGCATAAGACCTCTTTCATTTTCAGTTGCTCTTGAATTTTTCCTAGTTCACATTTCTATAAATCCTTGTTCATTGTTTAATGAAAAGTGTTTGAATTTTGTGAAGAAAAGTCAAGTGCCAATCTTTGTATCTGTTTGTTTATGTTCTATGTTTGCTAATACTGAATCTCAAAACATTTTCTTAAGCTTTGTGCAAGAAATTGCTCAAAGTCCTAAAACCTTGATATTTTGCTAAGTCCTTGGTACACCTTGGAATTCTTGGGCTACAAGTGGATCATGGCATCCCGATATTGTGTTATCAAGGTGTTGTGAGGATTATAACTTGGGGATAATCAAGTGTGGGGTACAAGGGTTGCATTAATCAAGGATTTGTCACCTTTCTGTTTATTATTTTTGCTTCTAACTTTGTTCCATCTTAGCAGCTTGATATTGGAAGCTTGTGCTTGTTCTTGCTAGCACATCAGCTCAAACATACGTGGGTGTGGATGTACATCCATGAGGTTTGAACCCTTAATCTCAAAATCTGTCAAAAATTTAGATATTTGGGATATTTGAGTTCTGCTTATGTATGTGTTGTTCTTGGGCTCCAAATCTTGTTGATTCTGTTTAAGTTTGGTGTTTTGATGCTTATGTATGTATGTGCTAACCTAATTCCAACTTTTGATTTGAAAATCTTGTTTTGAAATTATAAAGGGGTGTTTGGGTCAACTGCATATTGAAGTATTTGTGTTATTGGTTAAGTGTTTGCTGTTGTATGCTAGTGGTTCTTGTTTAAGAAGTGTAATAGAGTGAATATCTGCAAGTTGAATGCTTTTGAACACCTAAATCAAACATATGCTTATAAAATCTTGATTAAGTGATATTTTGGACTGTGATTTGGTGCACACCTAGTTCTAGGCCTAGACTTAGGATAAAAAGTGGTAAATCATACCCAACATAACCTGTTAAGAAGATCTAAGTGTTTGAATTTGGCTGTGTGGTCAAGTATATCAGCAAGTGTTCATGACTGCATGTTCTTAGTTCATCAGTAACTTTTGTATGCTTGAATCTTGATCTAGACTTTGAATCAATGCATGAAACCTGTTAGAATTTGTTCATTTGAATTTATTATAGCTTGTGTATGCATTTGGTGAAGTTTGACTGGCAGATTTTTGCTAAAACTGCTTATTGAGTGAAATCTGCTTATTGTTCATATCTGGTGATAAATTGAATTAAATGCACTGATTGGCTGATTGGAAGTGTGATTTCTTTGTTGTTTCTGACTCCTTGTGATGCACTGATCACAAGGGTGCCTTGTTTGTAACTTGAATCCAACAAAAAGTCACAAAAGACAAAAAGTCAAAAAGGTCAAGCAAGGGGAAAAGTTCCTACTGCTCAACCACCAAAACTAGCCTCTGCTAGTGTTAATTGTCATTCAGCTTATTAATAAGCCAATTTGGCTTATCCAGACTTGTAAAAACTTATTTTTTTGTGATAGATCTTCCTCATTTGACCCATTTATTAGATCTGGAGCTTATTAGACTTTGACTTTCACTTTTTACTAGAAAACTCATTAAGTTGACTTTTAAACAAGTGCTTATCTGCTTATTCTGGCTTATTTCCTGTGCTTATTTGCAAACTTTTTGATTATTTTGCTTAGTTAAGTCATTTAAAAGCTTTTGAAAGTTGAATCAGCACTTGAGGTGGTCTAGAACTCAAAAACGACTATTTTGTCGTTTTGTGAAGAGAGTCTTGGCTTATTTCTTGTGCTTTTTCCAATTTTCTTTTTTTACAGATCTCTTAAGTAACTCAAAAGAAGCTTGTGTGTCAATTTTTAGCTTATGGCATCAGCTTATAGCTTAATGGGCCAAAAAGCCCATTAAGAATAAGCTGCTTTGAAATAAGCTAGCTTAAACACATTTTCAGCTTTTGGGCCTTCGGTGTTTTGTTCTTAAAATCAAATTTTAAGTCAGATAGGAGCTTTTAGGCTTATTTGGACAACATTTTTCTTATTGGGCCAATTTGAGCCCATTAAGGGACTGTTTGGACTTTTAGCCCATTTCTAGGCCCAATAGGGGTATTTTTGTAATTTCAACTTCATTTCTGTTTTTTTAGGTTAAAATAAACTAGTTTGTAACTTTTTAGAACTTTTTATAAATTTTGGGTTTTTATTAATATTTTATTATTATTTTGTTATTAAAAATTTAAATTTAGATTTTTCAAGTTTTTTCATTTTTCTTAGATCAAATAATTTAAGTTAGGAATTTTACAATTTTTAGAATATTTTTATTGTGATTAGATTTATTTTTAGAATTATTTTAACTTTTAATAGTTTTAATTGTTTTTAAACAGTTTTAATTAATTTTAAAATTTTCAAAAATAGTTATAAATTTAGTTAAGTAATTTTAGAGGTTTACAAGTGAAAAAATCTCATTTTAGGCTTTTTGTTAATTAAACTGATTTTTTGGGCTTTAATTAGCATTAAAAAATATGATTTAATTAAATAAAAGGTTTGAGTGATTTTTGATTTTTTGTAAACTTTAATTACATTTTTTAGTATTTATGGAAATTTTTTAGGAATTTTTGGGGTAAAATTTTAATTTTGTCACTTTTTACGATTTTACGTGCACGATTATTCGTCTTAGTTTAATCCACAATCGTAACCGTCATTCTATTCTAATCTCTTTTCTTCTTTTCATTTCTCATCAATATAATCACAAACCATTAATCATCTCTTACCACAACACACTTTCCTCCTTGGGAATCGAACTTGAACTTCATTGGTCATTAGTGTTTAGTATTCCTAAACCGACACTTAATACTTTCCCTATTTTGCTCTCTTTTCCTAAAGAGTGGTAAAAACACTACTATCAGTACAATTTTTATATTATTTGCACGGGAAAAATTCATGCACTGATTTCATAACAACTTTTGATAACCTGTCAAGATCTCATAATATAATACATTGCACAACAAATATAATAAAGAAAGTGATTATATGTTATTTCCATAAGAAATTTAACATTAATCTAGCATAACAAAATCTAAGTCATAGGCCGGTCGGACCTTGTCCAAGGTAATGATACACAAAGTCTTTAAAACATTACATCCCAAAGTTACATGTCCAAAAGAAAAGAAAAGATAAAGTACGGGATTACATCACCAAAAGCTGAAAAGAAATAAAAGTACAAAGGCCCTATGTCATGATAGCCAAGATGCAACCCGTAAGCTTATCATGACGTACAAGAAGTCTAGTACGTCTATACTAATCCTGCCTAGATGGTCCACTAGATGCGGCCAGTGCTGATGGTGCTGATGGAGCTGGTGGAGCTGCAGAATTCCTCCTGGTGTTCCATAAAGTCCGAACTGTCGCTCTGGTCTCCTTAAGCGTACGGAGTGCTGATAGTAGTTGGTTTCGGAGTCTATCAACGACCCCTCGGAGATAAGACATCTCCCCAGTAACCCCATCATGCCGGACAGTGGCGAGATCAAAGAAAATGGATAATGATTGCTCCTGAGCGGAAAGAGCAGCATGGGTCTGATGCTGCAGACCCTCTATGACCTGAATGCGCTGGTGGAGGCGGTAGTTCTCCTCCAATAACCACTTAAATGCCTCGTCCGTCCTAGCCTGGATGCCTTGGTCTGGGATTCTCCTCTCATAGTGCGAAAGAGAGAGTCGATACGATCGTAGATGACGGCGTGGCTTTGTTGACTGACTGTCAACTGGCTGTGGAGGTCGGATATCTCCCGCTCATAGCGTGCGGCCAATGCGGCGATCTGGGCCTGGACGGAATCGACACGCCCTGCCCCGAAGCCTTCGCCGGTCTCATAAGTGGAGACGGGTACGGACCCGAAAAAATAGCTCGATGATAAAGATGGAGGCATGGAAGATGGTATGCTAGGAAGAACCCGGTCCTCCTCCATAGAGGTTGGGGATAGTATGGCTAATGCTGAGATAGAAAAAGGGTCCTCTAGGAGTACAACTTCGATAGTTGGGTCATCCTCTGAATCCGAGGCTGATAACCATCCACACTGCGTCGATCGTGGAGATGAACAAACAACTGGAGTAGGAGCTACTACGGGTAAAAGAGTCGAAGGTGTAGTAGGCGGAGTGTAAAACCCGCAAAATTATTTATAAAAAAATAATGACGGTTAAATTGTTTTTTTAAAAGTATAGTTATATATGATTTAGATTAAACATATGTGACACTTGTTTCATACATTCAAATTAATTAAAGATAATAATTTCAGATAGTGTTCATTTGCAAAATATCTATAATAAACTGCCTCGAAGACGTGTTCATTTCGAAGATTTGTTTATAAAGCGATATTTGAAGTTGTGATTTATTATTTATTCTTCAACGTTTGACCTTAAAACTTTGATCTTCACATTTCACTATTACTATATACGTATCATAAAAGTTCCTATAATCATGCAAATATGAAATGTTTGACAAAAATAAAATGCGTTTTTTTCTTTGTGCTTAGTCAAAGCAGTTACGTTTAAAATCCGGTTTTGTCGCCATGTTAATAATTTATACTTATTGACCCTAATTGGTCTTTCACTATATAACGTTATCACTCAAATCTTCATGGGATTCGGCTCATGTACTGATTTATATTTATATCTCATGCTCTCATTTTACCATTAACAAAACAACACAATAAACCTAAACTCCTAATGGTATAGGGGTTAGTATTCATATGTCATGACTTGAAGTGGTGTTAGGACATTGAGTTCACATCATGTTCAAGTTGATTTTCTTACTCGTGTGGTTTTGACGCGTGATCGTGTTGTTTACGGCACATATGAATGATCATGGTGGTCAAATGCGACGAGAACGAGTTCGGGTGAGAGGTTTCTGTTTTGTACGCTAAATCGTTCGAGATGAGTCCTTTTTGTAGTGCAGCAGACTCGAGTTTCGAGTCTACTAAGGTTAAGGTCGATTATGTTATGTTTTGCAACACGGTATCGGTTCGTTTACCGGTAACTATAGTTCGTGAATGGCATGGTTTTGGTGCATACGTTCGACTTTTAGAGGTAACATCATCCATACTATAAATCGTGTTTATTGTCATGCGTTAATAGAACCACAAGCGAATTTTATTAATGCTAAACTGTAACTTTCGGGTTTTGCTATATACCTAAGTCTCAAGACTAATGACAACATCAAACTAATTAAGTGACTAAGAATCGAGTAATGGTAACCGAGTCGATGCGAAGTCGTTTTTTATACAGTTTAGAACATAAAGAGAGTAATAACATGTATGCTAATTTAAGAAGAAGAAGTTTTTGTTTTATAAACGATGATAACATGCTGCATGGTTATAAAATATGAAATTTTACACATTTGGTCCCTGGTTTTTAAAGATATTTACAAATAAATATTGCAAATTCTAAAGTTACATACTTAGCCCTTTTCATTTTCTACGTCTTTCAAAGTTAGTCCGAAATAATTTATTTGTTAAATTATAGTAATGGGTTTTATAATTAATGTAGATTATTTGAAGGGAAATAAAATTGGATTTTTGTTTGTGCGTTGATGTTGGCTAAGGTACGGATATTCTTATCTTTCTATGATTATTTGTCAGATCATATGGATTTTCCGTCCTTTCAGTAAGAACTTCCTTTCTATGCATGATTAGGATTCCCCGTCTTCAGCCAAATGTTTTCCCCAGTATATGTTTAAGCTTATCAGTAATCATGTTAATAACTAAATAAATTGCCTGAGCATTATATACAAGCATGACCAGTTTATGTACTAGTCACCGAGGTACCGTAACCATGGCACTAGAGGCACCGGTGTCGTGACTCACATGCAAGAGAGTGATATCCTGCATCGTCCCACTCATGTTCAGTTTGGCCATTTTTATATGTATGTTTAGTGGGGCGTATGGATGCATCCTAGGCTTATCAGTTTACAAGTTATCAGGGTGAATGTGGTGTGTGCTCTACATCCTTCACATTGGAGCTGATCCCTCCACCCAACACAATATTTAGAGGTCACCCCTCTACAGTTATTTAGAGGTCACCCCTCTACAACATGATGAGGTCACCCCTCCAGTTATTCATGCACCGTTGTTACAGCACATGACCTATATAAGCTCTGGCGATTAAAATACAGTAAATGCATGTTTTCAGATTTAACAAATAACAGTTCAGCTTTATTATTTATAAATCAGACTTTACAAATTATACACATATTTCTGCTGCAACATTACTTATCAGTCTTACAGCTTCAGTATTTTATCATCTGTTTCATTTCAGTAATTCCTTATCATGCTTTATATCCGTTCACTGAGCGTCATGCTCAGCCGTAGTTCTTTCATGTTCTAACGACAGGTACACCAGGACGCTCTTAGGATTCTGAGAGCATGTGCATTGAATGGAAGCTATCCGGACTTCTTACTTTATGCACTTCTTACATTATTCTGCTTATTTGGACATTGTTTAGTCCTTTCCTTCAGTATTTTATTTTTCATGTTTTGAGCTTAGGTTGGATTACCGATGTTTTATTCCGGTATTTCCGTTATGGTCAGTTAATGTTTTAGGACATTTACCTTATGCTTTGATGACACGCCATAAATACACGTAACGGTCCAGTTATCCAAGTGGGGTGTTACAATTATGGTATCAGAGCGCAAGGTTCGACCTGTAGGCTCTAAAACTTGACCTGTGACTAATGGGTAGTCACCAGGAACTTCCCAGATTTTGGCGTTGTTATCCTTCAAGTTTCTCATGAAATTATCAGTCAGTTTTCTTCATTTATCAGTCAGCTTTCTTATAGTTTTTGACTAAGTAAAAAGGTTGGTACAGGACTGGCCATATTTAGTCGCATGTGCTTTTCATTCGAATTTTGTTTTGGTGAACCGACCCATAGGCGTTCACCCTTGCCCGTTCAGATTTTGTATCGGTAAACCGACCCATAGGCGTTTGCCCTTACTCATGACAGATTCATGTTATCAGTCAAGTATTACATGGTGAACCAGCCATAAACGTTCACCATTGTTCATGTCGAATTTCATGCTTTTCAGTCAAATGTTGTTTTGTGAACCGATCCATAGTTGTTCACCTTTGTCATATCATGACATTTTAAAAAAATATTGACAAATATGGATTGGACTACAACCAACCATATTTAGTCCCAGAGTATAAATTTCAAACATGACAGTTCTCAGAAAATTTTGACAAGTATGGATCGAACCAGAATCGCTCATACTTAGTCACATGTTTTCTTCCTTGAATTCTGTGAATTGAACCATAGCCGTCCACACCAGTTGATATTAAACCTCAGTTGATTAGACTTTTTATGTTCCTTGTAACAGTCAAATTTTCATACCCTCACGTTGATGTCGTCTTCATGATGATTCAGTTTCATGTCTCCTTACGAGGATTATGTTTTCAGCAAAGAAATGATGTTTTCATGTTAAGATACACAAGGATATCAGTAAAACCCATTTTCATGATAAATCATGATTGGCCTTCATTAATCATGATTCATGCTGACCACTGTTGGGACTTCGATTATATCATACTTTTCAGCCTCGATACAACCAGCAGTAAATCGACGCAGGAATTATCAGCCTATCATGTTATCCGTTTCAGTTCAGTTTACTACCGTTTAAATCAATTTATTCCTTGATAATGTCAGATAAGCGACACCTGTATCGATCATCCCGTAATATTTCCACCAGCTCCATGTACAGTATTCCATATGTACCCCATGTACAGTGTCTCAGTTATACTCCATGTACAGTATTTCACGTGTACTCCACGTACAGTGTCTCATATATGCTCCATGTGTAGTATTCATTTTGTACTTCATGTACAGTAGTCCAGGTGTACTCCAGGTACCCTACTCCATGGGTACTTCTAATCGATCCTTAATCATCTCAGGCGTTTCCACTTGTCGACATTCTACCAGGTGCTGATGCTGCTCGTGAGTTGAAGATTTTGCTAGATGCTGATGCCGCTAATACTTTGAAGACCTCACAAATGCGGATGCTGCTGATACTTTGGAGATTTCTCAAGATGCTAATGTTGTTTATACTATGAAGACTCTGCAGAACAAGGACGAAAACTATAATTTGAAATTTCTGACGAGAATAAACTTCTACCATCTGACACTACCATTCTATTCCAGGCTTTTACTTTCTCAGCTAGTTGTCACACTTTACTCAACTAACCGTTCATTCAGAAGAGTAGGAACCGGAACACAGCCGGCCACTCAGCAGAATAGTTACATGAATCACGGTCATGATAATGACTGTCATAAAGTGACAGACAAAGCAGTAGTGACAACCATGGTACTTATAATTAATCAGCCAGTAACCATCGGAACTCTGGCACAGACGTGACCAGAAATACAAGAGGTCAGTAGCCTAACCGGTCCGCCAATCCTAGCAGTTGCCAAAAATTTTCAGCCTTGTCCAGGTTCATCCACTAAAACACATGTTAAGACGACAATCAAGACACAGGTCTCAGGTATCATTTCGGAAGACACATATCAGGACACCAGTCATGGTGTACATGTCATACGTATCTTTCCTTAAAATACGAGTCAGAACTCATAACTCCAGTATGTTTCTAAGCCATGTCCTTAGTAATTCAGGGTACCCTTCAGAAAGGGGTATACCAGTCCTATTAGTACAGATTTAGTCACCACCACTAGAGTATCATTCAGGTTAAACACGCAGTATTTATTCTGTAAGGTTAGAGACGAACACATTTAGTAAAAAGTCGCCATTTCTACTTCACATGTTCCTATGTCAGCTTTATCAATCGGGTAGTTACATGCCTCTCCGCCAGAAAGGACTTAACAGTATCACCCATGTTTATTAGAGTTCTCTTTTCAGTTATCGACGAGATCCGTCTTACTAAATTCCAAGCATATTTATTAATTTCTGCCAGAAAAATCAGTACAAAATATTTCAGCTTTACAAGCACGTGAATTATTATCTTATAGATGTGAAGGCTTCTAGTCACCATTCATGATGCGAAATCTGAAATTCCTTAAATTCATGATCAGCAGATTATCCCAAAGTTTCCAGATGTAATTCCGGATGGTTTTCTAGAAATTCCTTCCTAACCACGAGATAATTCTACATTGTCACAAGAACGGAACCTGTGTTCAAAACTCCTTCATGCAGGGCCACAACTAAGTTAAAAGAGTTGCAACAATTGCTGCATGAATTACTGGAATGAGGCTTTATTCACCCTGACGCACCACCAGGAAGAGCACCGTCTCTGTCTATCAGAAAGAAGGTCGGTATCATGAGATCATGTATCGACCGCTAAATTTTTTTACAAGATCACCATTCTTAATCAATGTTCATTCCAGAAATAGCAGGTCTATCTAATCTGCTACGATGTCTTAAACATTTTCGAGAATAATTTCCGATCATGCTACCATTAGTGGTGAGAGAAAGAACATGATGTTTTCCAGACTGCTTTTGCACACGTTATAGTCTCTCTAAAATTTTGAATTATACTTCTGAGCTCCCTAATGCTCCAGCTAAATTATGAAACTTATGGATAAATTTTTTCCACGAATTCTTAAACCAGTTCGCCAGCATATTTATCGATAATATCATGATCTGCTAAATTCTAGAGGAGAACGAGGGGATTATATTTTTACGATTCCGCAGATTCTCCGATAGGAGAAAATCATATGAGAAGCTTTCCAGATGTATATCACAGATGAACAAAGTGGCATTTCTGAACCGCCCTCTTTCAGCAGAAAGAAATTTCAGACAATACTGCGTAGGTGAAGTCCATCACCTGATGGTCCCGACCGACGCCTGTGAACGAACTACATTTTTTTCTAGAACTCAATTGACTGCTACCGTAGAAACTGCTGACAATTCTCACAAAAAAAATTAAAAAAATTCCATGACTATTCAACTAGATTTCCACCAGAATGTCCCATAATCCCAAGCAGAATCTTGACAGAAGCAGTATCACACATCGATGAAGCTATGTTCATATCTAGATGTCTGACATACCGCAGGTTCAAGATAGAACACCATCATGTTAGTGAGTTACTTCAATCCTTAGAAATTTCTGAGCAGAAATGAGACGAAATTCTATGAAATTGTTATCAGTTACCACAGACTTAGAAAAGTATGATACTATATAAGTTATCGTCAACCATGTAACCAGCCTGCCCGTTTCTTTCATCCGAAAGGATCACGCAGTAGCGGACCTGCAGAAAAAATTTTCAAGTAAATTGTACGAATTCAAGGTATTCCAACGACCATTATATCATACAGAATATATGTTCACGGTCACGTATATGTTTACGTTCACTTTACGTTCACGTTATTTTCACTTTCACGTCTACGTCTTATTCACAGTATGATACTGTCTCAGTTCATCTTATGATTTAAGTTCACGATTCGCATTCATGACATTGTTTACGTTCAGGTTCGTGTTCCATCTCCGTGGATACGTTCCAGGTCTGGTACCGGAGTTGGTCACAGAAAGCTTAAGAAACCAGACTCAAGTTAGCACAGCTTTTCCATACTCAGGTAGACGTTTCACGTCTCGGGCCGTATCGTTTGGCATTCTTTCCTCAGTCAGCATATGTTCATGATATGTGCTAGCATCACGTTCATAGAATGTTTCATGTATTATCATATTCACAATACATTCCATGCCCAACATTCCTTATATAAATGTGAACCACATTCACAATTGCTCATGTAGAACGTTCACGATTGTTCACGTGGTTCGTCCCTATATATATTCAGCAGCTTGCTCAGATATATAAATGTTATCTTTCAGGATAGTTGTACATACCGGTTCATGTATACTACATGCTATAGCTTATTCATTCCATCAGATTCAGGAAATCCATCTCAAGTATGGAATCAGAAACTATTCAGCATCGTCAGGACAAGGTCATTAAGACCAAGGTTGTTCATTGTGTCAAGATATTTGAAGGAACTGTTCTGAGCGGGAATCCACTTGGAACGGAGGAGTCCATCCGGACTTCTCATCTTTATGTTCCATGTTCTTTTCAGTCATGTCACGTTCATGTCCTTTAAGTTTACATATCTTTTTAGTTTACATGTTCTTTCAATTCTTATAACCAGCAGCTTTATTACATTTAATTCGAGGACGAATGATTCTTTTAGAGAGGAAAAATTGTAAAACCCGCAACATTATCGTGTCTCTAATTCGAGGACGAATTATTCTTTTTACAGGGGAAGAGTTGTAAAACCCGCAAAATTATTTATAAAAAAATAACGATGGTTAAATTGTTTTTCTTAAAGTATAGTTATATATGATTTATATTAAACATATGTGACACTTGTTTCATACATTCAAATTAATTAAAGATAATAATTTCAGATAGTGTTCATTTGCAAAATATCTATAATAAACTGCCTCGAAGACGTGTTCATTTCGAAGATTTGTTTATAAAGCGATATTTGAAGTTGTGATTTCTTATTTATTCTTCCACGTTTGACCTTAAAACTTTGATCTTCATATTTCACTATTACTATATACGTATCATAAAAGTTCCTATAATCATGCAAATATGAAATGTTTGACAAAAATAAAATGCGTTTTTTTCTTTGTGCTTAGTCAAAGCAGTTACGTTTAAAATCCGGTTTTGTCGCCATGTTAATAATTTATACTTATTGACCCTAATTGGTCTTTCACTATATAACGTTATCACTCAAATCTTCATGGGATTCGGCTCATGAAGTGATTTATATTTATATTTCCTGCTCTCATTTTACCATTAACAAAACAACACAATAAACCTAAACTCCTAATGGTATCGGGGTTAGTATTCATATGTCATGACTTGAAGTGGTGTTAGGACATTGAGTTCACGGCACATATGAATGATCATGGTGGTCAAATGCGACGAGAACGAGTTCGGGTGAGAGGTTTCTGTTTTCTATGCTAAATCGTTCGAGATGAGTCCTTTTTGTAGTGCAGCAGACTCGAGTTTTGAGTCTACTAAGGTTAAGGTCGATTATGTTATGTTTTGCAACACGGTCTCGGTTCGTTTGCCGGTAAATATAGTTCGTGAATGGCATGGTTTTGGTGCATACGTTCGACTTTTAGAGGTAACATCATCCATACTATAAATCGTGTTTATTGTCATGCGTTAATAGAACCACAAGCGAATTTTATTAATGCTAAACGGTAACTTTCGGGTTTTGCTATATACCGAAGTCTCAAAACAAATTACAACATCAAACTAATTAAGTGACTAAGAATCGAGCAATGGTAACCGAGTCGATGCGAAGTTGTTTTGTTTAAACAGTTTAGAACATAAAGAGAGTAATAACATGTATGCTAATTTAAGAAGAAGAAGTTTTTGTTTTATAAACGATGATAACATGCTGCATGGTTATAAAATATGAAATTTTACACATTTGGTCCCTGGTTTTTAAAGATAATTACAAATAAATATTGCAAATTCTAAAGTTACATACTTAGCCCTTTTCATTTTCTATGTCTTTCAAAGTTAGTCCGAAATCATTTATTTGTTAAATTATAGTAATGGGTTTTATAATTAATGTAGATTATTTGACGGGAAATAAAATTGGATTTTTGTTTGTGCGTTGATGTTGGCTAAGGTACAGATATTGTTATCTCTCTATGATTATTTTGTCAGATCGTACGGATTTTCCGTCCTTTTAGTAAGAACTTCCTTTCTATGCATGATTAGGATTCCCCGTCTTCAGCCAAATGTTTTCCCCAATATATGTTTAAGCTTATCAGTAATCATGTTAATAACTAAATAAATTGCCTGAGCATTATATACAAGCATGACCAGTTTATGTACTAGTTACGGAGGTACCGTAACCATGGCACTAGAGGCACCGGTGTCGTGACTCACATGCAGGAGAGTGATATCCTGCATCGTCCCACTCATGTTCAGTTTGGCCATTTTTATATGTATGTTTAGTGGGGCGTATGGATGCATCCTAGGCTTATCAGTTTACAAGTTATCAGGGTGAATGTGGTGTGTGCTCTACATCCTTCACATTGGAGCTAATCCCTCCACCCAGCACAGTATTTAGAGGTCACCCCTCTACAGTTATTTAGAGGTCACCCCTCTACAACATAATGAGGTCACCCCTCCAGTTATTCATGCACCGTTGTTATAGTACATGACCTATATAAGCTCTGGCGATTAAAATACAGTAAATGCATGTTTTCAGATTTAACAGATAACAGTTCAGCTTTATTATTTATAAATCAGACTTTACAGATTATACACAGATTTCCACTGCAACATTACTTATCAGTCTTACAGCTTCAGTATTTTATCATCTGTTTCATTTCAGTAATTCCTTATCATGCTTTATACCCGTTCACTGAGCGTCATGCTCAGTCGTAGTTCTTTCATGTTCTAACGGCAGGTACACCAGGACGCTCTTAGGATTCTGAGAGCATGTGCATTGAATGGAAGCTATCCGGACTTCTTACTTTATGCACTTCTTACATTATTCTGCTTATTTGGACATTGTTTAGTCCTTTCCTTCAGTATTTTATTTTTCATGTTTTGAGCTTAGGTTGGATTACCGATGTTTGATTCCGGTATTTCCGTTATGGTCAGTTAATGTTTTAGGACATTTACCTTAGGCTTTGATGACACGCCATAAATACACGTAACAGTCCACTTATCCAAGTGGGGTGTTACACGGAGTCATGATGCTCTGAAATAGTATTATTTTAAGTTTGAAGTAAGTATAAGCTTACAAACAAAGAACAATATTATTTTAGATTTCATGTTTTATGGAATATAACCCTTTTAAACAATTATCATAATGTTATAAGGTTACATATATTAATACTTATATATATATATATATATATATATATATATATATATATATATATATATATATATATATATATATATATATATATATATATATATTATCATTTAAGCAGTTCATTTTGTAAGTGCAAGGTTTGGTTTAGTATTACCTATATTTTCATTTCAGTATTTTACTAAGCAGTGTAAAATTTTCAAGTTTAGCATATCTAACAGTTTCCATAACAATATTTTACTAAACAGTATTAATAACCAACTTTAGTAACAATATATACACTTAGTTCACATAGCATAAAATGCCCTAAGATCTATATGCTTAACTAATACGGTCCCAAATAAAATCCCCAAAAGATTTTTATAAGTTATAGTCCAGTTTTAAATAAAAGAAAAATCATTTTATTTTTATTTTATTTAAAAATTTATCTGGTTCTCTATAACTAATGCTCTGATACTATTCTCTATGACACCCCGGGTAGGGTCAAAATATGCGGAAATATCCACGAAGATGTCACTAGGGTGGATCGATAACACATAGTCCATAGAGCATAAGATAAAGAGTTATTCAAATTAGATTACATGATTATTAAACAAATTTATAGAAATTGTCTTCAACATGATAAAAGATGATTGTTTATGTTTCCCAAATAGAACCCCTGACGAGTCCTATGATGCAGATTACTAAGATGCTGGAGACCATGCACACATCACGTACTAACTTCATTTTCCTGTGAAAAACATGCTAGAGGGTCAACATAAAGTTGGTAAATTTACAGGTTTAACATTTATTAGTTTGGACATACAATAATTATAGAAGTAACAATGCACAAAGCATTCTTACTAAAATTTAGATTACATTTGTTTATTATTAGAAACTGAAGCTTAACCTTCCATAGTCCTCAACAGATGAGGACATAGTGTGTTACAAAAAGACACCCAACCCAGTTCCAACATGGTATACATCTGTTGTCCCGGCCAAGGCACAGTGAGCATGACTCACCCGGATGGGGATGGTCAATCCCTAATAGATCTATTTATAACATTCGGGCGATTTACAACAATTTAACAGTTCCAATAATAATCAATCATAGTTAAGTTTATACAATTATGTTATGTCCATTAAGTGTTTGCATGTTTTCTTTCCCATAGTGGGAAATCTTTATCAAAAATTTATATGGGGCTGTAAACTCACCTGGGAGTAAGCAATAGCTGTTTAATACGAATATCCAAATAAAGATCACGCCAAAAGTTATGCCTAATCAAATAGTACAGTCTTAATAGATAGTACAAATAGCATATATGTATGCTTATACAAATTTTAGTCAGTTCGCTTATGCTACGATATTTATCTAAATAACCGTAGTTCAAGTATCAACAATATTCATTTAAACTTATCTATATAAGTTTCATTTCTAAGTAGACATAAAAGGTTTAAATTTTAATATCAGTTAGCATTCGTAATACATGTATTAATAATAATCATTCAACTTACAATTAAGTTTCTTATTTAAGTAGACATAAAATGTCTTACTTAAAATATTAGTTCACGTTCGTAGTTCATGTATTATAATCATCCATTTAAACTTATTATTAAGTTTCATAATTAAGTAAACATACAACGTTCTACTTAAATTATTAGTTTATGTTCGTAGTTCATGTATTATAATCATCCATTTAAACTTATTATTAAGTTTCATATTTTAAGTAAACGTAAGGTGTTCTACTTAAATATTGGTATTCAATTTATTCAACGTTCATATAATTTTATTTCCTAAAAGTATATGAGTTTATGTATTAGTAATACATGTCCATATTGTTTACGTAATTTATTTCATAAATCATAAATATAATTATTTTATTTTTTTGAAAAATAAAATAAAATATTTTATTTAACTTAAAAGTTTCCATAAATTATTTTAACATTTATAAAATAGTTTATTAATTACAAACTTAAGAATTTATACATTAATTCTTATGGTCTAGGTGTTTAATTATGTTTTATTATAATTAAAATATATTTTAGGGTTAGGGCTTGTTAATGTTTAGGAATATGGCAAAACTAATCCCTCCATATTTTAAACAAGTATAACCTTCGGATTTTACACATTAGGTACCTAGGGCTTGTTAAAGTTTCGGCTTATGGCATATTTAGTCCCCCTAGTTATATCTAGGTTTTGTAACTTTACTAAAATGACAAAAACAGCCCCTAGGGCTTCTTTAAGTTTCGGCAAATTACAAGAATGGTCCTTAGGGTTATAAAATGACAAAATAACTTTTAGAAACTTCCCAATATGGTCCCTAGGGTTTAATTTGCCATGGATAGTATTTATTAAACCCTAGACTTTCAGATAATTTCATTTTCAGTCCTTGTGTTTACTATTTTATCAAAACAAGTTTCATAAGTTACGGTTTTAGTCCTTAAGTTTCATAAATTGTCATTTTAATCCAAAAGGTTTTTATAATTTATATTTTATAAAAATTTTTATTTTAACATTCAAACAATATATGGGCTCATTAAATGGGCTAAACATCTAATGGGCTAAATACCTTTTTAAGTTTATTAACTTGTTAAATGGGCCTTTTAACACATTTATTGGGCTTAAATATATCTTAAGTCCATTAATCATTTTAAGTGGGTTCAAGTATAAAGTTAAGTCCTTTAGGTTACTAAGATTTGTTAAATGGGCTTATTAGGTCCATTAAGTCTTGGATTAACATTGCATGGGCTTAAATAGTCCATTAACACTACTTTACATTTTATGTAAGTATAAACTTAGGATATTCTTATATGTTTATTATGAGCTTATTCATATTTAGTTTTAAATTTAAATAGAAGAATAAAACTTATAGTTTGTTTTATGTGATGTTCCAAATCAGATCTAGGTGTGTTACAAGGTTGCATGCAAGTCATAAGCCCTATTATGAGCTTATAACTCACGGCTATAATTAGTTATAGCTTATTAAGATGAGTCAAGTCTTATTTTAAGGTTGCATGTAATTATAAGTGCCCAAATTAAGACCTAGCTATGTACAAGTCAAGAAAACAAGTCACAAATCCAAAATGAGATCTAAACTATGTATAGACCTAAAAATCAATCATAGATCCATGTACACTCATATATAGCCCATGACTATATTTCTAAATCTTGGTATTTCCAAGATGAACACTTTAGCTAATTTTATGTCTTGTAAATATTTACAAAAATACATCATGATTATCTAAGTTACATGCATGTTCCCAAGGTTACTATTATTCCAAGAAGACTACATATAGCCCACGCTATATTATCTTCTCCCAAGGTTCCCATAAGATTTTATAAGATTGTTTTATGTTTATTATGCTCAAGTTAACTCTATAATTAGATCTATGGTTTATATAAGCATGCATGTACATCTAACCCATTTTAGGTCATATGTAACCCACGGCTACATATACACACATAAGTTATATTTTGTGATTTTTAGTATTCCATTTAGCATGTAACATTTCATATTCCATTATTAAAACTTAGTAGACAAATCATATGGTCATCATTCATTTTAGCCGTGACCTTTAAGGTCATGGTCTTCATGATTTTTAAGTTACACAAGTTCATTTTATGAGATCTATGATTATTAGTTAACCAAAGTTCCATAAAACAAGATTTGTAACCCATGCAACATTTAGATTCATAAAATGTCTCATATGGTTTTTAAATCAAGTTTAAAACATAGAATACAAGCCATAGGTTTCTTATTAAAAGATTTTTAATCATGAATATGATTTTCATAAATATGCCGTGACCTATAATGGTCATGGCTTTATCAAATCTTGATTTTAACATGTTATTTACTTGTGTTTATAGATGTATGATGATGCATGCATGAAGAAAAGAAAGAGCACGAGGTGTATACCTTTCTTGCTTAAAAGTACCAAAGATGATCTAGATGAACAAGGAGATTAGAGATCTAATCTAGTTGATGAAGAAAACCCTAATAAACCAAGCCGTGGCCTTAATGATTCGGCTAGGGCTTGTTTATAGTGATTTCAAAAGAAATGATGCTATCAAATGATTTGTAATCAAGATGGGACAAAGATTTAGTTCATTTAATGAATCAACTTTGTATTTTTATGGCTTATAGCCGAAATGTTGAGAGAGAGAGATGAAGAGAGAAGTGAGATTGCATGCATGTGAAAAGGGAATGTGTGTGTGTTTCGGCTTAAAGAAGAGAGAGGGAAATAGAATGCAAAAGGCATGATTGCCTTGGTAAGAACACTTGTGCCAAGTGTAGGATTTTGTGTTTCCCATGCATCTCTTCTCCTTCCACATACCCTTGGTGCCGTGTCTAGCTAGCCAAATGGAGAAATGGGCCTTTGTTTTGGGCTTGTACACAAATGGCATCTATTCTTGGGCTAGTCCAAGAGTTAAGTAAACTCTTAGTCTACATACACACATATACATGGCTACAATACCTAATGTAGTATATTTCCAAATTTTTATTAAGTGTTGTATATTTCAAATATTGATTATACATTTTACTACTTGTTAACCCTAGTTTCAAGTACAAGGTTTAAGCTATGTAACTTATTTACAACCACTATGAATGTAAAGGTATAAGTACATAAAGGACAAGTTCACACACAACTTATAGGAACATAACACATGAGTATGTGTTCTAGGATTAATGGGTGAAAGGACAAGTTCACACACAACTTATAGGAACATAACACATGAGTATGTGTTCTAAGATTAATGGGTGAAACTTCATTACATAAAATCATGGTAAAATCATGGATTTTATAGTCAGCATAAAAGTATTCCTTAGAAAGTCGATCAATTTCATTAGAAAGTTGGTGTTCTTATGTCTTTAATTTAGTTTGAAGAAAATCAACTTCATCTTCAAGAGATTTAACATATCTTAAATCAGTTAAAATTTCCTCAGTGAGAGCGTTATAAAACATTTCCTCATTATTTGAAAGATCATCGATGGTTGGAACAATACATTGTTGAATGACGACTTCTACTTGTGGGTTAGGTTTAATATTCCAAACGGTATCTCTAGAAATGTTTTCCTAATCGACGACACCTTTGTACAAATTTAAAACCCCTTGTTTTATAAACTCAAATTGCTGAACACTTTTACTTTTCTCATCCCATTTATGTTTTTCATCCGAATTTTTTTTTCTAACAAAATTGATTGCTTTTTGAAACCCCTTTTTAAAGAGACTTTCTTTTCTGTTTCAGGACTCGGTGGTGGAACATTTGTAAACATCTTTTGTTCTTTTGAAAGTTTTTTTTGAGGAACAAACTTAATATAATTATCAGAATCAGAAAGGTTTTTCAAATCACTTAAGTTCGATCGACTTTCTTCTTGATGACGAATGATTTCGTTGCAGTGAGGGGAAAGCATAAGAGCAAGATTATAAACATAACAACCAATATCATAAAGAGCAGGCTTGATACTTTGAACTTTCTTGAGATAGTCAGGCTTAACAAAACTCGTTTTCATATTTCTATTAAGCATGTTCATAGTTTGAATAGACTGACCTGTTTTGTAAACAATGTTGTTTAACGTTTCGACTCTCTTTTCCAAAGCAAGAATTTTTTCAATATCCTTTTCTTCACGAGTTTTATAAAGCTCAATTTGATCTTTGTTAACCGACTCTAATTCAGTAATCTGGAGTTTATGTAGCAGCATTTGTTCTTCAAGTTCCGATATCTTTTGTTTTGACATATGAATTTCATGTGTTATTTCAGAACAATATTGTTCGTTGAGCACCTTACGTTCATATACTAAACCATTAGCTATTGCAACTCGTCGATCAACTTCTTTTACATAATCACACTCTTTAAGCCTGTCTATCTCCTCGACTAAGGATGTGTTTTCTTGCTTCAAACATTTATTAGCCTCTTTGTTTTCCTTAATTTCATGTTTTAAAGAATCAACAATAGACGCAAGCAAATCACGGTCCTCATCCGAGTCAGTATCCTGAGCAGCATTGCTGTCATCATTACACATATGATGTGAATCCGTAGAGATATTGCTATCCTCCGTGTCCATTACATATGTGTCATTGATGCTTTCGGGTTTCTCAAAATGCCGTCGTTCATTAGCAAACACATTATAGTTGTCGTATGATGGTACCTTTTCAATTGGCTTAGTGTCAAAAATAGGTCCAGAATTGTCAGTAGTCTCTGGAATAACTTCTTAAATCTTTGCCATGTACATATAATGTGCCTCCAACTCTTGATCATCGGCTTCATCATTAGTGTCATCACACCAATCAACTTCATCTGCAGTGAGTGGAATCCCTGCTTCTTTTTTCTTACACAACAACATCTTTTCCTTGTGATATCCCGAATCCTTAACCCGTTTTGGCTTCTTACATTCCCTAGCCATGACAAGCTCATTCATTATTTTGTAGAATCTCGAGTAATATGAGTCAATGGATTCACCATCTTCGGATGTGAATTTTCCAAACTCCTAAAGTAGATTAGTCTCGAGATCTTGGACATTGATCGACTCACCTTGCTTCAATCGATGAATTGCATTCCACATTTCCATAGCATTAGGACATGCATCGACCGTGGAATAGATATCGTTATCAATCCCAGTGATTATGTAGTTAACAAAATTAGCTTCAGCTTGGAGGAGTTTCTTTTTCTCAGCAGGACATGTATCAAAATTCTCCATAGCTCGTATAGTTGATGAAGTACCATCCTATGCTTGTGTGGTAATGGGTCTGAATTCAAAAATTGGAGGTGGATTCTCAAGGTAGTGACGAAGAGCAGTTCGGTTATCTTTTCTTTCAAGAAATCCGAGAAAACGAGATCTCCACTGAACGTAGCAACCGACAGTGATTACAGGTGGATTGCCATTGCCACCTTGTTCCAAACGAATTTGATTGGCAGTCGTATTGCTGATGTTGTTGTTAGACATGGTAAAATTTTGTAGATTTGTTGTGATGAGGTGTGGTTAAGATTTCCTACCGTTCCGAGAATCTTCAGTCCGACAATAAATTCCTCAGTCCGACAAAACGATAAGCCGAAATTTTTTTGTATCGTCAAATTTTGAAATTGAGTTAGAAATAACCAAAAACTAGTAGGGAAAAAAATTTGATTTTACTTGACCTAAAAGTCAGAATGTATGAGCTTTAATAATGTCGGAATATTCACTCATGCACAGAAGTCGGAATACACATTCATCATCAAAAGTCGGAATCTCAATGTGTTCAGAAGTTAGAATCCCAATTCTAGATGAATGTCGGAATGTGAATTCTTGATTAAATGTCGGAATGTGAATTCTTGATGAAATGTCGGAATGTGAAACTTCTTTACCAAAGTCGGAATCCACACATGAAGAAATTCGGAATCCTTTACTTTTGAGAAGTCGGAATATGAAGCTTCACAAATGTTGGAATCCACACATGAACATAAATTCGAAATACGTATCCGTACAAAATGTCAGAATCAAGAATTTTTTTCAGAAGTCTGAATGCAAGACCTTTCAAGAAGTCGGAATGCAAGACTTTTCAAGAAGTCAGAATGCAAGACTTCACAAAAGTCGGAATGCAGTATCTTCAGAATGAATGTCGGAATATGAGTCTGCTTAAAAGTCGAAATAAATATTCTAAGCAAAAGTCGGAATAAAATTGAAGGCCTAAAGTCGGAATACAGAAACCCTAGGATTCTGAAATCTGAACTTTCCAAAAGTTGGAATTCTTCTTATATCTCGGATGTCAAATATGAAATACGTGAATTTTCACCAAAAATCGATCCAAACGGCAAATTTTTTTTATGTTTTTAACCAAAACAGAGATACAAAAACATTACCACAACTATGTATATGATTTTGATAAAGATTAAACCACAAAAAACACAAAAAAAATTGGATCAAGGATTTTGGATCAAAAACCTCACGAAATCAATAAGAACAATAACCACAAATCTTCAATCACCTATCCACTATAGGCTCTAATACCAAATGTTAATCCCACTTCAATCTATAACACAATATTAAGATGATATTTAGAGAGAGAAATAGATGAAGGTAGAGAGAGAAAGTAGAGAGATTGGAAGGTTAAAACATTACTAGAGAGAGAAAGTATAATGGTAACCAACACCCTCTTCCACACATAGAAGAGGGTATATATACGCCACGCCTTAACGGCTTTAGTGGGATTGTTCATGGGCCGGACTTGGCTTTTCTTGGGCTTAGAGCCCCTAACTTATACAATATTAGCTTAAAATCCAAGCCCGGTTAACCCGACTAACCTATTACAATACAAGACCATTAACGACTAAGATGACCTATTACATTCTTGTTTGACTATATAAAATATAGGGCTAACAGTTTAGAACACCTAGACATAAGGACATTTATAATGTCAACTTACAAGGGATTAAGATGAATAATAACTTATCATGTCTATATGCTAAAGCTTCAACAGACGAAAGTAATTTATGGCACAGAAGGTTAGGGCTCATAAGTTTTAAGAACATGAACAGACTTGTGAGGGATGATATTGTGAGAGGAGTGCCCTCAAAAGCATTCCACAATGATCATAATTATGTTGCTGTCTTAAAGGAAAACATCACAAGTCCTCATTTAAGTCTAAGAGTGTACAATCTAGTTCTAAACCTCTACACCCGCTTCACATGGACTTATTTGGACCAACTAATATAGAGAGTTTAATTGGCAAGTATTATTGCTTTATGGTCACTGATGACCACTCCAGGTTTACATAGACTTTCTTCTTAGTTAAAAAGAGTGATATTGTTAAAACCCTAATTAATTTTATTAATCAAATGGAAAAGAAATCAGGGTTTACAGTTAACATTCTTAGAAGTGATAATGGTGTAGAATTTAAGAATCATCTATTAGACGCCTTCTGTGTGGATTAGGGGATTACTAGGGAGTTTAGCATAGCTAGAACTCCTCAGCAAAATGGTGTAGCTGAAAGGAGAAATAGAACTCTTATTGAGGCAGCTAGGACCATGTTGGCAGATGCTAAATTACCCATTACATTTTGGGTTGAGGCTGTGAATACTGCTTGTTATGTTCAAAATAGGGCCTTTGTCAACAAGATTCACAATAAGAGCCCTTATGAGCTCTTTTGGAATAGAAAACCTAATATATATTTTCTTAGACCATTTGGATGTCATGTAGTGATTTTGAATACTAGTGACAATCTATGTGACACCCTAGGCAAATCTCACATCGGCTGTGGCCAGGAGAGATCCATGGTTCATAAGATAACAATCGCCTTCTCATGACACAACGCGTTTTGTGGTCTACCGCAAATGGGGTTCTTAGGAACTGGTAGTCAAGCGTGCTCATGTTAGAGTAGTACTAGGTTGGGTGACCAACCGGGAAGTACTTACAAGAGGGCCATAAATCAAAGCCGTGAGCCTGTGGTCAAAGCGGACAATATTGTAGTCTGAGTAGGCGGGATGTTACTAGTGGTATCAGAGCCACTCTTGAGTCATTCAGGATGGTGGGTCAAACCTCATCAGGGACGATGAGTCCCAAAAAGGGGGTGATTGTGACACCCTAGGCAAATCCCACATCGGCTGTGGCCTGGAGAGATTCATGGTTCATAAGATAACAGTCGCCTTCTCATGACACAACGTGTTTTATGGACTACTGCAAGTGGGGTTCTTAGGAACTGGTCATAAAGCGTGCTCATGTCAGAGTAGTACTAGGTTGGGTGACCAACCGGGAAGTACTTACAAGAGGACCACAAATCAAATCCGTGAGCCTGTGTTTTCTTCACTTTTCACATTTTGATCCTAAATCACAACAAAAACACAAACCACGCATAATTCCGACATTTATGACATAAAATACTCGTTTTGGCTTGGTTATTATTATAATTAAGTGGTAAAAGGATAAGTGTTTTCACACTTATTAAATCCCCTACACTTGACCATTGCAATGTCCTCATGCAATGCATTAATTACAAAGCAAGTTTTACATTTTTCATCATGATCAATCCATCTTGGCCTTTATTAAAGAGACAAAATATTTAAAGGAAGAAAACAAGTAAAAAGATCAAAAAATTACCTTAAGGTTTTGGAATGTCATGAATGATTATCATCCTCAAGTTTCACGTTCCCCATACCAAGCTTAACAACGAGATCATTGTTATTATAAGTTAGCAAACTATCACAAACTCATGTGGGCCAATTATTTACTTAGACTCCCTTATCCCTAGGTGTATCTATTATATTTTATTGTTGTCTTGAATGATCACGAGGATGCATTGTTGACTTATTTCGATAGTTATTTAGGCTGAAAATAAAGTAGGACGATTTAATCAATAGTTAGCTACAGGACAAAATCTTTTAAAACTGCTTCTCGGGACCTCATAAAGTTCATATCTTGGCATAACTCGCTTCACGATTTGAGACCTTTCTCGGACCGATATTTGGAAGCGACTTCATACCTCAAATCTTGAGAGACGTTCATGAAATAATGGTCTTCTATTCATAATAGGAATTTCTTCACTTGAACTTTTTGAGAGATTCTTCATATTTGGACCACGATTTCTTCATTTTTCTCAAATCTTTATTTGGGATTTTGATATACAACGATCCGCCTCCTTTTAGTACTTGGATCTATTTATCCTGATACCTTGCTAGGGTCTTTTCGGATAGACTTCTCCATGATCTGTAGGGGAGTATTTGCTATTCGTCGTGTGTCTCGATCCTTCATATTGATTTTCGATAAATGATTCTTCACATCACTTTTGGATCTTTAGCAACAAACTGTAGCCCTCATGTCTTGTTAGGACCTTTCGGACTCGCCAATCTTCGCACCCCGCTTCAATAAGTTATGCCTTGGCTATGAACTCTAATTAATACCGAGCAACTTCTAAACGATCTTGGGCTAGAAGCTAAGTAACTTTTCAAATCGTACGACCTTACTTATTGCAATTAAATTTATTAACAAGCGATGGGAGAAAAAGCTCATAATTAACTCACATAAATTCATGAAAGAATACCAAACTTATAATTGACTCTATCATCTCTCGTTCTCCACAATTTAAAATCTCAAGGAATGAGACTCATGGATGCTTAGCCTATTAAATCAAAGTTTTGGGTTTTCAAGTCATCTATAGGATCTTGCAAACTCTTAGACTTTTTCAAGTTTAAAATTCGCATTTTAAAGTTCCCTTGATAAACGACTTTCTAGGATCAATTATAGGAACTTGCGATAAGTTCTTGTTCTTAACCCGTAAGAGTTAAGACTTTCGCGTTTTAAAGTTCCCTATATAAAAGCCTAGCAAAATTTGACTTAAACACGTTAAGGATACTAGCTAGAGTAAACTTAGATAAGTAAACTCGGGTTGAGTCAAAAGATTCACAACTTGAAAAATTTAAAACCACTTTATTGAAAATTTTATTTTAGCAAAGAAAGTAAATAACGCTAACAAAGGAAAACTACAAGGCCAAAATAGATTAAAATTTTTGAAAAATGTCGAAAAATTGATTTTCCGGTTAAAATGAGGACAAATACAAGGAAAAGCCCACTTAACTTCGATAGAAGTCCTGGGGGGGGGGGGGGGGGGGGGCGTTCCAAGTAAGTTCTTAAAAAAAACATTTAATACAAGAGATTTTGTATGTAAAAATTATCGTCACAGTCTCTTCGAATTGACTATTGGTTTAAGTGCGACTCAGTCGTCTTTTGGTGGAAACAATAAATTTGTCGTTGTAGTAAAGTAAAATGTGCAAAACTTTAAAGTAATTGACGGATAATTAAAACTAAAACTAAATAAAAGGTAAACGGTGCAAAATTAAGACTTTAAAATTAAATGATGGGTAATTAAATGACGTAAAATTAAAGCACGACGAAAAGTAAATTTGGCAAGTTCGATAAAATTAAAGTAAAATTGACAGTTTAATAAAAATAGAAGTTTTAAAAATTAAACTAAAAATTGCTACAAAAACACTTGGTAAAAACAGAGTTTTCGGGAAGCGTGAAAAATTTGAAAACTTAAAACAATGCAAACTTAAAAATAAATCTAAGACAAGAAATTAAAACAAAACCAACTCTATCGGAATCCTCCGATCGGAATAACGATCGGAATGTTGTTTACCATCGGAATGTTTTCACTGCAAGCCGTCGGAATAACAACTCACCTATCGGAATGTGATCGGAATCTTCTGTCAGAATGAGCCTATCAGAATGTGCTATAAACAATTCTATCGGAATAACATGAAAGCATCAGAATATAGAACAATGAAAGCTATCGGAATAATGCATCGGAATCCCATCGGAATAAGGCTAAAGAAATTTTGGCAGCACTTCGTTTCAATAAGGCCTTAAGACCCGTCGCAATGTACGATCGCAATGAGCGATCACAATCACGATCGGAATAAGGGGGAAAGAACCGTCGGAATCTCAAATCCCTAATCCAATGTCACGATCGAAATGAGAGTAAAGCTGTCGAAATGTCAAGAACCCTCCCTTTCCGATGGAAGTAGATACGTAATAAGCAAAACAAATAAGCTAAGACTAATAAGCAATAACCGAAACTTGATTAAACAAGAATAAGACTAACTAAATAAGCACAAATTTTAAAACATTCAAGACACAAAATAAACAACTTTATAAAATAAACTTTTAAAAAGATAAAACTTTTAAGAAAACTTTAGAATAAATAAGCTAAATACAAAATAAGCCAATAAGATTGTCAAGCTTATAGCTTAGTTCGTATAAAAGCCTAGATATAAATAAAAAAAGATAAACTTTTTACTCAAATAAGCAATAAGATTAAGCAAAATTAATGCTTAATCCAAATCAAAAATCAAAAGAACAAGAAAAGTAGAACAATAATGATAAAGAAAAGCTTGATTAAAGGAAAATAAAGATTCAACACAAAATTAAAAGACTTACTTGTATTAAAGGCAAGAAATTTAAGGTGCAAAACAAGGTAATTAAATTGACAATTAAGTAAATGACATGAAAATAAATGTGCAAGTAATGAAAATGATGGAAGACTAGTTTTTGAAAATAGCCAACAAAACTAAATGAGGTGAAAGGAAGTCTATTTATAGGGAGAAGGGAAGGAATGCATGTGTTGCTCTTTTCTTTCTTTTTCACGTCTTTTCTTTCTCGTCTTTTCGTCTTCTTAATTCTTCGACTTTTTCGACTTTGTCTCGGGATTAACAAACTCGTCTTGTAATTTCTTCATTAATTTAGACTTGAGTTCTTCGGCTTTTATTAAACTTCCGTCTTTAGACTTTTCTTCGATAAATCTTCAGAATACGCCTTAGACTTCCGTTCTTTTTGCACCCTTGATCTTTTGACTTCGTCTTTTGTCTTTTTCTTCGATAAAAGCCCGTGAAAGCCTGTGTTTTCTTCACTTTTCACATTTTGATCCTAAATCACAACAAAAACACAAACCACGCATAATTCCGATATTTACGACATAAAATACTCGTTTTGGCTTGGTTATTATTATAATTAAGTGGTAAAAGGATAAGTGTTTTCACACTTATTAAATCCCCTACACTTGACCATTGCAGTGTCCTCATGTAATACATTAATTACAAAGCAAGTTTTACATTTTTCATCATGATCAATCCATCTTGGCCTTTATTAAAGAGACAAAATATTTAAAGGAAGAAAACAAGTAAAACGACCAAAAACTTACCTTAGGGTTTTGGAATGTCATGAATGATTATCATCCTCAAGTTTCACGTTCCCCATACCAAGCTTAACAACGAGATCATTGTTATTATAAGTTAGCAAACTATCACAAACTCATGTGGGCCAATTATTTACTTAGACTCCCTTATCCCTAGGTGTATCTATTATATTTTATTGTTGTCTTGAATGATCACGAGGATGCATTGTTGACTTATTTCGATAGTTATTTAGGCTGAAAATAAAGTAGGACGATTTAATCAATAGTTAGCTACAGGACAAAATCTTTTAAAACTGCTTCTCGGGACCTCATAAAGTTCATATCTTGGCATAACTCGCTTCACGATTTGAGACCTTTCTCGGACCGATATTTGGCAGCGACTTCTTACCTCAAATCTTGAGAGACGTTCATGAAATAATGGTCTTCTCTTCATAATATGAATTTCTTCACTTGAACTTTTTGAGAGATTCTTCATATTTGGACCACGACTTCTTCATTTTTCTCTAATCTTTATTTGGGATTTTGATATACAACGATCCGCCTCCTTTTAGGACTTGGATCTATTTATCCTCATACCTTACTAGGGTCTTTTCGGATAGACTTCTCCATGATCTTTAGGGGAGTATTTGCTTTTCGTCGTGTGTCTCGATCCTTCATATTGATTTTCGATAAATGATTCTTCACATCACTTTTGGATCTTTAGCAACAAAATGTAGCCCTCATGTCTTGTTAGGACCTTTTCGGACTCGCCAATCTTCGCACTCCGCTTCAATAAGTTATGCCTTGGCTATGAACTCTAATTAATACCGAGTAACTTTTAAACGATCTTGGGCTAGAAGCTAAGTAACTTTTCAAATCGTACGACCTTACTTATTGTAATTAAATTTATTAACAAGCGATGGGAGAAAAAGCTCATAATTAACTCACATAAATTCATGAAAGAATACCAAACTTATAATTGACTCTATCATCTCTCGTTCTCTACAATTTAAAATCTCAAGGAATGAGACTCGTGGATGCTTAGCCTATTAAATCAAAGTTTTGGGTTTTCAAGTCATCTATAGGATCTTGCAAACTCTTAGACTTTTTCAAGTTTAAAATTCACATTTTAAAGTTCCCTTGATAAACGACTTTCTAGGATCAATTATAGGAACTTGCGAAAAGTTCTTGTTCTTAACCGGTAAGAGTTAAGACTTTCGCGTATTAAAGTTGCCTATATAAAAGCCTAGCAAAATTTGACTTAAACACGTTAAGGATACTAGCTAGAGTAAACTTAGATAAGTAAACTTAGGTTGATTCAAAAGATTCACAACGTTGAAAAATTTAATACCACTTTATTGAAAATTTTATTTTAGCAAAGAAAGTATATAACGCTAATAAAGGAAAACTACAAGGCCAAAATAGATTAAAAATTTTGAAAAATGTCGAAAAATTGATTTTCCGGTTAAAATGAGGACAAATACAAGGAAAAGCCCACTTAACTTCGATAGAAGTCCCCCTACACTTAATATAAATATTATCCTCAATGTTTAAGCATGTGGAAGTAAACTCCCCTGCACTTAGGACATTGTGCACTTTGTTTAAATATTGCTAAGGAAAGGACAACTAAAGTGATTCCTATTTCAATCATAATTGATAAAATAATGAATCAAAAGAGTTTAGGATAGAACCGGGAAGACGGGTACACGGAATCACGGGTCGTCAAAAGTCATCAAGAATGGATCTTTGAAAGCTCGAATCCCTGCACATGATAAGAAATAAAACAACAAACACATACTAGGGTCTCCCCTACACTTATTATAAAACAGAGAAAAAGGATAGATATTGCGGGTTGCCTCCCGAGAAGCGCTTATTTTTGTTAACCGAGTCGTGAGCCTGACTCGACCTTGATTAGCATAGGAAGAAGCTTGAAACACATCCACCGGGATCAAGTACATGGTTTTCGTCCATCAAATAACACAAGCTTAAGGCGAACAAGGCAAGCCAAAGAAGAGTAGGCAAGGTTCCCTTAAGCAAAGATGAAGCACGGTGGTAGCAAGTGTGCTGTGGTGCAATCATATCTCCATTGTTTCCAAAAATCTTTCCTTTTATTTCATCAGATGGATACTGGGATGGCTTGAAAAGTGCAATACCAGGATCGAACACCTTTTCCTTTAGGGGAAAATAGGACTCAGGCTTAGTAGACCTTGAAGATGATCCGCTAATAAATCGTACAATATCATCCTCAGAAGGTGGATAGAGAGGTTTCAAGACATAGGTACTGCGAATATCGGTGTCGACCGGCTGCTTCTCCTTTGCAATGGGTTTCTTCATATACAAAGGAGGATAAAGACCATAATCATCAAAGTCCAAAGGAGGAGCATCACTCTCATTTGGGAAGTAAGTGTTGAGAAAAGTAGCAACGTCTTCCTCAAATGAGTAGTTATCCAAAGAAGGATCAAGCATTGTTGGTGGAGGATCTTCATCAAAAGTAGGTGCAAGGTCATCATGAGAAGAATCACTCGAGAGAATATCAACCTCATCAAAATCATCATAAGTGGGCATGTCTGGATACTCAGAAGTAAAATTATCATAATCATCCCCATCGGAACTAGAATCGTCATCATAAGCATCATAGATCGGTAGAGAATCATAAATTGGTGGAGGATCAGAATTGGAGAGAGAATCATCCACATCATCTTGGAACAGTGGATTATCATAGCAAGAATCGAATAGAGGATCGTTGTAGACGACAAAATCATCAAGCACATAAATCATATTCACTTATTCTCTTCCATGGGATTTGGTTGTGATCTTCCCCATTTTGAATACTTGTGCATCATTCCCGACTCTTAAGATGAGCTCACCTTCGGCAACATCGACTAATGCTTTTCCGGTTCTCAAGAATGGCCGACCAAGTATTAACGGAATACGAGGGTCCATTTCATAATCAACAACAACAAAGTCGACCGGAAAAGTGAAGGTGCCAACTTTAATGAACACATCTTCGGCAATACCAAGAGGGTAAGTGAGAGTGCGATTTGCAAGCTCAAGAGTCATCTTCGTTGGTGTAAGGTCGGGTAATGATAACTTTTTCCGAACACTTAAAGGCATTAGATTTATACTTGCCCCGAGATCTGCTAAGGCAATAAATTCTTCGGTTTGGTGAAAAGTACATGGTAGCACAAAACGACCAGGATCTCCAAGTTTCTCCGAAAGTTCTTTAAGAAGGACGGCGGAACAATTTTCATTCAATCGAGTATTAACAAACTCGACCATCTTCTCCTTCTTATTAAGCAATTCCTTAAACATCTTAACAAATTTAGACATTTGTGCAAGAGCTTCAACAAGGCTAAAGGTGATGGTCATTTCCGATATCTTCTTCAAATATTTCGACACTTGAATGTCATCCTTGGTTTGCAGTTTGGCCTTGTCTAAGCGAGATGGATAAGGAATGTTGGGTTTAGTTGGTGTAGGTGTAGCAGGTAAAGGTTGAGATGTTGAAGGTTCAAAGGTGGAAGGTGGGGTTGGTGAAGGATGTTTCTTGGGTAGTTCTTCATGCATAAGTGTAGACGGTAATGGAGAACGAATACTAGGCGTGGGAGTAGGAGGGATAAATGGTGGTGGAGGAGGTGTAGATGGAGTAACTGGGGGAGGGATAGATGGTCCTACTAAGGTTGCTCCACTGCGTGTAGTAATAGCACTCACATTCGCCCTTGGGTTGGTGACGGTATTTGAAGGTAGAGAGCCCGAAGTAGAGGGTTGAGGAGTTGGTAAGAAACTAGCCAGCATATTCTTCAAATCATCTGTTTGAGTGTTAAAAGAGGGTTGTGTATCATGTCGAAGCTCGGATCTAATATCATTACCTTGCTTAGTGATATCCCCTTTCAAGTTGATAATTTGGCTTTGTAGATTCTTGATTTGCTCTCCTTGGGTCCTCATGAAAGCTTCAACATCTTGATTAATAGGTGGGGCTTGTTGAGCGGGTGGATGATAAGGATTAGAAGCTCTTGGTGGGTTTGGGTTGCTTCTATTGTAGTTGCTGGGATTGTGGTTTTGAGGAGAAAAACCGGTGAAAGAATGTTGTTAGAACGGTAACTTAGCAAGTTACGATCACCTTGAGGTCGGGCTTGGTAGTTTTCCGTTGAATAGTGACCATAAGCCGCATACACGTTTTCCGGATTGTCTTGTATAGAAGGACAATCAGTGTATGAATGAGGACCGCCGCAAGTCTCACAAGAAATTGCTACAGCTTTAACTTGTTGTTGCTGATTTGTAGCCAAAAGTTGCATGTTTTTGCTCATTTCGACCATTGCGCGGGTCAATTCGGTGATATCAGGGTTTGAAGAAGTAGAAGACACATTGACTCTCGGGTTTGATCTTGAGGATGCGGATGAATCCCAATTTTTGTGGTGAGTAGTCATGTTCTCAATAAGCTCTCTACACTCCTCTGGTCTTCTTTTCATAAATGTGCCACCGACGGCTACATTAATCGTATCACGATCACGAAAAGTTAAACCGTTGTAGAAAGTATCAATTAAGGTGACAGGGAGCATGTTGTGGTTTGGACATCGATCGATCAAAACATTATATCGTTCCCAAGCATCAAAAAGTGATTCATCGGGTTCTTGAGTAAATCCACTAATTTGATTCCGAAGGCTCGTGACCATGGATGGTGGAAAGTAGCGCGACAAAAAGCGTTGAGGCATATCATCCCAAGTATGAATTGAATTCTTCAGAAGACGATCAAACCATTTTTTGGCATGGTGGGTTAAGGTGTGTGGAAATAGGTGAAGGCGAAGAAAATCCATAGTAACCCCGGGCAACTTCATGCTTTGAGTAACAGTAATGAACTTGTCGAGGTGTTTGTTGGCATCATCATCCGGTTTCCTCGAAATGTACAAGTGTTCTGCACTTGTTGGATCATGTGATGCTTCAACGAAAACTCCGGAGCCGTGATTTGCATCGGCGCAATCGGTCCTCCTCGTCCATTCATCGTAGGTTGACAAAGCTCATCCATTGTCCTAAGATCAGGTGGGGGAACATTGTTGTTATTATTATTGTTGAGGTGCGGTGGGTTATTGTTGTTGTTCACATCTGCCATATCTAAATCTTTACGAGTCTTGGGCTCAGAATAAGTTGAAGATCTAGTACGCATACACCTGCAAAAGCAAAAGAAAAAGATACCAAAGAAATAGAGAATATATATGTACGTGTAAAAATAAAAATAAAAATCTTTTTGGATTTTTGAAAATTTTTAATTTTTATGGATTTTTAACAATCTTTTAATTTTTATGGATTTTTGAAAATTTTAGAGCAAGAAAAATAACATTCACGAGTGAACGGATCCCAAAATTCAACGCGTCTCTCACAGAAAGCCGTTAATCTTTACGAAAAGAGCCGGCAACGGCGCCATTTAATACAAGAGATTTTGTATGTAAAAAATATCGTCACAGTCTATTCGAGTTGACTATTGGTTTAAGTGCGACTCAGTCGTCTTTTGGTGGAAACAATAAATTTGTCGTTGTAGTAAAGTAAAATGTGCAAAACTTTAAAGTAATTGACGGATAATTAAAACTAAAACTAAATAAAAGGTAAACGGTGCAAAATTAAGACTTTAAAATTAAATGACGGGTAATTAAATTACGTAAAATTAAAGCACGACGAAAAGTAAATTTGACAAGTTAATTAAAATGAAAGTAAAATTGACAATTTATTAAAAATAAAAGTTTTAAAAATTAAACTAAAAATTACTAGAAAAACACTTGGTAAAAACAGAGTTTTCGGGAAGCGTGAAAAATTTGAAAACTTAAAACAATGCAAACTCAAAAATAAATCTAAGACAAGAAATTAAAACAAAACCAACTCTATCGGAATCCTCCGATCGGAATAACGATCGGAATGTTGTTTACCATCGGAATGTTGTCACTGCAAGCCGTCGGAATAACAACTCACCTATCGGAATGTGATCGGAATCTTCTGTCGGAATGAGCCTATCAGAATGTGCTATAAACAATTCAATCGGAATAACATGAAAGCATCGGAATATAGAACAATGAAAGCTATCGGAATAATGCATCGGAATCCCATCGGAATCCCATCGGAGTAAGGCTAAAGAAATTTTGGCAGCACTTCGTTTCAATAAGGCCTTAAGACCCGTCGCAATGTACGATCGCAATGAGCGATCACAATCACGATCGGAATAAGGGGGAAAGAACCGTCGGAATCTCAAATCCCTAATCCAATGTCACGGTCGGAATGAGAGTAAAGCTGTCGGAATGTCAAGAACCCTCCCTTTCCGATGGAAGTAGATACGTAATAAGCAAAACAAATAAGCTAAGACTAATAAGCAATAACCGAAACTTGATTAAACAAGAATAAGACTAACTAAATAAGCACAAATTTAAAAACTTTCAAGACACAAAATAAACAACTTTATAAAATAAACTTTTAAAAAGATAAAACATTTAAGAAAACTTTAAGATAAATAAGCTAAATACAAAATAAGCCAATAAGATTGTCAAGCTTATAGCTTAGTTCGTATAAAAGCCTAGATAGAAATAAAAAAAGATAAACTTTTTACTCAAATAAGCAATAAGATTAAGCAAAATAAATGCTTAATCCGAATCAAAAATCAAAAGAACAAGAAAAGTAGAACAAGAATGATAAATAAAAGCTTGATTAAAGGAAAATAAAGATTCAACACAAAATAAAAAGACTTACTTGAATTAAAGGCAAGAAATTTAAGGTGCAAAACAAGGTAATTAAATTGACAATTAAGTAAATGACATGAAAATAAATGTGCAAGTAATGAAAATGGTGGAAGACTAGTTTGTCAAAATAGCCAACAAAACTAGATGAGGTGAAATGAAGTCTATTTATAAGGAGAAGGGAAGGAATGCATGTGTTGCTCTTTTCTTTCTTCTTCACGTCTTTTCTTTCTCGTCTTTTCGTCTTCTTAATTCTTCGACTTTTTCGAATTTGTCTCAGGATTAATAAACTCGTCTTGTAATTTCTTCATTAATTTAGACTTGAGTTCTTTGGCTTTTATTAAACTTCTGTCTTTAGACTTTTCTTCGATAAATATTCAGAATAGGTGTTAGCCTCAAAATATTGAGCCAAACAAGAATGCTCGGTCATATGTTTATTGTATCGTATTTTAGAACGTTGTAATAGGTAGTATATTAGTCGTGTTATTATGGGCTTAACTTTAAGCTAAGGTTCATTAATAAGTAACCATAGCCCAAAAGGAAAGCTCGCCCCATGATCATATAGCCTATTATGCCACATGTAGGCAAGGCTATATAAACCTCTCCTTGCATGTAAGGAGAGGTTGGTTGGTCATTTTATTTTTCTCCTTAATCTAATATTCCACAAGTTTCTCCAACCATTTCTCTCTACTTTCTCTCACTACTTTCTCTCTCTAAAGTTCATCTCATATCTACCTTTCTTTCTTAAATTCGTGTGCTATATAATCTAAATATAAGGGACAACAATTGGTATCAATCGCCATGGGGTAGTTTTGTGATTGGTTTTTTTTTTGAGTTTTCATTTGATTTAATTGATTTGATCCTTCTTTCTACCACGAATTCAAGATTTTTTGTGTTTTGTAGTGTTCTTCATGTCGTATTACTTATTTATTCGTGCCATAGTGATTTGGGTATCTTGGTTTTGGTGAGAACACGAGTCTTTTGGATCAAAAGTTGAAAACTTTATTGTTTTTCTTCTTTCCGAATTTCTAGCTTGTTGAACCATCGGAAAGTACAAAAGTGAGGCCAGATCGCAATAACCACTAGGTTCTACTTTGCGATCTAAGGATTCCGATACCTTATTCCGATCTGGACATTCCGATCGTACATTGCGATCTGGGATTCCGACGGTTTCAAGGGACTTTTGAGTCGTTACTCTGCCAAATTTGTTTTAGACACATTCCGATCTGAACATATTTCGATCTGAACATTGCGATCTGGGATTCCGACAAGTATACATTGCGATATGGGATTACGACAGTACATTGCGATCTGGGATTCCGACAGTGCATTGCGATCTAAGCCACATTCCGATGGACATTCCGATGGCACATTCCGATGGACATTCCGATGACTTGTTTAGCTAAATTTTGTTCGAGTATTTTTTCGACTTAGCCACCATCTAGACTAGTTTCGTAATATCGTTTACACGAAGATTAAAAAAATTATTTTTTCCTAGACCATTTTTAGGCCATTTAAGCTTCGATTTCAAATTTTGGCGATGCGAAAAATTTTTCGACCAAAAATTCAAATTTTCGGACCAAAATTCAAATTTTTAGGTTTTATTTTTGTCAAAATTTTTCACTTTTTAAAATTTTTCCCTATTAGTTTTTGGCTATTTCGGACTTGATTTCAAAATTTGGTAAGACAAATCTTTCAGTTTACCGTTTTGTCGGACTGAGGAATTTATTGTCGGACTGGGTAAAAATCGGAATTTTCGAAATTGCAACCACAAACCAATCACACTATATCTACTTAAGATCCAAAGTCAATTCATCAACTGTGTCACCCATTATGGATTCCGTAACACAAGATGTGCATGCACTCAAATCCAAGATGTCGGTTGCAAAAGAACGATGCATGACACACTTTAGAGCACTCTAGTCACACCTTCAAGTTATTTCAAATGACGATTTAAAAGGCACTCGCGTCGAACTTGGATTCAAACGGGTATTCATGTCACTAACTGGTCAAGATGTTGAGACATTCACAAGAACAATGTTACTCAATGCAGCTCACCTTGAACAACAACTTGCCAACGATGAATTTCAAGAGGTTAAATCCATAGATGCCGTTTTGGTTCTCGAAAATTAGTTTCAGCAATTCATTGGTACACAGGTGTCTGTACACTATGATCGAGAATTCATAAACAATTACTTCTTTAAATATACTCGGTTAGAAGTTCAAGAATTCAAGGAGAAGTTTCTTCAACACATGAGAGATGTAAGGAAGTTAATTGCTGAAAGAACACGTCATAAACTACCAGTTGAAAGACGGGTGAATGAAAGACTGATGCAGACGAACGAGATCAATGTCGATGATGGTCAAACATTGGATGATTGTTCGATTATCACAGAAATCAGTGGGATAGAATCAGAACAGCAACAAACCATCCACAGCTCAGGGAATAATCCAGCAACCGATGATGCAGATATCAGACCCATTTATGATGAAGAGCCAATGGCTGAGGTACAATTAAATGCTGTGTATGATGATCATCAATATACTGATTCTAAGATTCATGAGCTTGAAACTATGTTAGCTCAAAAGACAAAAGATTTTGAGGATGCCAAATTCGAGTTTTTAAAGAAAAATGACAAATGTGAATCTTATTTTGAAAAACTTGAAAAAGCAAACGTTGTTCTTGAACAAAAACTGGATCGTAAGATTCAAGATTCTAATGCGGAAAAAGAACATTTTGTGAAACAAATAAATTTGTTAGAATCAAAGTTGGCTTCTCAAAATCCAAGTCCTCCGCCTGCTTCAGTAAGTGAAATATTTGTGCAACCTATCGACACTATAGATAGTAATGACGCGAATGCTGATAACGACATATTTGATAATATAAAAATTAAGTTAGAACAACGTGTCGCTCAATTACTTCTACAAAATGAGCAATTGAAAGCTCAGATTCAGGAAAAGGTTTTTGCATTAACAGCAGTGAAAAATGAATTAAGGAAGCTAAAAGGAAATAGTGTGGATACTAAGTTAGCAAATCAGTCTATCTTGGGGAAACCTCCTACTCAACCATTCAGAAACCGCTCAGTTGCTAGACAACCGAATGCGTTTAAATCTGAACGACCCAAAACATCGAACTCGAGGTTTGCATCCCAAGTTGACATGCGTAGCAATTTGCCAAACACTGTCACTCCACAATCTAGATACTCCTTAAGATATTCTGCCTATGTAAAACCCAATCACATGAATGATTCAAGCAACTCTAGCAATAGCCACAAGAACATGCCTAGGCGAAGTTCAAATGACACGGGTCATAAAAGCTATCTAGAGGATGCTAAGATAAAGACACAAGTAAGAGATAGGACCCAACCGAAACCTAGGAGCGCTAATCACACATCTAGGAATTCTAGACCCTTCTATGATGTGCCCCAATCGGCCTATCCTAGGAACACTAGATCCTTCTCAGATGCTAAGCACTTTGTTTGCACGAAATGTAACAAATGCGTGTTTAATGCCATTCATGATGATTGTATCACAAAAGTCCTGAACAAGGTGAACCAAAACGCTAGAGCATCTCAAGGACGGAACCCAATTGGAAAAAGATTTTCTCCAATTAAGTCGTCCGCTATGCATGAGAAAACTACGTTTCCAAGATCTTGTTTAAAGTGGATACCAACGGGTAGAATCTTCAATACAACTGGTCTTAAATGGGTTCCTACTAGAAAGATATTTCCCCTAGCACGAAAAAGGTTCAAAGTGAACCCCCACATGGTTCTCATCAAGATATCGCTAACCCACATGCAAGCATACAAACTACTGATGAAAGTGCAGGTAATAAAGTAACGGTTCAACAAGAACATAAAGGTTTTCCTTATTCATACCGTTCAACAAAAAGACACTCTCAGAGTTTGGTTGCTGAAGAAACAAATATCCGAGAAATATGTGTCTCAGGGGTTTCACATGTAAGCTCAACAAAATGGCACTTGAACAAAACAGTTTAAGTCCCGATTCACAACGACAAACGACTTCCGTTCACAACCGCACGGAACTCGGAACTCAAGACCACAATAATGAACCGTCAAGTTCAAAGCTGGTTCCTAAACATGTTCCTAGAGCAGATATGATAGTGGACACGACACTTGAAGAGTTGGAAATGTTATATGGACCAATGTATGATGAATATTTCACGGGGGAGAAACAAGTTGCATCGAAGTCTTCCGCTGTCACTCATGATAAAAATGATGATACCGTTCATCGTCAACAAAAGGATACAACTTCATCTACTTCAACACGGGTTGTTGCAGATTTACCTCCTCAGAATATCACTTTAACAATCGATCCTACAACATCCACAACTACTGTCATTACTCCAGAGAACACAAATCAAGCAGACGGTGCATTATCTGACGATGACGATTTTCACAACCCATTCGGTACACCGGTACACGAAACTGGAGAGTCTTCTACTCGCCATGTTGATCTGTCAAATATGCATACGTTCTATCAACGACATCCTTCAACACATCATTGGAACCGAGATCATCCTTTGGTTCACGTAATTGGAAACCCTTCACAGCCTGTTCGTACAAGACGACAACTAGAAACCGATGGCGATGTTTGTATGTTCGCACTCGCCGTGAGTACAGCTGAACCAAAAAACATCAAAGAAGCCATGGCTGATCATGCTTGGATTGAATCGATGACGGATGAACTTCAACAATTTGAAAGACTTAAAGTCTGGGAACTTGTTGATAGACAATACGATGTGACTCCTTTAAATCTTCGTTGGATCTGGAAAAACAAGATGGATGAAGAAAACACGATCATCAAGAACAAAGCTAGGCTAGTGGCTAAGGGGTATGGCCAGAAAGAGGGAATCGATTTTGATGAATCATTTGCACTAGTTGCTCGTATGGAAGCAGTCGGGATTTTTCTTGCTTATGCTGCACATAAGGGATTCACTGTCTATCAAATGGACGTAAAGACGACATTTATTAACGGTCCTTTGAAGGAAGAAGTCTATGTCACGCAGCCGGAAGGATTCGTCAATCCTCATTATCCTGACAAGGTGTATCGTCTCCACAAAGCACTTTATGGACTCAAGCAAGCTCCAAGGGCGTGGTACGACGAGCTCTCAAAATTTCTGGTATCCAAAGGTTTCTCAAAAGGTTCCATTGATCTAACTCTGTTCACTTATAAATATGGGGATGACATTTTGCTTGTGCAAATTTATGTTGATGACATTATTTTCGGGTCTACAAACCCAAAACTTTCAAAATGGTTTGAAAAAGTAATGCACAACAAATTTGAAATGTCAATGATGGGCGAATTAAAATTCTTTCTAGGAATTCAAGTTCACCAATCCTCAAGTGGTATCTTTATAAACCAAGCTAAGTATTGTCAAGAGATAATCAAAAAGCATGGTATGACTTCATGTGACCCCGTTAGGACACCATTATCAACCACATCGCTAGATGCTGACTTGGAGGGAAATGCCATCGATCAAACGAGATATCGTTCCATGATTGGTTCCCTCATGTACTTGACAGCAAGCAGACCTGATATTCATCATGCTACATGTTATTATGCACGATATCAAGCACGACCCACTGAAAAGCACCTCAAGGAGGTTAAACGGATCTTTCAGTACCTCTAGAATACCATTCATTTGGGACTTTGGTATCCGAGGGAAACCGGTTTCTCTCTAACGGCCTATTTAGATTCTGATCATGTAGGGTGTCTTGATACACGAAAAAGTACTTCTGGTGGTGCACAATTTCTAGGTCAAGATAAGCTTGTGGGATGGTCTTCCAAGAAGCAGGATTGCACGTCACTTTCATCAGCCGAAGCGGAGTATGTGTCTCTATCTGCGTGTTGTGCTCAAGTTCTTTGGATGAGAACACAACTCATGGATTATGGCTTCCACTTTGATAAAGTACCTATGTACTGTGACTCAAAGTCGGCCATAGCCATCTCCTGCAATCCGGTACAACATTCCCGCACGAAGCACATCGATGTCAGATACCACTTCCTAAAGGAACAAGTTGAAAGAGGTATCGTTGAACTATACTTTGTTGGAACGAATTACCAATTAGCCGACTTGTTTACGAAAGCTCTGTCGAAAGATAGGTTTGAGTACCTCGTTAGGCAAATTGGTATGAGATGTTTGACTCCAGCAGACCTGGAGATTCTGGCAAAGGTGCCTGCTTGATTTATCTATCAAACATCAACTTGTAAATATCTATGAAAAAGCAAAATACAAAAATTTAAAACACATAAAAGCAAAACACAAAATTAAAAATCCTTCAAAATCCAAAAATATTCTTCTCGACATGTCTTTCAGTATCGATAATATGGACGTGCCTAGAAATGTCGCTCAATAACGACACGGGTGTGTACATAAAGCTCGAATGAAAGTTGTAAATATTTTTCAAAACATGTCATTTCTTCTTTTAATAAAGGAAATTGTCTATTTTGGACAATATTTCCAAACAACGGGTAGAGCAATCTATCACGGGTTGAGCTTGTCACAAAACATTCAACGTTTTGAGCTCAACACAATGGCTTGTAATCACTTTCAGATTGCAACCCGGTTCTATATTCACGGGGGAGTGTACGATTTCGTGCTCTTACCCTCAGCAAAAGAAGAGAAATCTTCTTACACTTGAGTGGATTCGTCAAGACATTCAAAGTCTATGCACTCAAGTTTATGCTTTAGAAAAACCTCTTCGACAAAAAGAAATAGGATTTTTCTAAAAGCGTTGAACACAATTTTTTCAAGAATTTCTCAATGATTATTCAAAATCTTTCAAAAATTGTGTGTTCAACAACTCCCATCCTCAAAAAGAAAAATATGGATCATATCCTCACAATGACAATTCAATTGGATCAATTTTTGAGGGGGAGCATTTCAACTTCATGCATAGATTGACACATCTTTCTCCCAAAGATTTTCAAGACTATTTTTCAAAATATATTTTAATCAAATTTGGTATCGCTAATATCAAAAGATTTTATATATTAGAGATAGGGGGAGAAAATGTGATTAAAATGTGATCTAATATAAGACTCAAGCACTTTAACTCTTACCTACATGTGCGAAACACTTTCGATTATTGATGCACATGTGAAGGGGGAGCATTTCTAAAACGACAAAACTAGCAAGGTGTTAAATGTTTTTCAAACACTTTGTTAGAATTTAAAGTGGTTTTCATGGTTACGATCAAATACCCACAACATCTTTAATTCACGACGTTATTGGTGTCAAAAGGGTGGTTAGGTTTAAGTCCTATGATCCAACCAGAACCGGAGGGATCTTCCCAGGGACAATCCAATAGATTATTAGAAGTCCTTAGGAAAGATGGAGTAGAATGTGAACGTAGCAGAATGCCGACTAAGTACTGATGCTAGCACTGGAACAATCACAACAAGGTGCTAGTAATGATGTCTTGGTAAGCATTGAAGGGGTTGAAGAATGAAAAAGAAATGTAAGGATAAAGGGTCTAAAGAAAGAAGCCCTCCATACAACTTAGGCAGAAACCGGGTCAACTCATCCTGAAGACAAACTCATCATGGACCCAGTGATGTATGCACAACCCTTTCCTAGCTACTCAGGCTTCTCTCAAAAGAAGTTTGTTTTATTGTCACGGAGAACAACATGACTACTATTGACTTTCTCACTTCGAGATAGTTGATATTGAATAGGTGGCACCTGCTCTAGCCTCCGACCACTAAAAGTGCACAAATCGAGTCTAGAGCCAAGAGATCAATCAAATCTCGTTAGGACACACGGATGAAGATCAAGAGAGTCCTACGCTATATCCTTGTGATATTGCTAGAACACTCAGAGTGATACTACTTAGTATTCACAATGATGAGTGGAAATCCTTCCAGTGTTAACATCAAACAGCACTGCGGTAGGTCATATGCAAGATTCTTTATGAATTGAACATGTGCAAAACTGAAAAGCAACAGTGGTTTGATTCTGAATTGATTCAAACTCGTTTCAGGTTTCTACGCAATATCTTTATGGTCTTGCCAGAACATTCGGAGTGATATTTATCAATATTCAAAGTGACGAATGGAAATCCTTCTAGCGTCAACATCAAACAGCGCTATGGTAGGTGACTTGTGAGATTCTTATGAATCAAACTTGTGTCAACTGGAAAGCAACAATGGTAAGATTCTTTAAGAATCAAACTTGTTCCAGGAATTTGAATTTACGACTTTAATCAAGCGGATATTTATCCAATTGATTCACTCTTTATGTTCGCAGTCTTGCTTTGAGACGGTCGAGTAAAGAGAACGGCTAGTACAGCCGCGAAACCCTGTCAAGGAGATTCTTAACTGAATCTACCTATCACAGGTACGGTATTTAATATCGTATAACGGTCTTCACCGACCGAAGGTAAAACGCTACCGATTTAGGACGAATGTCAAAGCCATTCAGTCCGTGTCTATGTTTTGTCTCGAGAAGGTGGCGTCACGGTGTACACAGCAAAGTCAATGATTCAGAAACCACATACTCATGCCTAAAGACATATTCAACAATTAATAGTGTGAGCATGTGGATGAAGACACAAGATCGCAAGATGGCAAAGACAAGTCAAGGATGATTTGAAGATCTCAAGCTTAAAGACAAAGTCGAAAGACAACGACAAAGGCTCAAATATCACAGCATGAAGGAACAAGACTACTATTACACGTTCAAGACTCATTTATGGCGAGATTAGTAATCTCTACAAATTTCCTAAATGACTAAGGTTTATGACCTCTCATTGGGGGAGATTGTTAGCCTCAAAATATTGAGCCAAACAAGAATGCTCGGTCATATGTTTATTATGTATCGTATTTTAGAACGTTGTAATAGGTAGTATATTAGTCGTGTTATTACGGGCTTAACTTTAAGCTAAGGTTCATTAATAAGTAACCAAAGCCCAAAAGGAAAGCCCGGCCCATGATCATATAGCCCATTATGCCACATGTAGGCAAGGCTATATAAACCTCTCCTTGCATGTAAGGAGAGGTTGGTTGGTCATTTCATTTTTCTCCTTAATCTAATATTCCACAAGTTTCTCCAACCATTTATCTCTACTTTCTCTCACTACTTTCTCTCTCTAAAATTCATCTCATATCTACCTTTCTTTCATAAATTCGTGTGCTATATAATCTAAATATAAGGGACACAATAGGCCTTAGACTTCCGTTCTTTTTGCACCCTTGATCTTTTGACTTCGTCTTTTGTCTTTTTCTTCGATAAAAGCCCGTGAAAGCCCGTGTTTTCTTCCCTTTTCACATTTTGATCCTAAATCACAACAAAAACACAAACCACGCATAATTCCGACATTTAAGACATAAAATACACGTTTTGGCTGGTTATTATTATAATTAAGTGGTAAAAGGATAAGTGTTTTCACACTTATTAGTAATTCAGCCGCTGACACACATAATTCAACCGCTGACACATTGCTTTCACCCGTTGACAAAAATATGACTGAACTTGGTGAAAGTTCCACACTCAATGAAGATGTCAGCGTCATAATTTTAAACGCTGACAATGTGCTTCACAGTTCAAGAGAGTCTGAAACTAATGATGGTGAGGATCATGGTACTTTGGAGTCTACAGTTCATGACAATACATTGTTTGGGGAAAGAATTGTTACAAAGGTGTCTAAAGCTCACCCTTCTTCTCAAATTATTGGCCCCATCAATTCACCAGTTCAAACAAGAAGATCAACGAATCCTAAAGGAGGATTCATTGCAAACATTCACAAAAAGGATGATACCCCTTTAGTTTAAGAGTGTTTGTTTGCTTGCTTTCTATCATAGAGTGAGCCCAAGAAAATATTTGATGCTCTCAAAGAACCAAGTTGGGTTGAAGAAATGCAGGATGAGCTTCACCAATTTGCAATTCAGGATGTTTGGGAACTTGTGGACTGTCCCAAGCATGTGAGACCTATTAGAGCACGTTGGGTTCTCAGAAACAAGAGAGATGAGAGAGGTATTGTGATTAGAAACAAGGCAAGACTGGTTGCTCAAGGTTATACACAAGAAGAAGGCATTGACTATGAAGAGGTTTTTGCACCTGTTGCTAGAATTGAAGCTATAAGGATTTTCCTTGCCTATGCTTCTTGCATGGGTTTCACAGTCTACCAGATGGATGTCAAGAGTGCTTTCTTTTATGGCATAATTCAAGAGGTAGTATATGTTATGCAGCCTCCTGGTTTTGAAGATTCAGAGCATCTAGACAAGGTTTATAGAGTTAAAAAGGCCATGTATGGTCTTCATCATGCCCCTAGAGCTTGGTATGGTACACTTTCCACATATTTGGTGGAAAATGGTTTCAAAAGGGGCACCATAGATCAAACATTATTCACAAAACAGGAAAGGAAGGATTTTATTCTTGTGCAGGTCTATGTTGATGACATTATCTTTGGTTCTTCTAACCAAAGGATGAGTGATAACTTCTCCAAGCTAATGACTGATAAATTTCAAATGAGTGCTATGGGAGAGATGAATTTCTTTCTAGGTCTTTAAGTTCAATAGAAAGAAACATGTATCTTCATCTCATAAGACAAATATGTAGCTGCAATTTTGAAGAAATTTGGATTTTCCCCTTATGAAAAATGGGCTAGCACACCCATGGATAGGGAACATCCCTGGGAAAGATTGGAGATAGAAAGGATGTTGATGTCAAGCACTATAGATCAATGATTAGATCATTGATGTATCTTACTGCTTCTAGACCTGATATCATGTTTGCTGTGTGCGCATGTGCACGTCATCAAGTGACTCCCAAAGAGTGTCATATTCATGTTGTCAAAAGGATCTTTAGGTATCTTAGGTGCTATCCTACTTTGGGATTATGGTACCCTAAAGATTCTCCATTGGAGCTTGTAGGCTATTCAGACAATGATTATGGAGGAGACAACAATGATAGGAAATCCACAACTGGTGGATGCCAATTTCTAGGGAGCAGACTTATATCTTGGCAATGCAAGAAGCAGACTATGGTAGCCAATTCAACAATTGAGGCTGAGTATGTAGCAGCTGATGCATGTTGTGCACAAGTGCTATGGATTCAAAATCAACTTTTGGATTATGGGTTCAATTTTATGAATACTAAGATTTTTGTAGATAATAACATTACTTTATGCATTATTAAGAATCCTGTACATCATTCTAAAACTAAACACATAGAAATAAGGCATCATTTTATAAGGGATTGTTTTGAAAAAGGTTTAATACATCCAGATAGAGTGGACACATAGGAAAATGTGGCTGACTTATTAAATAAACCATTTGATTTTGGGAGGTTCTAGTACTTGGTAACAAGTATTGGAATGATCAATCCATAAATTATGTGTTTTTGAGTTAATTGTATAATATGTACAGGATATGCATAGTTATTATCTCATGTAAAAGTATTAGATTTTCCACTATCTTTTCTAACGCTGACAAAGGCATTTTATTAGCTGACAAGTGGATTTTGGCCACTGACAAGTGGATTTTGGCCGCTGACAGCCCATGTTAGTTTTTGTGGTTTTTGATCTAATCATGCAGGCATTTAAGAGCATTGTGTAATTGGATAAAGAGTTGCTTATGACTTCATATCTTGAATAATTTTTATTTATGATGGTTGGAATATTTGTATTCCTATCTTGAAATAAAAATTTATCATCAATATTTGCAATCTGTGTTAGTTTAATCGGAGGGTTAGGAATCCTTTAGGTATTTGGGTACTCATAGAGTGCTCTTATCACAATTCTAGATTGTGTCCACTGGTGAGTAAGAGTTAGAAATAATAAAGACTTTTCTTTTTAAGAATTATTGGAATTTCTAGTTCTTGAGGCACTGTAGCATGCAAAGTTGATATACAGTGCATGTTGCCAAGACTTTTGGCCTAAAATTAGGATTGGTTGGTTGGGAGACTTGGTGTATATAAAAGTGGGTTTACCTAGGAGTTACAAAGGGTTTATATGAGATATCTTCACTCTTAAGGACTTTGGTTAGCAAGGGACACTTGAGGACAATTGATGAGATGACATTTATACATGATCTCATCGTTCTTTTCAGGCTTTAAATGCATAAAATGTCATAAATATACCATATTAAATGCTTGTGTTTGTTACTTGTGTATATTAGGTATGGATATCGTGAAAAAGACAAAAGATCACAAGAAACAAGGAAAAACAAACTTGAGAAATGAAGCCGTACAATGAACCGGGCCCTAGTTATGATTTTCCAAAGAAAAGACCTTGAAGTATTGAAGATATTTAAGAATGATCCTCATCAATGAAGAAATGACACTTAATACCCTTGTATATTCATAATCACAAGTTTTTTTTAGAACGGCAAATGTTAGTGGTTAGTGGGTCAAGTCGTGCAATGACATCCAAGCGGAAGAATGTCTTCTTCGAACCCTCTCGCCTAGTTATGTTAGACTCCTTATCCGCTTCGCCTGAAAGGCCCTTGGCAGGTCTTGAACCCAAGACCTCTAGAAATCCTTCCCCAAGGAAACCACTTAGTGGAACCTTGGTGGCCAAATGAGCTAAGCCAGTTGGTTATTCATAATCACAAGTTTGGTCCCTTAAGTTTGTCAAAATTACAAAAAGGTCCCTCAACTTTGAAGAATTGGCAAGTTTAGTCCCTCAAAAATGAATATTTGTTAACAATGGTTCTCCTCAAAGTCAAACTTACAAAGAAGACATTCAAGATCAAGAATATTACACATCTAGTCCTTATTCAATGGTTAAAAGTACAAAAGGACTAATGTTGTAATTATAGCAAAGTTAAATAAGCCCTAAAAACCCTTTTGGAAACTTTTTGTGGCCAAAGTATGAAGAATGAAAGTTATTTAACAAAGGATTCGGGTTTTTGGGCCGAAAATACTTCTTATCCACACTTTGCTAAAGAACAAGGACCAAAAGTGTACACCGAAACATTCAAACACAATAACACGCGCCAAACAAACTCTCACGACTAATTTCGGATCAAACTTACCACTGTTCACCCTTCTTCACCCCCAGATTTTACCCCACTTAAACCAAAGGGTAAAACCCAATTGGCACTTCCCATGTGTGATTCACCTTCACACGAATCATTCTACACACTCACATCATACATCCCATCAACCCATGGTCCCCACCATCAACCTCGTCCACCAATGAGAGTGCAACTTCCTCTCCAAGCCATCCCATGTGTCAAATCTAACGACCAAGGCTTTCTACTTGTTACATAAGGATAAATGAACACTTAAGATCAAAAGGGACAACTCACAACACCAAAAATTTCTAGAAGGCTTCAAGGGCATTTTTGAGATTTTATAGCTAGGGTTTTATATTTTCAAGTACTTGTATCCTTAGTATTCGTCTATAAAAGGACTCTTTAACCTATGAGAGAGAGCATTTGTTCCATTTTCCTTGCATACTATTTGTAATTCCTTCCATATCAATATAAGTTTGATTATTTTGCATTTATGCAATTGTAATTCCTTTATATTGAATGAAGTTGGTGTTAGATGCTTGAATATGTGTTCCACAATCATATTGAAAGTGTTTTGTTGGTTTATGTTGGCTACGTTTGATTTTGTTTAAGTTTTCAAAGTTTTTCAAAAGGTTTCTGAATAGCAGTTTTGATCCAAGGATTCAAGGCTTTACCAGTTGAAGCCTTTGGATTTTAGGTGTTTAGATCCATTCACTGGCTACCTAAGACCTTAGTTCTTGAGTGGTTAGCTTGGATTTCCATTGGAAAAGTTTTTACAAGTCTTTGAAAGGTGGTTGATGCCCCTGCTATTTTATATACATCTGCTTTGCTTATTACTTGTACTAACCCCTAACCAAAAGCCTTAAGCTCTTGCAAGCTTGGTAAAACCAAGCTTGTGAAGTGTTTTAAGCCTTTGGAAAGGCTGTTTTCTCTTTTGTGTTGAAGATCCATCATTAGAAAGTCTAGGTTCAGCTGTTGAACCATCAACAGACTTTATCCTTTGTTCAAGGACCTTGGTCTTGTTCTAGTTGTTGAACAAGGTCAAAGGAGCATTGCTGACTTCCCCTAGGAAGTTGTGGGGAAGAGGTTAACTCCTTCTTCCTTTTCTCTTTTAAATTTTTGGCTTATAATCTGCTATGTTGATTGCTATGTGATTTTTGAGATCTTGTGTTTGAGTTGTTAGTTTTATTGTTTACATCTGCTTAGTGTCATCTAGTAGATCTCTAGGATCTATAAAATCAGTAGGTCATTTGGAAAAATACAAAGTTTCTTTGAAAAAGTACTAAAACAAGGTTGTTTGGGATTTTGGGATCAAAAGGCCTTGTGGCCTTGTGCCCTTGGTTCTTAGGGTTTGTTTACTCTAAACAAGTGATTTGGAAGTTTTTTTGGTCATTGGTTAATTCTCATAAAGATTGGAAAGGGTTTTGCAAGTTTTGGAAAAATCTGTCAAAATTGGTTTGGTTTTGGTCAAACGCATCAGAAGGGATAACTTCTTCATAAGTTGGAATTAACGGCTGTAATTTGGTTTGGGAGTAGTTCTAGTTGGTGTGCATCTCTACAGTATTTGGTTGTGTGATTTGGTAGCTTATTCAGGGACTTATAGCTTATCAAAAGTCCTTACAAGTGTCAACTGCATCAACAAAGTGACACTTGTAATTTGGCCAAGCATTTGCATGAACCTTGTATGCCTGTGGTATTTGCTTATCAACATCTCATATTTTGTTGCTTGTGAGTATATCTTGCTATTTGGTTTGCTTATTTGAGAGCTTATAAGCCAACTGGCTTATTGGCCATATTTGTACCAAAATTGAAATCAAGTTGGCTAACTGGCTAGCTTGATTCATAGTATTCACCCTTGAATCCTTCACAAAATTTGCTCAAAACAAGCTCATAAACAAGTCCTGGTAATTTAGTGAAATTTGGAACACTTTGACTTTTGGTCAAATAAGCTAAATTTGGCTTATTTTTCAGTTCTCCTTATTGGTACATGCAACAACTTTTTTGTAATAGGTGTCATTTTTCTAAGCTTAATATCATATCTGGAAGGTTTCAGCTTATTTGGTTAAGGTTTTGCTAGCAAACCAACTTATTTGGCTTTTTCAGCCAGCTTATTGGTTTATACAACTTATTCTACTTGGATTTTTGGGATTTTCTTTATTGAATCTTCTTAGTCTGCTTATTTTTCACCTTTTGCAAAAAGAATCAGCTCTTGAAACAGCTTAAATCTCTAACCCGACTATTTTGTCGTTTAGTGAAATTGTTTACATCTGCTTAGTGAAATTGTCGTTTAGTGAAATTGTGCTTTGCTTATTTCTGCCTTTTTTTTTGAGCTTTTTCAAAATTTCTTTTTACAAACTGCTTTATAATCACAAAAGAAGAATGTGTGTTGAATTAGAGCTTATGGCATCAGCTTATGGCTTATTGGGCTTAGTGGCCCATTGAGAATAAACTATGTGACAATTAAGTTGTGATAAGCTCACTTTCAGCTTTTGGGCCTTTAGAGTTTTTTGTTTAAAATTGAATTTTAAGCTAGTCTGGAGATTTTGAGCTTATTTGGTTGAGTTTGTCTTTTATTGGGCCTAAAAGCCCATTAAGCCTACTGTTTTTTATTTAAGCCCATTCGGGGGCCCAATTGGGGTATTTTGGTAATTTCAACTTCATTTTCTGTTTAATTAGGTTAAAATAAACTACATTGTAAGTTTTTAGAATTTTTTTATAATTTTTTGATTTTTAATATTATTTTAATACTTAATTTTAGTTTTTAATTATTTTTAATACATTTAATATTTTTATACTTTTGGTTTCATTTAGTTATTTGAGGTTTACAGATTGAAAAATCTTTATTTGGGATTTTTATTAATTTATTTGATTTTTAGGGTTTTAATTTGCATTAAAAATTAAATATTAATTAAATGAAAGGTTTGGAAAAGTTTTGATCATTTGTAAATCCTAATTGGATTTTTAGGAATTTTTGGTAATTTTTTGGGAATTTTTAGTGCAAGTTTTAATTTTGTCTATTTTTACGGTTTTTTTCGTTTTGTACGTCGTAGTGTAATTTTCTCATATCCGTCATTCTCTTTTCTCATCTTTTCTTTCTACAAATATTAATCCAAAATCATAAAAGTTTTTCACACACAATAAACCTCCTTGGGAAAGGAACTTTTACCTTTGGGTCATTAGCATTTGATTTTCCTAAATCATATCGCTTAATACTTACCGCATTTACGCCATTTTCCTAAAGGGTGTAATTTACCACAATCATTTTGGCGCCACTGCCGAGGAGGTGTGTTATGATCAATTTGGAGCATTTTGTTTTTAGTATATAGCCATAAATAGTATTTGTGTTAATTAGAACTCTATTAACATGTATTATCGGTTTTTCGTTTTCTTTGTTAATATTATTACTATATTGTATACGTATCACAATCAAATCACAATATCTCCAAAAGTGTGAATGCACAACCTTAATTGGGATTTCATCACCTAATTATTGTATTCGAATCTCAAACCAAAAGAAAAAAAAAGACAAAAATAGATAAATAATTTCTTTTAGCTCGATTTGAAAAATACGAACTTTAAGGTGAATAGATAGGCAACGTGCTATAAAAGACCGTTAAAGGGAAGTTAGGTACTTAAGTGCTTCGCGCCACCTCATTTCCCCCGTTCACTTGTGAGTATTTGACTTTGAAAGCTAATCGAGAGTTTTTCCGCCCAAAGTATTATTACGTATCATATATATTTGCTTGGTTTCTTGTGATTAAAACCTCTTGAACGTTTTGGTGTTCCACCAACGTTCTAAAGCCATCGAAGGCATTCACTCCACGTGACCGTTTTCATTCTTTGAGGCTCCTTTAATCAAGAGTTTGGTTCGAGGAGAGATTGGTATATTTTTGGTCTATGTAATACACACAAAATCCAAAAAAATTAAAAACAATCAAAAACACAAAAAATTGAAAATTCACAAAAACCACAAAAGAATCTTCTTTGCTCACCTCCACGTTGTACGTCACGTTTATGCAAACTCGTAATCAAGCAAAACGTGCTCGTAAACTTCGTCAAAAGGAAGGAAACCAAGATCCTTCATTTGAAGAAGAAACTCCAATTGTCGAACCCGTCGTAGAACCAATAGTCACTATGGCTAATCGTACTATGATAGAGTTGCTTCAAGCACCCACCGAGGGTTTTGGAGAAGCCATTGTGATTCCCTCCATCCTTGCAGAGAATTTCGAGATCAAGACGGGTTTAATGTCGATGCTACAAGCAAACAAGTTTCGCGGACATGAAAAAGACAACCCACATTATCACATATGGAATTTCAATCGTCTCACCGCTGCAAGCAAGTTTAAGCATGTTCCACATGACGCCATTAAGATGATGTTGTTTCCATACTCTTTATATGGGACCGCAAAAATTTGGCTCGAGAAAGAACCGCCAAATTCAATTTTGACATGAGGTGATCTCGTATCTAAGTTTGTGAACTAATTTTCCCACCATCTAAGACGACACATTTGAAAAATGAGATTTCAAGGTTTACGCAAAGACCTAATGAAAGTTTTTCTATGGCATGGGAACGATTTAAGGAAATGTTACATGAACGTCCTCACCATGATTTTTCCGAATTGCATCAAATTGATACTTTTTATAATGGGCTTAACGATCATGAACGAGATTATTTGAATGCCGCCGCGGGTGGTAATTTTTTGTGTAAAACGACCGATGAGGCTTTAAAGATAATTGAGAATAGGTCTAAGGTTTATAACCCTCTTAACACACCGAGTGTTGCCACAATGGGTTCGTCGTCATCATCTCGTAACATGAATGCCTTACATGATGAAGCAAATGAGGAGAATCGGTTTTTCGATAGATTTTTGACACTTATGACTAATTAGAAAGCGCAAGATGCTTTGAGTTACGCATCGGTTAAAGCGGTTGAAAAGAGTTGTATATCTTTTGGATGAACTCATGATTTTTCCGAGTGCATTACCGCCGGTGGTAACACTTTGAGTGCTTACATAGCAACAGGAACTTACAACCAAATCGGCCAAGGTTCCCGCCCAAATCAAGCTCCACAAAATCAAAATGCTAATAGCTATCGAAACAACAATCAAAGTGGTGGTTATCAAGGAAATCAACGTAACTATAACAAGGGTAATTACCAAAGTGGGAACAATGGGCAAGTGCAAAATCAAAACCAAAACCGTGATTTTCAAAATACTACACAAGGTTTTCAAAATGCTCACACTAAAAATCTTCAAGGAGAATTTTCGGATTATGCTAAGGAAAATGATGCTAAGTTTGATAACATGCAACGAGAAATGATTAGCTTAAGATCCGAGTTGAAAAACGAGCTTAAAAACGAACTTGCTAATGAATTGAAAACTCATGCTAATAAAATGGAAGGAAACGTTCAACGTCTTCAACAAAATCAACAAAAGATGGAACAAGGTCACCATGAGATTAAGCAAGAGTTGTTAAAAGCGGATAAAAGGCAATCAAAATTTGAAGATATGATGGCTAGTATGTTTGAAGCTATCATGTGTAAACCATCTTCCTTGGGTGGTCTTCCTAGTGATACCATTGCAAACCCGAAGGGACAAATGAAGGTTATTACTACTCGTAGTGGTAAAACTTTCAAAGAACCAATCTCTCGTCCAAGTACTTCTACGGAGAAGGAAATAGAGAAAGAACCCTAGGTGATGGTCGAAAAGGAGCATATTACAAGCCCACGAAGTACCACTCAGACCACACCTACGGGTGAACCAATACCAATTATGGAACCCGAGATTCCAACGCCGTTGCGTACGCCCCAACCCACACCACCCTTACCTTACCCATCGAGACGAAACAAGGAAAAGTTACATGAACGTAATAAACAACAAATTGAGCTTATTATTAAAATATTTCAACAAGTGCACTTTAATGTGAGTTTAGCCAACGCGTTGTTATACATGCCTAGTTTCGCTTCCATTATCTAAAGTATGATGAACAATAAGGAGAAGCTTTCAATGCTATCTAACTGTTCTTTGGTTTATCTTAACCGAATACCGGAAAAAGTTGGTGACTCCGGGAAGTTTCTCATTCCTTGTGATATTCAAGAAATGGAAGGATGCCTCGCCTTGGCCGATCTTGGCGCGAGCATTAATTTGATGCCTTTTCCATGTGGAAATCGCTATCACTTCCGGCTCTTACTCCATCGAAAATGTCTATCGAGATGGCCGATCATTCTACGATTCTCGCATGTGGAGTGGCCGAAGACGTTTTTGTGAAAGTGGGGAAGTTCTACTATCTCGTTGATTTTATCATAGTAGACATTCCCGCGGATCCTCAAGTTCCTCTAATTTTAGGTCATCCATTTTTAGATACCTCGAAATCGATCATTGATGTGCATGCTAGAAAAATCACTTTGCGATTCAATGAGGAGGAACTTGTTATAAATGTGATGAGACTGTAATTATACATAGTCTCATAGTCTAAATCGGGCTTAAAACGCTTAAAATATCATCAAACTACCCAAATATATGCTTGTGTTTGTTCATTGTGTATTTTAGGTACGGATATCGTGAATTCACCAAAAGATTACAAGAATCAAGCAAAAAACGAACACGGGAAACGAATCCGCACAAAGAACCAGACCCGAATCATGATTTTCCAAAGAAGTCCTTGAAATTTGAAGATTTGTCAATATTGGTCCCTCATCTTTTGAAGACTTGTCATATTAAACCCTTGTAAGTCTTACATATTGTACTTGGGTCCCTAATATTTCAAGAAATATCATTTATAGCCCTTGGAGAATGCCAACTATTCACTAATGATCCTTATTTAAAGTTTGGAAGAATGTTGTGCCAAAATCAGCAAGTTGCTGAAAGTAAATACAAAGGAAATTTGGAAAATCGGCTATAAACTTGAAAATGCACATATTTTGGAACATGGGGGACTAAATCCATCAAACACCCAAACATCATCACCCACTCCAAACCCGCCACGTCACCTCCACTCACCCACCATCCAATCAAAAAACACCCCTCGTCCACCTCAACCTTCCACTTCTTTTTTATTATTAACTGATTTTTAATATCACTTTAATATGTATATTAGTGGGGGAAACATAAATTTTAAAACCTAATCATCCCTTAATCAAATCAAATCACCCATAAACCCTAGCCATAATAGCAACTTCAACTGGAATCTACACAAGGGTTTGTTCTCAATTAATATGGGCGTTTTCATTCTTAACCCACACCAAACATGCCCACATACCCAAAAACGTGGCCACGTCACTATTGGTCCCCTCACCACCAGCTATCACTCACGAGATGCCAATGTTTGACTGACACAACGACCAAATCAAAGGCCAAGGTTTTTTGCCGTGTTCCACACAATATTTCAAGGGCTTGGATCAAGTTATCAACAACTAAGCAGTCACATGAGTTCATAGATTCATCCAGAAGATGAATTTGAAAAGAGAATATCCATGAGCATCTACAAGGGAAATTTGGGAAGTTCGTAGTCGGATTAGGGTTTATCTCTCACTTGTATAAATAGAAGTAGAATTGCAGCTAGTACCTTTGTTCCAATTCTTGTAATTTTTTAAACTTTTCTAAGTAATGTAGTGAGATTTTTAAAACAATGCAATGAATTGAGTTCCATTTTATTTTTAATTGTGTTATTTACATTCTACAAATTTAATTTCAGCATTTGTATTTTACATTTTATCAAAAAGTTTTTAAAAATAAATTTTTAGATTTTTTTGAGACCCTATAAGCTGTAGACTGATGATGCAAATATGAATTGACAATTCATGTTTGTTTCAAGTTTATAGGTTATAGTTATTTTCCTTGTTCCTCTTATTTATTGCAAAAAAGTTTGGCTCCAAAAAGTTCTTTAAAAGTCAGGTTTTCTTTTGATTTTTTGTCGTCTACTATAGCATAAGCTACAAGCTGCTTATCTGAAAAATAAGCTAGCTTGTTAGCTTATGGTACAAGTGTTTTCTTGTCTTATCTTTATTTCAGGTTCAAAGTTTCGAGGAGTAGATGAATTTAGATGATTTATGATAGAGGTTTGCTGAGTAGATCAAGCCAAAGTGATAAGCTGGTTGATGAAGTGATAAGCTGAAGAAAAACAAAGTTCTAAGTGATTCTTGTAGTAAGACTAGGCTGAGGGTCAAAAGCCCTTAGACTCAATACAAGTAATCTTTACCTCTTTTTTTCTGTCACTATTTGTTATTCATATCTGCTCATTGTTTCTTTCTATTTAAATTATTTGCTTTACTGCTTTTCTTGTTGCTCATTTAAATTTCTATTCTTGTACTTTTCATGTTTTTAGCATAAAGTTTTTTTCCCATGTTAATCTTTCACAACTGTGTCATAAGGGGTGTTTGGGTCAGCCTCAAAAGCTGAGTCAAGCTCATCTTTGTGCCTTAGGATCGAATAAACATTTCAGTTAGGCTTAGTGTAGTCTAAAATCTGCTTGTAATTTGTCTTAAATAGCATTAGAAGTCAAGTTGTGTGATTGTTGTTTTCTGTGGCAAACCACCAGTAGGTAGTGATTTGTTTATGTTTGTTGTCCCTTTTATGTTATTGATGCTTCATTTATATTCATTTCATGTTGTTTATATGTTCTGTTTAAGTGATTTTGGTTAGTAGTCTTTCAGTTTAAAACTTGAACCTGCAACTTGGCCTAATTCGGCCAAGTCACTGCCTATAAACACTAAACCATATCTCAACCCTTGGCTTGGATTAGTTCTTGTAGCTTAGGGATTAGATAATTTAGATATAGGTTGTTTTCTGTTTTTAGTAATATCATAGATTTGTAGCTTTTTAGTGGCCTTAAGATAAGCTGAATCTTGCTATTTTGCACCCAAGTAGTAGACCGACTGTTTAGCTTTAAGACTACTTTTGCTTTTTGCCCTTTTTCTGCATTTTAGATTATGTTGTTATTTTTCTGTGATTTGGTGCAAATCTGGTGCATTTATTGGTGTTTGTGTGTTGTGTTTGACTCTTCACAACCACAAGGGTTGTGAGGGTTCCGTTCGTTCCCAGCAACAAACCATTAACCTATCCCGGGCTCCAAGAATTCCCATATCAGCAAGAACTAAGAACAAAGAAAAGAAAAAAGAAAAAGTGCAGGTCTGTGCAGTTTTTGAGCATGAAGTGTGCATAAAACATGTTAATTGTTGTTGTGTGTTTGTGTTTTTTGTGTGTCTTTGACTCCCACAAGTCCACTGACTTGTGGGGTGCCGTTTGTGCCAAAAAAAATCGACAAACAAGCGAAAACGAGCCCAAAACGAGCCTAAAAATCATACAGTAAGTTTTTTCTTTGTTGTCCGAGAACGCTGTAATTTTTTTTGTTTTTTTAGTGTTGTCCGTTATCGGGCAACACTGATATTGGGCAACACTTTTGTCTGGTAGGATCTTGGACAACACAGAAGTACTCCACCTTGGAGTACTTTGGGGTACTTTCGTTTTTAGCCATTTTTTTAGTTTTTTTTAAACTTTTTCATTTTTTCCTTGTTAATTTAGTTAAAATAGAATTTTTAGAAAATAATTTTTTTATCATTATTTTATTAATTTTTATCATTATTTTAGTTTAAAAATTGTTTTTAGCCTTTAAAAATTAGAAAAATAGTTTTAAAAATTTAGAAAAAATACTTTTTAGTATTTAAATAATATAAGTAAGATATTTGTTTGATAAATATTTTGGTCTTTTTATTAATTATATTTAGTTTTAGGGCTTTAATTAGCATTTAAAATTGAATATTTAATTAATAAAAGGTTTTAAAATATATTTATATAATTTTTATTCTTATTTATATTATTTTAGACTTAGTTTTCATTTTTAATTAACTTTTAGCTTTAATTTTTAATTTTGTCACGTTTTACGTATTTACGTTCGCGTTTTACGTCAATTCGTCGTAGTGTAATCATAGTCGTAGCTCGTGTTTATTTTTCTCTCTTAAAACCAAAAACGACACTAATCCAAACTTTGATTTTACATATTGGCACTCATAATCACACACCTCCTTCGAGAACGAACCCGCATTTATTCGACTTGTCGGTTTTCCTAAAGTGTCGAGTTTAAAACTTGCCCCTCATACGTGTTTTTCCAAAAACGTGTACAATTTACCTACATCAAAATGCTACTCAAAACTCTACACCTTATCATGTTTATGCAATCGCTACCATCAACCATATTGACTTAGTCGATGTGGTTTGCGATGAGTTTTCACAAGAAGTGTTAGCTTTTTCTGATAGTTCGTCAAGTGGCAATCCCACTATTATGGATCCGATTCTTGCTAATTCTACACCAAATCTCACTCCATTCCAAGGAGGCGATTTTATTTTGAATGAGATCGACAATGAAGATGAGGGGATTATTGGTAATGATACTCTCATTCCACCATTTCTTCCGCCGATGGAAGCTACGAGTGTTGAACAAAAATCATCAATCGAGGATCCACCAATCCTTGAATTGAAAGATCTTACACCTCACCTCGAATACGCATTCTTGGAAGGTGATGACAAGTTTCCGGTTATTATTGCAAAAGATCTTTCCAATGATGAAAATACCGCACTTTTGACTATTCTTAAAGCTCATAAAGGGGCAATTGCGTGGAAAATTTCTGACATTAACAGTATTGACCCAAAATTGTGTACTCATAAGATTTTAATAGAGGAGGACTACAAACTCGCAATTCAATGTCAAAGAAGGGTAAACCCCAAAATTCACGATGTCATTAAAAAAGAGGTCTTAAAACTTCTTGACGCGGGATTGACTTATCCTATCTTCGATAGCCCATGGATGAGCCCAATCCATTGTGTCCCTAAGAAGGGAGGAATGACCGTTGTGCCTAATGAAAACAACGAGTTAATTCCCACTCGTGTTGTGACCGGTTGGAGGGTACGTAAAGACCACTTTCCCTTGCCCTTCATGGATCAAATGTTGGAGTGACTCGCGGGAAATGACTTCTATTTCTTTTTAGATGGTTTTTCCGGTTAATTTCAAATCCCTATCGACCCTCGTGATCAAGAGAAAACTACGTTTATGTGTCCATATGGAACGTTTGCTTATCATAGAATGCCATTCGGACTTTGCAATGCACCGGGAACGTTTCAACGGTGTATGGTGGCTATTTTTCATGATATGATCGAGAAGTCGATGGAAGTATTCATGGATGAATTTTTGGTGTTTCGTGATTCGTTCACGTCGTGTTTATCCAATCTCGAGAAAATGTTAAAACGTTATGAAGAAACCAACCTTGTGCTTAATTGGGAAAAATGTCATTTTATGTGTAAACAAGGAATCGTCTTAGGGCACAAGGTCTCGAAGGCGGGGATTGAGGTAGATAAAGCTAAGATAGACGTCATCGCCAAATTACCTCATCCCAAAATCATAAAGGGAGTTAGGAGTTTCCTAGGCCACGCGGGCTTTTATCGTCGATTCATCAAAGACTTTTCGAAAATACCCGACCTATGACACACCTTCTTGAGAAATATGCTCCTTTTAACTTCAATGAGGATTGTGTTCGAGCATTCGAAACTCTTAAGAGGAAACTTACCGAAGCTCCCATTCTTGTTGCTCCTAATTGGGAATTACCCTTTGAAATCATGTGTGATTCAAGTGATTATGCAATTGGGGCCGTTTTAGGGCAACGTCATGAAAAGCACTTTTGACCTATCCATTATGCTAGTAAGACGATGACCAAGTCTCAAATGAAATACACTACAACGGAAAAAGAACTACTTGCCGTGGTGTATGCTTTTGAGAAATTCCGACCTTATCTCGTCTTGACCAAAAGCATCGTGTATACCGATCATTCGGCTATCAAGTACCTCTTTTCTAATCTTGATGCTAAGCCGAGATTGCTCCGTTGGATTCTCCTCCTACAAGAATTTGATGTCACCATACTTGACAAAAAATGAGCCGAGAATCTAGCGACCGATCATCTCTCTCGTTTAGAAGATCCTCACAAGAATGAGTTCCCGAACAAGGAAATTACCGAAACATTTCCTCTCGAGACTCTCGGTGTAGTGAACTCTAAGGACGACACCCCATGGTTTGCCGACATTGCAAATTACCATGCGGGGAACTTCATAATCAAGGGTATGACGACACAACAAAAGCGAAAATTCTTCGTGACGTCAAGTTTTATTTTTGGGTCAACCCTTATCTCTTTCGGGTTTATGCGGATCAACTCGTTCGACGTTGTATTTTTGGTACCAAAGCTTCTAACATCCTTAGAGCTTGTCACGAGGGACCCACGGGTGGTCACCATGGTGCTAATCTCACGGCTAAGAAAGTGTTCGATGTCGGCTTCTTCTGGCCTACGATCTATCATGATGCACACACACTTGTGAAGTCGTGTGATTCTTGCCAACGTCAAGGAAAATCCTCTCAAAAGGATGAAATGCCACAAAATATAATTCAAGTGTGTGAGATTTTCGGCATTTGGGGCATTGACTTTATGGGGCCGTTCCCATCATCTCATAGAAACAAGTATATCCTCGTCGCTGTCGACTACCTATCTAAGTGGGTGGAAGCTAAGGCTTTGCCTACGAATGATGCTCGTGTGGTAGTGAAGTTTTTGAAGCAACTAATCTCTCAGTTTGGAACCCCTCGTGCTATTATAAGTGATCGTGGAACCCATTTTTGTAATGACCAATTCGAAAAGGTTCTAAAGAAATATGGGGTTACACATCGTCTTTCTACGGCTTATCACCCACAAACGAGTGGGCAAGTCGAGGTTTCAAACCGAGCTTTGAAGAGGATTTTGGAAAGGTCGATTGGAGAAAACCGTGCTTCATGGTCCGACGAACTCGATGACGCTTTATGGGCCTTTCGGACCGCTTATAAGACACCTATCGGTTGTACTCCTTATAAGTTAGTTTACTGAAAGAACTGCCACTTGCCTATTGAATTGGAAGACAAGGCATATTGGTCCCTAAAGCATGCCAACTATGACTTAAAGACCGCGGGAGATCACCGAAAATAACAACTTAATGAATTGAATGAATTACGTGATAATGCTTATGAAAATTCATTAATTTTTAAGGAAAAGACTAAAAAGTTTCATGAATCAAAGATTAAGGGTTTTAACGTTGGTGATCAAGTGTTACTTTTTAACTCTCGTTTGAACATATTTTCCGGGAAATTGAAATCTCGTTGGTCGGGTCCGTTCACCATAACACAAGTGTTTCCTTATGTGACCATCGAGCTAGCTCAAAATGATGGTCCTAATTTCAAGGTGAATGGACATAGGCTTAAGCACTACTTCGGTGGGGAAGTCCCTTCTTTGGACGACCTCGACCAAGTCACCTTCCCCAATGATAATTAGCATTGAGGGGATCAAGTCGAGCTCTGATGTAGTGATTTTACTACTCTTTAGGAAAAGAGAGCAAATAGGGCAAGTAATGAATACGACGATTTAGGAAAACCGTGTATTAATGACCCTAAAATGAGTTCGTTCTCAAGGAGGCTTAATGTGTGTGTAATGAATTGATTATCTTTGTGATTATATTGTTGAGAAAGAAAAACAGAAATGAGATTAGAAGAGAATGACGATTACAAAGACGGATTAAGCTAAGACGAAAAAGGCGTTCACGTAAAACCGTGAAAAGCACCAAAATTAAAATTTTAACCTAAAAATTCCTAAAAATTACCAAAAATCCACAATAATATTCTAAGAGTTTACAAAAAATCCAAACTTCCCAAAACCTTTTAATTAATTAGATAATGACTTTTTAATGCTAATTAAAGCCCTAAAAATCAAAAATAATTATTAAAAAGTCCCAAACAAGATTTTAGAGTTTGTAAACCTCAAAAATAACCTAATTGAGCTAAAAAGTATTTTTCAAAAATTTAAAACCAAATAAAACTATTTTTAAACAATTAAAAACTATTAAAATCAATTAAAACTTAAATTAATTCTAGAAAATAATTAAAAAGCCCTAAAAATATTTGGGAAGTTGCAAAATTCCTAATTAAGTGTTTAGAACCTAGGAAAAATATAAAAACCTAAAAAATCACACTTTTAATTTTTAATAATAAAATAATATTAAAATATTAATAAAAATCCAAAAATCCTAAAAAATTCTAAAAAGTTGCAAACCTACTTAATTTAACCTAATTAAACAGAAAATGCAAGTGAAATTACCTAAATGCCCCTAATGGGCCTCCAAATGGGCCAATAACTAAAACAGTCCACTCTTAATGGGCTAAAAGGCCCAATAAGCTAAAATCCACCAAATAAGCCCAAAATTCCCAGTTAAGCTCAAAATTTATATTTAAACAAAATATTTCAAAGGCCCAAAAGCTGAAATGTAGCTTATCACAACTTAATCAACACAAAGCTTATTCTTAATGGGCTTTTTGGCCCATTAAGCCATCAGCTTGTGCCATGAGCTGAAATTCAACACACACCATCCTTTTGAGGTTATAAACTGTTTTGCAAAAAGAATTTTCAAATAAGTCAACTGGATAAGCCAGAAACAACTCAAAAGCTTATTCACAAAACGACAAAATAGTCGTATTTGTGATCTAGACAACCTCAGAAGCTGATTTAACTTGCAAAATGTTTGTAATGACCAAACTAAGCTTAATACACAAGAACAATCTCAAATAAGCAATTGAAATAAGCTGAAAGAGTCAAATAAGCACTTGCTAAAAAGTCAACTAAGTCGTTTTCTAGTCAAACCTAAAAGTCAAGGCCTACCAACCTCTAGATTAGTCAAACAGGTGAATAAAGTAGGATTGATTATCAAAACAAAGTTATGGCACGTTTAAATAAGCTGAAAAAGCTTATTAATAAGTTGAGTAAAAATAACACTAGCAGTGGCAAGTGTGTTAATGAAAGCAGTGGGAAAGGAGTTCCCACTGTTAGTGCAAAATTTCAGTCTTTTGACTGAATAAGCTTAGGAAAGCTTATATGGAGCTTTTCTTTGGGCAACAAGGCACTCCCACAACCAGTTGGGTTGTGGGAAGTCAAATAAACAAGAAAAATTGGAAGTTGATAACACAAATTACACAAAGCAGGCCAATTCAAGTGACTGTTAAACCTATGATGTTTCTGATGAACAGATAGCTGGTTTAATGTGCACAAAGGTGAATTTTAAAGCTCAAAATCTTGCACAAAACTGAACCAAATCACAAATAAGCTAGATAGAATCCTGTATTAGCCTACCCTCTAACAATTTTCATGATTTGGTGGGCAATTTCACAAGATCAAAGCAGTGATGTATGCTTACTGATTTATATCAAGTTTTAGCAAAAATGTAGCATACAAATCCCTTTTAAATCCCTTCAAACTAAATACTGAACACAGAAAACAACTATAACCAATAACTCAAGTATGTTAAGCCTAGTTTCTTAGGTTTGTTTCACTCAAACCTATTTTAAACCCTAGACCCAAACACCCTTTTAATTTCAGAAATCAACTTTTTTCAAACCAAATGCTTTTTAAACTTAATCAAACTTGTCCTAATTACCTCTAACATGCATACTAACATCAAATAAGCATAATCCAACAAATTAAATGAACAAACACCAGATTTCTCACAAATTTCTCAAAATCACACAAATCATATATTAAACTTGAAAACAAAAGGATTCAAGGTTTATACCTTGTGGGACCCACATCCAGGCCCCACTATGGCAGCAATGCCATCTCCCATTAGCTTGTAGCTGGGCTTATGGCTTATAGAACAAGTATGCTTAGTAGAGAGTTGCTGGTGATGGTCTAACTAGACACATGCACCCAATATGTCTTCAAAATGGTTGAGATTTTATGAACCTGCTAAGAAAGAAAGTAAACAGAAGAGTGACCTGTTCACAAGTCAAATAAGCTAATAAGCCAGCTTATCAGTTAAGCTACCTATGGCTTATTTGACAAAATAAAAATATGATTTTTGGTTTTCTGAAAATTTTAACAATAACTAAATCAACAAACAATTTAAATTTCACTTGATCTTGATATTCAACAAGAATATCAGGCTCATATGATCAATTTAAAAAGCTTGGACAGAGAACTTAAGGACTAAATAACTTGAGTTTCCAAAATAAACAAGGACTGGAAATGGGATTTAAACTTCAAAATTTAAAGATGCAATGGAAAAGTAAATGGCTCTTGTTCTTTTTCGTCACAACAAACACCTATTTCATTCACTTGAAAGGGATTTACAATGCTTGACCAAGGAAAGAGAAAACAAGAACAAGTAAAAATGAAAACCTATTGCTCTTTATATAGAGAGCTACAAAACATTCTAGAACTGAAAAGAACCATTAACCCTAATGGTGTGAACTTCCATCTTTGCCCTTGAGATATTCGGATATCTCTTTGAAGATTCTTGTTTTTGAATTTGGTCAAGAGCTCCATGTGATGATCTTTTGGATGGTTGTGGGATGCCAGTAGTGTAGAAATGATCCTAGGCGTACAATAAACCTTTGGGGAACACGAAATTTCCAAGAGCTGTTGATCTGCTGTCACCCCTTTTATTTGCTTGTGCAGGGGAGGGCCAGGGTATCACATGGGTGATTGTGAGGGTTTTTTGGGTTATGGGTTTGGTGTAGGGTCGGGTTGATTAGCGATCTGGAGACAATAGGAAAAAACCCCTTTGATTTGTGTAAATGGGGATTAGGGTTTATGTTTGAAGATTAGGGGGTGATTAGGGGTGGAGGGTGAATAGTATCCGTTTCCCCCCATTTTTATTAATATTAAAACGAGTTTAAAAGTTAATGGGGGGTTGACTGGAGTTTGACTTGGGCCGGGTATTGGGTGGATTTGGGTTTTTGTTAGGATAGTTTCGGGTTTTAGATGGGTATGGGTTTGGTTTTAACAGCTTTGCCCCCCTGCTTTCTTTGATGTTGCTACTTTGTAATATCAGCCCCAAACTTCCAATTCCTTTGTTAATAACTTTGATAAAGTTGTCAAAAATGGCACAAAGCTTTTTCAAAGTTTATCATAAGGACTTTAAATGCAATTTCTTCAATCTTCAAGGGCTTAACTTGTCATGTCTTCATTCTTTAAGGTTTTGAATTGTTTGTTGACTTCTTGGAGGACCAATATTGACAATTTAGTTTTGTTGAGGGACTAAATTTGCTAATTCTTCAAAGCTAAGGGTCCTTTTTGTAATTTTGACAAACTTTAGGGACCAAACTTGTAATTATGAAGATACAAGGGTATAAAGTGTCAATTCTTCCATATTGGAGGACCCTTCTTCATAATTCTTCAAATCTTCAAGGGTTTTCTTTGGAAAATTCTTCATTAGGGCTTGGTTCATTGTGCGGCTTCGTTTCCCGTGTTCGTTTTTGCATGATTCTTGTGATCTTTTGTCATTTTCTCAATATCCGTACCTAAAATACACAAGCAACAAACACAAGCATATATTTGGCATTTTTCATGATATTTAATACATTTTAAGTTCGTTTTGGACGATGAGACTATGTATAAAAGCAGTCTCATCACTCCCCCATACTAAACCATTGCCGTGCCCTCACGAATGCTAGAATAAAGTATCGTAGCATCTCCAAAATTCATTTTATTCACTTTTATTGAATGAAAAACTAGCTACACTACTACTATTACTACTACTTGCATTTTAGACATAAAGTATGATTTTCATCGCAAAATGGGACGTTTAGGTTCATAGAATAAGAACACGTGAATGCTTCGTTAGAAATAATTTCATCGTCCTCGATTTTCACCCCAATTCCATGCCAAGCGTGCAACGAGATCATTGTCATTATAAGTTAGTAATGCTAACACTACTCATATGCCCTAATCACGTACTTATTCTCCTAATTTCCTAAGTTGTATCTCTTATATTTTATTTTGTCTTGAATGTTTCACGAGGATACATTGTTTGACTTATGCGATAATAGAGATTTAGGTCTAAAAATAGAGTCCTAACGGTGTAACCAAGACCATCAAATCAATAACCCCTCCTAATAGACAACGATGTCAAAAAATTAAGTCAACAAGAAGGATCGATAAACACGGTTTTATAACGGTTTTGAACATGAGACTTATTACCAAGACTTTTATACGCCCCCTAACGGAAGGGCCTTATTATCTTTGGTTTACCTCCATCTTTTATTCAACTTCGCCATGAAGCTTTTATTATGACTTCGGTCTTGCCTTGCCTTTTATTATCCGCCTCATCGGTGGTTTTATTAGCCAAAGACGTATATCCTCACGCTAAAGCGAATTTTGGATCTTTAAAGCTTCAAAGATTAAGGCTTGATTCACTTTCAATTTTGCATATATTTTCCGACCTTGTGGGGCTTCAAATTGTTTGCTAGATTTAGGTGAGCACTTGAAATCTTATTATTGGGTGAAGCTTTTGATTATTCGGGTGCCAATACTTCAAAGCCGTGACGCTGGCGATACCTTAATGTCTTCCCAATTTAATTACACGGAAGCTACTAGAAAAGACTAGAACCCAACAATCCCAACTAAACCGCTAAGTCAATATTTATTAAGCAAAAAATATTTACATGCGAAGGGAGAATAAGCAAACAACGAGAACACATGAGTTTTTGAAAGAATACGAGTACTCTACGTTTAGCATAGTAACTTATAATTAACTCTATCATTTCTCGTCCTCATTTAAGAGACTCAGCCTAATGTGTAGTTAAGGAACCAAAGTTAAGTGCTCAACACGCACGGTCGAGTCAAAAATTACTCTTATTCTCGTCATCGGAAAACCTACATTCGTGTCTTCAAACACTTATAAAACATGAGAAAATTTTAAAATTTTGGCCATTTTTTAGCCTTATTTTGCAACAAAACGATAAATAAAAAGATTAATTTTGGAAAGCGTGAAGGCTTGGCAAGGCAAGTATCTATTCACCCCCCCATACTAAAGTTAAACATTGTCCTCAATGTTTCGAGTCTAGGGGTGCAAACACCCCCATACTAGAGACGTAGTCGAATGCTTAATCTAGCATGGAAAGGGTGTAACCAATAAATTTATAGCCGTTTATGAAGTGTGCTAAAAACCTAAGGTTAGAACAATCAAGGATATATCATGGATATTGAGAAAGTCTTCAAAGCAAACGATCGAGTGCTCCCATAAAACGAACACGAGAGGCTCCAATCGTGAAGATCATGATCATCTAAAGTCCACAATTCACAAACAACCACGGAACAAAGGTTGGAAGGGCACAAATCCCCACACGTTAACTACATTAGAAAGTGATAATATGTACATGGGATAAGCATGGGACTCCCCCACGAGGCACCTCGTTTTTGATTACCGAGTCATGAGCTCGACTCGATCCCCTCAATACTAATTATCATTGGGGAAGGTGACTTGGTCGAGGTAGTTCAAGGTTGGAACTTCCCCGCCAAAGTAGTGCTTCAGCCTATGTCCATTCACCTTGAAGTTAGGACCATCATCTTGAGCTAGCTCGATGGTCCCATACGTAAATACTTGAGTCACGGTGAATGGACCAGACCAACGGGATTTCAACTTATCGGAAAAGATTTTCAAACGAGAATTAAAAAGCAAAACTTGATCCCCAATGTTAAAAACCCGGTTTTTAATTTTAGAATCATGCAACTTTTTAGTTTTTTCTTTGTAAATCAATGAATTTTCATAAGCAATATCCCTTAATTCATCCAATTCATTTAATTGCATTTTCTGGTGTTTTCCCGCGGTCTCCATATCATCATTACAATGCTTTAGGGCCCAATAAGCCTTGTGTTCTAATTCGATAGGTAAATGACAATTCTTTCCATACACAAGCTTATAGGGAGTGCACCCAATGGGCATCTTATGAGCGGTCCGAAAGGCCCATAAAGCATCATCCAACTTATCCGACCAAGTTTGTCGGTTTTCCCCAACGGATCTCTCCAAGATCCTCTTCAAAGCTCGGTTTGAAACCTCGACTTGCCCACTCGTTTGTGGGTGATAAGCCGTAGAAAGCTGATGTGTAACCCCATATTTCCTTAGGACCCTTTCAAATTGGTCGTTACAAAAATGGGTTCCACGATCGCTTATGATCGCACGAGGGGTTCCAAACCGAGAAAACAAGCTTTTCAAGAACTTAACTACCACACGAGCATCATTGGTGGGCAAGGCTTTGGCCTCCACCCACTTAGATAGGTAGTCAACCGCAACGAGAATGTACTTATTACCACGAGATGATGGGAACGGCTCCATAAAGTCTATACCCCAAACGTCAAAGATCTCACACACTTGGATGATATTTTGTGGCATTTCATCTTTTTGTGAGGCTTTTCCTTGTCGTTGGCATGCATCACACGACTTCACAAGATCTTGTGCATCTCGGTAAATAGTAGGCCAAAAGAAGCCGGCATCAAACACCTTTTTAGCCGTGAGATTAGCACCGTGGTGACCACCCGTGGGTCCCTCATGGCAAGCTCTAAGGATGTTAGAAGCTTCGGTGCCAAATACACAACGTCGGATGATTTAATCCGCACAAGTTCGAAACAAGTAAGGGTCGTTCCAAAAGTAGAACTTGACGTCACGAAAGAATTTTCGTTTTTCTTGAGTCGTCATACCCTTAATGATGAAGTTACCCGCATGGTAATTTGCAAAATCCACAAACCATGGGGTGGAAGAATCAAGCTTAGAATTCACTACACCAAGTGTCTCGAGCGGAAATGTTTCGGTGATTTCCTTGGGCTCGTAAACACTTTGGTGAGGATCTTCCAAACGAGAAAGATGACCGGCCGCTAGATTCTCGGCTCCTTTTTTGTCAACTATTTTGTGATCAAATTCTTGAAGGAGGAGAATCCAACTAAGTAATCTAGGCTTAGCATCTTGCTTTGCCATGAGATACTTAATAGCCGAATGATCCGTATACACTATGCATTTCGTCAAGACGAGATAAGGTCGAAATTTCTCAAATGCATACACCACGGCAAGGAACTCCTTCTCCGTTGTGGTGTATTTAAGTTGATCCTCGGTCATCGTCTTGCTAGCATAGTGAATAGGCAAGAAGTGCTTTTCATGACGTTGCCCCAAAACGGCCCCAATAGCGTAGTCACTAGCATCACACATAAGCTCAAAGGGGAGGTTCCAATTGGGAGCAACAAGAATGGGAGCTTCGGTGAGTTTCCTCTTAAGGATTTCAAAGGCTCGTACACAATCTTCGTCAAAGACAAAACGTGCCTCTTTTTCAAGAAGATGTGTAATGGGTCGAGAAATCTTCGAAAAATCCTTGATGAATCGACGATAAAAGCCCGCGTGTCCTAGGAAACTCCTAACTCCCTTAACGGTTTTGGGATGAGGTAATTTGGCGATGACGTCTACCTTAGCTTGATCTACCTCAATCCACGCTTTCGAGACCTTGTGCCCTAAGACGATTCCACTCTTAACCATAAAATGACACTTTTCCCAATTGAGCACAAGGTTGGTTTCCTCACAACGTTTCAACATTCTCTCAAGATTCGACAAACACGAAGTGAACGAATTACCAAACACGGAAAAGTCATCCATGAAGACTTCCATCGTCTTCTCGATCATGTCATGAAAAATAGCCATCATGCACCGTTGGAAGGTTCCTGGTGCATTACAAAGTCCGAATGGCATTCTACGATAGGCAGACGTTCCATATGGACACGTAAACGTAGTTTTTTCTTGATCACGAGGATCGATGGGAATTTGGAAGTAACCGGAAAAACCATCTAAAAAGCAATAGAAATCGTTTCCCGCAAGACGCTCCAACATTTGGTCCATGAAGGGCAAGGGAAAATGGTCTTTTCGAGTGGCTTCATTCAACTTTTGATAGTCAATGCACACTCTCCATCCGGTGACGAGTCTAGTGGGAATTAACTCGTTGGCATCGTTTGGCACAACGGTCATTCCTCCCTTTTTAGGGACACAATGAATAGGACTCACCCAAGGGCTATCGGAAATAGGGTAAATCATTCCCGCGTCAAGGAGTTTAAGGACTTCCTTTTTATGACGTCGTGAATTTTGGGGTTCACCCTCCTTTGACATTGGATTGCGGGCTTGTAATCCTCCTCCATTAAGATTTTATGGGTACAAAACTTGGGATCGATTCCCTTAATGTCGGATAACTTCCACGAAATCGCCCCTTTCTGATCCTTTAGAACATCGACATGTGCGGTTTTTTCATCATTCGAAAGTTCCTTCGCAATAATAACCGGCAACTTGTCGTCCTCCTCCAAATAGATATATTCGAGATGAGGAGGTAAATCTTTCAACTCGAGGATAGGTGGTTCCTCAAGTGAAGATTTGGGCTCGATACTCATAACCTCCTCGGGTGGAGGAAATGGGAAATCGTTAAGAAAATCCTTGATAATCGAGAAGTCCTCATCGTTGTCGAGATCTTTGTTGCAAGTACGTGGAACATCGAATTCTTCCAACATAAAACCACCACCTTCAAATGGAGTGAAGGTTGGTGTCAAATTATCAAGGATTGGATCCAACATAGTGGGATTGCCACTATTTTCAACATCACCAAAACCTAGAACTTCTTGTGAAAATTCCTCGCAAACAACGTCGATCATATCAACGAGGTTTATGGTAGCAACGGAATAAACATGAGAAAGTTGAGAATTTTGAGTTGCATTTATAACAAGTTCCTCGTCGTTGAAACGTAAGGTGATCTTTCTAGCATGCACATCAATTAAAGCCATAGACGTATCTAAAAACGAACGACCTAAAATGAGAGGAACTTGAGGATCCGTGGGGATATCAACGACGATAAAGTCTACGGGATAGTAGAATTCCCCACTTTCACAAAAACGTCTTCCTCCAATCCACATGCACGAATCGTGGAATGGTCGGCCATCTCGATAGACATTAGTGAAGGAGTAAGATTAGGAAGATTGAGTGACTTGAAGATTGCAAGTGGCATCAAATTAATGCTAGCACCAAGATCGGCCAAGGCATAGCATTCTTCCATATCTTGAATTGCACAAGCGATCAAAAATTTACCGGGATCACCGACTTTTTGAGGTATGCGATTAAGATAAACCGATGAACAACTAGACAATTGGTGAAATTTCTCCTTGTTGTTCAACATACTCTTAAAGTTAGCGGCAAATCGAGGCATCATGACCAAAGCATCGGCGAAACTCACATTAAGGTGCAAATCACGAAACATTTTCATAAAAATCTCAAATTGATAATTGTCGCGCTCTTGTCGTTTCTCCTTTCTAAGTCTCGATGGGTAAGGTAAGGGTGGTGTGGGTTGGGGCATAGGCATAGCCTTTGGAATTTCGGGTTCCAATGTTGGTAATGGGTCAACCGTAGGTGTGGCATGAGCGGTACTTTGTGGGATTGAGATATGCTCCTTTTCGACCACCACCTCGGGTTCTTCCTCAATTTCCTCCACCGTTGGAGTAATTGGTTGAGGAGTCGGTTCTTTAAGTGTCTTACCACTTCGTGTGGTAATCACTTTCATCTCTCCCTTCGGGTTTGATATGGTGTTACTATGTAAACTACCCGAAGTAGAGGCTTTGTTCCCCATGACCGCTTCTAAAATAGCATTAAGCTTAACATCTTGACTAGCGGCTTTTTGGTCAATTCTTTGTTCAAGCCTAGCATGACTTTGCTCAATTTTATTGTTTTGACCTCTAATTTGATTAGCAAAATCATTTTTCAACTCATTTCTCATGTTAACATTTTCTTAAACAAAATTAGCTAATTCCTTGGTGTTTTTAGCTGTTTCCCTAGCTTGACTAGCCAATTGCTCTTGAATGTTTTCCAAAATCTTATCATTTGCCGTAGCGTAATTCAAAAAGTCCATTGGAAGTTCTTTAGTGTAAACATTTTGAAGACCTTGACTTGTGTTTTGAAAATTACGGTTTTGGTTTTGATTTTGCAATTGGCTACTACTTCCTTGATTCCCATAGTTGTTATTACCCTTGTAATTTTTTCTTTGATTGTTTTGGTAACCAACTTGATTGTTTCGATAATTGTTAGCATTTTGATTTGGTGGAAAACCCGGTGGAGTCAATTGATTATTGCGGGTAACTTGACCGTTTTGGTTATAAGTTCCCGTGGCCGCGTAGGCACTCGAAGTGTTACCACCGTTGGTAATGCACTCGGAGTAATCGTAAGCTCCACCACAATACATACAAGAAACCTCAACCGCTTTAGCCGTAGCGGGAGTGGGTTGTTCACCAACTTTAAACTCAATTAACAATCCTTTAAGCTTATCAAAAATCTTGTTCTCCAAATTAGCCTCGATTTGGCAAGCATCAACGGTATGTGACAATGAAGGCGAAGGTGAACACGAAGTCTTACGAACACTCGATGTGCTACGAGGACTATAGACCTTAGACCTATTCTCAATGATTAACAATGCTTCCTCGACCGTTTTACACAAAAAATTACCACCCGCGGCGGCATTAAGATAATCACGCTCATGATCGTTCAAGCCATTGTAAAACGTGTCAATTTGATGCAAGTCGGAAAAACCACGATGAGGACATTCGTGCAACATTTCCTTAAACCTATTCCAAGCCGTTGAAAAACTCTCATTATACTCTTGTGAAAACTTTGAAATCTCGTTTTTCAAATGCGTAGTCTTAGAGGGCGGAAAAAATTGGTTCACGAATTTTGAAACGAGATCCTTCCACGTCAATATAGAATTGGGTGGCTCTTTCTCTAACCAAATTTTTGCGGGCCCCGCTAAGGAATACGAAAAAAGCATCATCTTAATCGAGTCGTTAGAGACGTCCTTAAATTTGCAAGTGGCGGTAAGACGATTAAATTGGCGAATGTGGTTATGAGGGTTGTCCTTTTCGTCACCACGAAACTTGTTGTTTTGAATCATGGACAACAAACCCGTCTTAACATCAAAATTCTCCGCAAGGATAGTGGGAATCACAATCGCTTCTCCATAACCCTCGGTGGGTGCTTGAAGCAACTCCATCATAGTTCGATTAGCCATGGGTGCTTCTTTCTCTACGATGGGTTCGACAATGGGAGATTCTTCACTAGAAGATGTTTGGTTTCCTTCCTTTTGACGACGTTTACGTGCACGTCTTGCTTTGGAGCGAGTTTGCATAAACGTCACGTAAAACGAGAGGGTGAGCAAAGAAGATTCTTTTTGGTGTTTTTACTTTTTCAATTTTTTTTTGTGGTTTTTGATTGTTTTTACTTTTTTTGGATTTTGTGATTGTATTAAGTAGACCAAAATCTACAAATCTCCTCCTTAATCAAATCTCTCGATTAAAGAAGCCTCAAGGAATGAAAACGATCACGTGAAGTGAACGCTTTCGATGACTTTAGAACGTTGGTTGAACACCAAAACGTTCAAGAGGGTTTAATCAAATGAAACCAAGAAAATATATATGATACTTAGTAATACTTTGGGCGGCAAAACCCTCGATTAGCTCTCAAGATCAAATACTTACAAGCAAGCGGGGAAACGAGGCAGTGCGAAGCACTTAAGAGCCTTTTTCCTTAGGATATATTTTATAATATCCGCCTTATACCCACCTTATAGTTTGTATTTTCAAAATCGAGCTTCACGAAAGTATTTATCTATTTTTGCCTTTTTCTTTGGTTTGAGATTCGAATACAATGATTGGGTAATGACCTCCCAAGTCAAGGTTGTGATTTCTCATGTATTTGGAGTACTTGTGAATTTATTGTTCTACGTATACAATATAGTAATAGTATTCACACAAAAAACTAAAACCGATAATACGTATTAGTAGAGTGCTACTAATACAAATACTATTATGGTTAGTATATAAAAACAACAATTTCCAAATCAAAACACAACACGCCTCCCCGGCAGCGGCGCCAAAATGATGTAGTGATTTTACTACTCTTTAGGAAAAGAGAGCAAATAGGGCAAGTAATGAATACGACGATTTAGGAAAACCGTGTATTAATGACCCTAAAATGAGTTCGTTCTCAAGGAGGCTTAATGTGTGTGTAATGAATTGATTATCTTTGTGATTATATTGTTGAGAAAGAAAAATAGAAATGAGATTAGAAGAGAATGACGATTACAAAGACGGATTAAGCTAAGACGAAAAAGGCGTTCACGTAAAACCGTGAAAAGCACCAAAATTAAAATTTTAACCTAAAAATTCCAAAAAATTACCAAAAATCCACAATAATATTCTAAGAGTTTACAAAAAATCCAAACTTGCCAAAACCTTTTAATTAATTAGATAATGACTTTTTAATGCTAATTAAAGCCCTAAAAATCAAAATTAATTATTAAAAAGTCTCAAACAAGATTTTAGAGTTTGTAAACCTCAAAAATAACCTAATTGAGCTAAAAAGTATTTTTCAAAAATTTAAAACCAAAGAAAACTATTTTAAACAATTAAAAACTATTAAAATCAATTAAAACTTAAATTAATTCTTGAAAATAATTAAAAAGCCCTAAAAATATTTGGGAAGTTGCAAAATTCCTAATTAAGTGTTTAGAACCTAGGAAAAATATAAAAACCTAAAAAATCACACTTTTAATATTTAATAATAAAATAATATTAAAATATTAATAAAAATCCAAAAATCCTAAAAAATTCTAAAAAGTTGCAAACCTACTTAATTTAACCTAATTAAACAGAAAATGCAAGTGAAATTACCTAAATGCCCCTAATGGGCCTCCAAATGGGCCAATAACTAAAACAGTCCACTCTTAATGGGCTAAAAGGCCCAATAAGCTAAAATCCACCAAATAAGCCCAAAATTCCCAGTTAAGCTCAAAATTTAATTTTAAACAAAATATTTCGAAGGCCCAAAAGCTGAAATGTAGCTTATCACAGCTTAATCAACACAAAGCTTATTCTTAATGGGCTTTTTGGCCCATTAGGCCATCAGCTTGTGCCATGAGCTGAAATTCAACACACATCATCCTTTTGAGGTTATAAACTGTTTTGCAAAAAGAATTTTCAAATAAGTCAACTGGATAAGCCAGAAACAACTCAAAAGCTTATTCATAAAACGACAAAATAGTCGTATTTGTGATCTAGACAACCTCAGAAGCTGATTTAACTTGCAAAATGTTTGTAATGACCAAACTAAGCTTAATACACAAGAACAATCTCAAATAAGCAATTGAAATAAGCTGAAAGAGTCAAATAAGCACTTGCTTAAAAGTCAACTAAGTCGTTTTCTAGTCAAACCTAAAAGTCAAGACCTACCAACCTCCAGATTAGTCAAACAGGTGAATAAAGTAGGATTGATTATCAAAACAAAGTTATGGCACGTTTAAATAAGCTGAAAAAGCTTATTAATAAGTTGAGTAAAAATAACACTAGCAGTGCAAGTGTGTTAATGAAAGCAGTGGGAAAGGAGTTCCCACTGTTAGTGCAAAATTTCAGTCTTTTGACTGAATAAGCTTAGGAAAGCTTATATGGAGCTTTTCTTTGGGCAACAAGGCACTCCCACAACCAGTTGGGTTGTGGGAAGTCAAATAAACAAGAAAAATTGCAAGTTGATAACACAAATTACACAAAGCAGGCCAATTCAAGTGACTGTTAAACCTATGATGTTTCTGATGAACAGATAGCTGGTTTAATGTGCACAAAGGTGAATTTTAAAGCTCAAAATCTTGCACAAAACTGAACCAAATCACAAATAAGCTAGCTAGAATCCTGTATTAGCCTACCCTCTAACAATTTTCATGATTTGGTGGGCAATTTCACAAGATCAAAGCAGTGATGTATGCTTACTGATTTATATCAAGTTTTAGCAAAAATGTAGCATACAAATACCTTTTAAATCCCTTCAAACTAAATACTGAACACAGAAAAAAACTATAACCAAAAACTCAAGTATGTTAAGCCTAGTTTCTTAGGTTTGTTTCACTCAAACCTATTTTAAACCCTAGACCCAAACACCATTTTAATTTCAGAAATCAACTTTTTTCAAACCAAATGCTTTTTAAACTTAATCAAACTTGTCCTAATTACCTCTAACATGCATACTAACATCAAATAAGCATAATCCAACAAATTAAATGAACAAACACCAGATTTCTCACAAATTCCTCAAAATCACAAAAATCATATATTAAACTTGAAAACAAAAGGATTCAAGGTTTATACCTTGTGGGACCCACATCCAGGCCCCGCTATGGCAGCAATGCCATCTCCCATCAGCTTGTAGCTGGGCTTATGGCATATAGAACAAGTATGCTTAGTAGAGAGTTGCTGGTGATGGTCTAACTAGACACATGCATCCAATATGTCTTCAAAATGGTTGAGATTTTACGAACCTGTTAAGAAAGAAAGTAAACAGAAGAGTGACATGTTCACAAGTCAAATAAGCTAATAAGCTAGCTTATCAGTTAAGCTACCTATGGCTTATTTGACAAATAAAAAACTGATTTTTGGTTTTCTGAAAATTTTAACAATAACTAAATCAACAAACAATTTAAATTTCACTTGAGCTTGATATTCAACAAGAATATCAGGCTCATATGATCAATTTAAAAAGCTTGGACAGAGAACTTAAGGACTAAATAACTTGAGTTTCCAAAATAAACAAGGACTGAAAATGGGATTTAAACTTCAAAATTTAAAGATGCAATGGAAAAGTAAATGGCTCTTGTTCTTTTTCGTCACAACAAACACCTATTTCATTCACTTGAAAGGGATTTACAATGCTTGACCAAGGAAAGAGAAAACAAGAACAAGTAATAATGAAAACCTATTGCTCTTTATATAGAGAGCTAAAAAACAATCTAGAACTGAAAAGAACCATTAACCCTAATGGTGTGAACTTCCATCTTTGCCCTTGAGATATTCGGATATCTCTTTGAAGATTCTTGTTTTTGAATTTGGTCAAGAGCTCCATGTGATGATCTTTTGGATGGTTGTGGGATGCCAGTAGTGTAGAAATGATCCTAAGCGTACAATAAACTTTGGGGAACACGAAATTGCCAAGAGCTGTTGATCTGCTGTCACCCCTTTTGTTTGCTTGTGTAGGGGAGGGCCAGGGTATCACATGGGTGATTGTGAGGGTTTTCTGGGTTATGGGTTTGGTGTAGGGTCGGGTTGATTAGCGATCTGGAGACAATAGGACAAAACCCCTTTGATTTGTGTAAATGGGGATTAGGGTTTATGTTTGAAGATTAGGGGGTGATTAGGGGTGGAGGGTGAATAGTATCCGTTTCCCCCCATTTTTATTAATATTAAAACGAGTTTAAAAGTTAATGGGGGGTTGACTGGAGTTTGACTTGGGCCGGGTATTGGGTGGATTTGGGTTTTTGTTGGGCTAGTTTCGGGTTTAAGATGGGTATGGGTTTGGTTTTAACAGCTTTGCCCCCTGCTTTCTTTGTGTTGCTACTTTGTAATATCAGCCCCAAACTTCCAATTCCTTTGTTAATAACTTTGATAAAGTTGTCAAAAATGGCACAAAGCTTTTTCAAAGTTTATTATAAGGACTTTAAATGCAATTTCTTCAATCTTCTAGGGCTTAACTTGTCATGGCTTTATTCTTCAAGGTTTTGACTTCTTTGTTGACTTCTTGGAAGACCAATATTGACAATTTAGTTTTGTTGAGGGACTAAATTTGCCAATTCTTCAAAGCTAAGGGTCCTTTTGTAATTTTGACAAACTTTAGGGACCAAACTTGTAATTATGAAGATACAAGGGTATAAAGTGTCAATTCTTCCATATTGGAGGACCCTTCTTCATAATTCTTCAAATCTTCAAGGGTTTTCTTTGGAAAATTCTTCATTAGGGCTTGGTTCATTGTGCGGCTTCGTTTCTCGTGTTCGTTTTTGCATGATTCTTGTGATCTTTTGTCATTTTCTCAATATCCGTACCTAAAATACACAAGCAACAAACACAAGCATATATTTGGCATTTTTCATGATATTTATTACATTTTAAGTCCGTTTTGGACGATGAGACTATGTATAAAAGCAATCTCATCAAGCTCATGACTCCGTAATAAAAAACAAGGTGCTTCGTGGGAGAGTTCCTATGCTTATCCATGTATATATTATCGCTTTCTAATTTAGTTAATGTGAGGGGATTTGTGCCCTTCCAACTCGTTGTCTCGTGGTTGTTTGTGAATGTGTTATCTACATCATCATCATCGCCAAGATTGAAGAATCTCGTGTTCGTTTACGCGAGCCTCGATCGTTTGCTTGAAGAAGTTTTTCACGAATCTATGACATATCCTTTATTGTTCTAAGTAATTATCTTTTAGCATAAATCATAAATGGCTTTAGATATATTGTTGATCACCCTTTCCATGCTAGATCCTAAGCATCCGACTCTTCGTCTCTAGTATGGGGGTGCTCCACCTTTAGACTCGAAACATTGAGGACAATGTTTACTTTTAGTATAGGGGGGTGAATAGATATTTGCCTTGCTACACCCTCACGCTTTCCAATTTTCATCGTTTTGTTTTGTTTTGTTGCAAATAAGGCTAAAATGGCCAAATATTAAAATTTTTCTTAGTTTTCATAAGTGTTTTTAAGACACGAATGTGTATTTTCTGACGGGTAGAATAAGAGCTAATTTCTGACTTGATGGGCATTTGGAGCCCTTTACATTCCTTAACCCGCTTGAATCAAGTTTTGCTAGACTTTTATATAGGGAACTTTAAAACGCGAAATTCTTAGCTCATACGGGTAACAAGAACTTTTCGCAAGTTCCTATTATTGATCCTAGAAAGTCACTTATCAAGGGAACTTTAAAATGCATTCTCTAAACTTGAAAAGGTCTAAGAAAGTGCAAGATCCTATAGGTGACTTGAAAACCCAAAACTTTGATTTAATATAGTCTTAATGAAGCTAATCCAAATTTGGCATAATTTTGACTTGCATGGCTAAGTATTCACGAGTCTCTTTAATTAGAGGTCTTTAAAAAGTGAAGAAAGAGAAGTGATAGAGTTAGACAAGTGATCATGCTAAACGTAGAACATGAAAATGTTCTTTCAAAGACTCATATGTTTTTAATTGTGGCTATTTTTCCCATAAGATCAATGCATTAGGAATAAATAAATTACAATAGGTAAGGTCGTACGATTTGAAAGGTAACTTAGCTTCTACCCCAAGATCGTTGAAAAGTTGCTCGTGGTTAAATAGAGTTCATATCCAAGGCATAACTTATTGAAGCGGGACGCGAAGATTGTTGAAGTTCAAAAAAGGCCCTAACAAGGCATTTGGACTCTATTTTATTGCTAAAGATCCAAGATGATGCGAAGAATCATTATTCCAAAATCAATATGAAGGATCGAGACACATGACGAAAAGCAATTTACTGCCCTAAAGATCATGGAGAAAGTCTATCCAAAAAGACCCTAACAAGGTATGAGGATAAATATATCCAAGTCCGAAAAGGAGGCAGATCGTTGTATATCAAAATCCAAAATAAAGATTGAAGAAAAATGATGAAGTCGTAGTCCAAGTATGAAGAATCTCTCAAAAACGTCAAGTGAAGAAATTCCAGAATATGAAGAGAAGACCATTATTTAAAGAACGTCTTCCAAGATTCGAAGTATGAGGTACATGCCAAATATCGGTCCGAGAAAGGTCTCAAATCGTGAAACGAGTTATGTTAAGATATGAACTTAAGGAGATTATGAGAAGCCGTTTTAAAATATTTTATCTTTTAGCTAACTATCGATTAAATCGTGTTAGTTTATTTTCGGACTAATAAATACTCAAATAAGTCAATATGAATCACTATAGATCAATGATTGGATCATTGATGTATCTTACTCTTCTAGACCTGATATCATGTTTGCTGTGTGTCAATGTGCACGTCATCAAGTGACTCCCAAAGAGTGTCATCTTCATGCTGTCAAAAGGATCTTTAGGTATCTTAGGTGTTATCCTACTTTGGGATTATGGTACCCTAAAGATTCTCCATTGGAGCTTGTAGGCTATTCAGACAGTGATTATGGAGGAGACAACAATGATAGGAAATCCACAACTGGTGGATGCCAATTTATAAGGAGCAAACTTATATCTTGGCAATGCAAGAAGCAGAATGTGGTAGCTAATTCAACAACTGAGGCTGAGTATGTAGCAGCTGCTGCATGTTGTACACAAGTCCTACGGATTCAAAATCAGCTTTTAGATTATGGGTACAATTTTATGCATTCTAAGATTTTTGTAGATAATAACAATACTTTATGCATTATTAAGAATCCTGTACTCATTGTAAAACTAAACACATAGAAATAAGGCATCATCTTATAAGGGATTGGTTTGAAAAAGGTTTAATACATCCAGATAGAGTGGACACAGAGGAAAATGTGGCTGATTTATTAACTAAACCTTTTGATGTTGGGAGGTTCCAGTACTTGGCAACAAGTATTGGAATGATCAATCCATAAATTATGTGTTTTTGAGTTAATTGTATAATATGTACATGATATGCATAGTTATTATCTCATGTAAAAGTATTAGATTTTCCACTATCTTTTCTAACACTGACAAAGGCATTTTATCCGCTAACAAGTAGATTTTGGCCGTTGACAGCCCATGTTAGTTTTTGTGGTTTTTGATCTAATCATGCAGGCATTTAAGAGCATTATGCGATAGGATACATAGTTGCTTATGGACTTCATATCTTGAAGAATTTTTATTTATGATGGTTGGAATATTTGTATTCCTATCTTGAAATAAAAATTTATCATCATTGTTTGCAATCTGTGTAAGTTTAAGGGGAGGTTTAGGAAACCTTTAGGTATTTGGGTACTCATAGAGTGCTCTTATCACAAATCTAGATTGTGTCCACTAGTGAGTAAGAGTTAGAAATAATAAAGACTTTTCTTTTTAAGAATTGTTGGAATTTCTAGTTCTTGAGGTACTATAGCATGCAAAGTTGATATACTGTGCATGTTGCCAAGAATTTTGGCCTAAAATTGGGATTGGTTGGTTGGGAGACTTGGTGTAAATAAAAGTGGGTTTACCTGGGAGTTACAAAGGGTTTATATGATATATCTTCACTCTTAAGGACTTTGGTTAGCAAGGGACACTTGAGGACAACTGATGAGATGACATTTATACATGATCTCATCGTTCTTTTCGGGCTTTAAATGCATAAAATGTCATAAATATACCATATTATATTCTTGTGTTTGTTACTTGTGTATTTTAGGTATGGATATCATGAAAAAGACAAAAGATCACAAGAAACAAGGAAAAACAAACACGAGAAACAAAGCCGCACAATGAACTGGGCCCTAGTTATGATTTTCCAAAGAAAAGACCTTGAAGTATTGAAGATATTCAAGAATGATCCCTCATCAATGAGAAAATGACACTTAATACCCTTGTATATTCATAATCATAAGTATGGTCCCTTGAGTTTGTCAAAGTTACAAAAAGGTCCCTCAACTTTGAAGAATTGGCAAGTTTAATCCCTCAAAAATGAAGATTTGTTAACAATGGTCCTCCTCAAAGTCAAACTTACAAATAAGACCTTCAAGATCAAGAATATTACACATCTAGTCCTTATTCAATGGTTAAAAGTACAAAAGGACTAATGTTGTAATTATGGCAAAGATAAATAAGCCCTAAAAACCCTTTTGGAAACTTTTTGTGGCCAAAGTATAAAGAATGAAAGTTATTTAACAAAGGATTCGGGTTTTTGGTATGAAAATACTTCTTATACACACTTTGCTAAAGAACAAGGACCAAAAGTGTTCACTGAAACATTCAAACACAATAACACGCGCCAAACAAACTCTCACGACTAATTTCGGATCAAACTTACCACTGTTCACCCTTCTTCACCCTAGATTTACCCCACTTAAACCAAAGGGTAAAACCCAATTGGCACCTCCCACGTGTGATTCACCTTCACACGAATCATTCTACACACTCACATCATACATCCCATCAACCTATGGTCCCCATCATCAACCTCGTCCACCAATGAGAGTGAAACTTCCTCTCCAAGCCATCCCATGTGTCAAATCCAACGGATAAGGCTTCCTATTTGTTCCCTAAGGATAAATGAACACTCAAGATCAAAAGGGACAGCTCATAACACCAAAAACGTTTAGAAGGCTTCAAGGGCATTTTTGAGATTTTATAGCTATGGTTTTATATTTTCAAGAACTTGTATCCTTAGTATTCGTCTATAAAAGGACTCCTCAACCTGTGAGAGAGCCTTTGTTCCATTTTCCTTGTATACTATTTGTAATTCCTTTCATATCAATATAAGTTTGAGTATTTTGCATTTATGCAATTGTTATTCCTTTATATTGAATGAAGTTGGTGTTAGAGGCTTGAATCTGTGTTCCACAATCATATTGAAAGTATTTTGTTGGTTTATGTTGGCTACGTTTGATTTTGTTTAAGTTTTCAAAGTTTTTCAAAAGGTTTCTGAATAGCAGTTTTGATCCAAGGATTCAAGGCTTTACCAGTTGAAGCCTTTGGATTCTAGGTGTTTAGATCCATTCATTGGCTACCCAAGACCTTAGTTCTTGAGTGGTTAGCTTGGATTTCCATTGGAAAAGTTTTTACAAGTCTTTGAAAGGTGGTTGATACCCCTGCTATTTTATATACATCTTCTTTGCTTATTACTTGTACTAACCCCTAACCAAAAGCCATAAGCTCTTGCAAGCTTGATAACACCAAGCTTGTGAAGGGTTTTAAGCCTTTGGAAAGGCTGTTTGCTCTCTTGTGTTGAAGATCCATTATTAGAAAGTCTAGGTTCAGCTGTTGAACCATCAACAAACTTTCTCCTTTGTTCAAGGGCCTTGGTCTTGTTCTAGGTGTTGAACAAGGTCCAAGGAGCATCGTTGACTTCCCTTAGGAAGTTGTGGGGAAGAAGTTCACTCCTTCTTCCTTTTCTCTTTTAAATTTTTGGCTTATAATCTGCTAAGTTATTTGCTATGTGATTTTTGAGATCTTGTGTTTGAGTTGTTAGTTTTATTGTTTACATCTGCTTAGTGTCATCTAATAGAACTCTAGGATCCATAAAATTAGTAGGTCATTTGGAAAAATACAACGTTTCTTTGAAAAAGTACTAAAACAAGGTTGTTTGGGATTCTGGGATCAAAAGGCCTTGTGGCCTTGTGCCCTTGGTTCTTAGGGTTTGTTTACTCTAAACAAGTCATTTAGAAGTTGTTTTGGTCATTGGTTAATTCTCACAAACATTGGAAAGGGTTTTGCAAGTTTTGGAAAAATCTGTCAAAATTGGTTTGGTTTTGGTCAAACACATCAGAAGGGATAACTTCTTCATAAGTTGGAATTAACGACTTTAATTTGGTTTGGAATAGTTCTAGTTGGTGTGCATCTTTGCAGTATTTTGTTGTGTAATTTGGTAGCTTATTCAGGGACGTATAGCCTATCAAAAGTCCCTGCAAGTGTCAACTGCATCAACAAAGTGACACTTGCAATTTGGCCAAGCATTTGCATAAACCTTGTATGCATGTGGTATTTGCTTATCAACATCTCATATTTTGCTTCTTGTGAGTATATCTTGATATTTGGTTTGCTTATTTTAGAGCTTATAAGCCAACTGGCTTATTGGCCATATTTGTACCAAAACTGAAATCAAGTTGGCTAATTGGCTAGCTTGATTCATAGGATTCACCCTTGAATCCGTCACAAAATTTCCTCAAAACAAGCTCATAAACAAGTCCTGGTAATTTGGTGAAATTTGGAACACTTTGACGTTTGGTCAAATAAGCTAAATTTCGCTTATTTTCCAGTTCTGCTTATTGGTACATGCAACAACTTATTTTTTGTAATAGGTGTCATTTTTCTCAGCTTAATATCATATCTGGAAGGTTTCAGCTTATTTGGTTTAGGTATTGCTAGAAAACCAAATTATTTTGCTTTTTCAGCCAGCTTATTGGCTTATACAGCTTATTCTACTTGGCTTTTTGGGATTTTCTTTGTTGAATCTTCTTAGCTTGCTTATTTTTCACCTTTTGCAAAAAGAATCAGCTCTTGAAACAACTTAAGTCTCTAACCCGACTATTCTGTTGTTTTTGGTGAAATTGTGCTTTGCTTATTTCTGGCTTATTTGTTGAGCTTTTTCAAAAATTCTCTTTACAAACTGCTTTATAATCACAAAAGAAGAATGTGTGTTGAATTAGAGCTTATGGCATCAAATTATGGCTTATTGGGCTTATTGGCACATTAAGAATAAGCTGTGTGACAATTAAGCTGTGATAAGCTCACTTTCAGCTTTTGGGCCTTTATAGTTTTTTGTTTAAAGTTGAATTTTAAGCTAGTTTGTTGATTTTGGGATTATTTGGTTGAGTTTGATTTTTATTGGGCCTAAAAGCCCATTAAGCCCATTGTTTTTGATTTAAGCCCATTTGGGGACCCAATAAGGGTATTTTGGTAATTTTAACTTCATTTTCTGTTTAATTAGGTTACAATAAACTAGTTTATGCAAGTTTTTAGAATTTGTTTATTTATTTTTTATTTTTAATACTATTTTAATACTTAATTTTAGTTTCTAATTAATTTTAATAGATTTAATAGTTTTAAAAATTTCGAAAAATACTTTTTGGTTTTATTTAGTTATTTTTGAGGTTTACAAATTGGAAAATCTTTATTTGGTCTTTTTATTAATTTATTTGATTTTTAGGGATTTAATTAGCATTAATAATTTAATATTAATTAAATAAAAGGTTAGGAAAAGTTTTGATCATTTGTAAACCCTAATTGGATTTTTAGGAATTTTTGGTAATTTTTTGGGAATTTTTAGTGCAAGTTTTAATTTTGTCTATTTTTACGGTTTTACGTTTTGTACGTCGTAGTGTAATTTTCTCGTATCCGTCATTCTCTTTTCTCATCTTTTCTTTCTACAAATATTAACCCAAAATCATACAAGTTTTTCACACACAATAAACCTCTTTGGGAAACGAACTTTTACCTTTGGGTCATTAGCATTTGATTTTCCTAAATCATATCGCTTAGTACTTACCGCATTTATGCCTTTTTCCTAAAGGGTGTAATTTACCACAATCAACAATTATGTCTATCTTTCTTATGCAAGTGTGCATGATTGGACAGTGCTTGCCAAACTTCAGTCATTTTCAGGGTATGGGTTATCTTCATTAGGGTAAACCTCTTTGTTAAGGTCTTTTTATTTTTTTTTTTTGTTTTAGCCATTGATACATAGTGGTTCACCCGCTGACAAGTACACTTTCAAACACTGTCATGACCCATTTAAATGCTGACAAAGTATAGCCGTTACCCGCTGACACTAACCTTTTGACCGCTGAAGGACACTGGGGCCCACCTAGTTGTTACTTTTGCGATATTTTGGGCCGTAATTTTATGGGATTCGGTAAATTCTTTAATTGCTAAGAGATAAATTATTATTTTTCAAAGATTTACATCATTATATTTTGAATAACTTACCTTATTTTTCAACCAATAATGTCCTACTTTCATTCATATATATACGGCTCATACTATTTTGAACATGGTAACTTGCTTGCTTGTCTTTCATTTTCTCCAAAATCTTTCAGTTTCACCTTCATACTTTCTAAACCTTTCACACACAAGTTTTCATGGCTCCTTTATTCAAACCAGTTGGTGCTACTTTGGGCATTAGGGATCAACACAACATGATCGCCTATCTTGAGGCTGACAACACACATCATCCTCAATACACATGAATGATTGAGTATCTCTTGGCTTCTAACTTAAGGTACGCTTTGACTCATGCTCCACTCATTCCTATCACACACATCAAACAGTTTTGGAACACTGTAATAAGTGTGAAAACACTTATCCTTTTACCACTTAATTATAATAATAACCAAGCCAAAACGTGTATTTTATGTCGTAAATGTTAGAATTATGCGTGGTTTGTGTTTTTGTTGTGATTTAGGACCAAAATATGAAAAGAGAAGAAAACACGGGCTTTCACGGGCTTTTATCGAAGAAAAAGACAAAAGACGAAGTCAAGAGATCAAGAATGCAAAAAGAACGGAAGTCCAAGACCTTTTCTGAAGATTTATCGAAGAACAAGCTCATAGACGAAAGTTTAATAAAGCCGAAGAACTCAAGTCTAATAAATGAAGAAATTATAAGACGAGTTTAATTAATCCCGAGACAAAGTCGATAAAGTCGAAGAACTTAAAAGACGGAAAGACGTGAAGAGAGAAAGAGGAGGCAACACATGCACCTCCCCATTTCCTATAAATACCCTCCTAAACACATTTAGGAGGGTTGGTTAGCTAGTTGTAGCATTAGTCATTTTTCATTTTTGTAGGTAATTTTAGAGAGAGAAAGTGACAATTTCTCTCACTAGGATCTTAATATTTAATCTTCCTTTCTTGTTTTTTTATCTAATCTTTATTTTTATTGTTGAATCTTTAATTTTAATCAAGTTTTATATTAATCTCTCCTTCTACCTTTCTTATTTTTGTTAATCTTTATGCTTTTTATCTTATTGTCATGCTTATTTGATTAATTGTTATGTTTTTATGTTTTTGATTGAGTTAGCTTATTGATTTTATAGCTTATTGTGTGTTTGTTTTGATTTTAAGTTAAGAGTTTTTATTAGTTTATTTTATTAAAAATTGATTTTTAATTTTTAATTTTATTAGGGTTTTTCAAGTTTTTAATTTGTGGTTGAATTAGTTTTTCTTAAAAGTGTTTTAGATTAAGTTTTGGTGGATTGCTTAATTGATTCTAGCTTATTCGTAGCTTATTTTTTTAGTTTTGTATTTACTGTTTATCTGTTTCTGTTTTCTTACTTTTTCGGAAAAGGGTTAATTTTTCCGAAATTACCATTTTTTCTGAATTTATCATTTTTCTTAAAAAGCTATTATTCCGAAAATCTCAATTTTTCTAAAAAAGTACATTATTCCGAAGAAACCTTTTTTCCGAAATTATCAATTTTTCCGAAAAAGTAATTTTTCCGAAGATTTCTATGAAAATGCAAGTATTCCTAAATAGCAATTTTTCTGAAAACTACTGTAGCTTTTCCGAAGAAAGCATTTTTCTGAAAAAACACTTATTGCGTGAAAACAAGTTTCTCTGAAAAGTTGGTTTTTGCGAAGAAACCAAAATTCTGAATTCAACTGGACTATTATTCCGAAGATTCAGCAGCATGCTTGTGTGCTTTCTAGTTTTGGCGCCAGAATGACATGTGTGCCTGGCTGCTTCCAGCAGCTAGCCTGCTAGCTTGTTTATTTAATAGTATTGTTCCATAATTGTTTAGTTTTATCTTAAAGTTGTTCCATTTTTTATTTTGAAAGTTACGTATTTTTAGTTGAATTTTTCTTCTATTTTTAAAATTAATATTTTTTCGTAAAGTTCAAGTTTTATCTTTTATTTAGTACCCGCTTTAGGTTTTGCCTCGTTTAGCTTTAAAGTACCATTTTAGTTTTATTCTCTCATTTTTCATTTAGTAAACTTTATTTTCGAGTCGATAGTTAATTTCTTCTTTTAGATTTATTTTTATTAATTGTTTCGCTTTAAATTCACGTTCTATTATTTAGATTGTTTTGTTTTTATTAGTTAATTGCTTTTAGCTTATTGTTATTATTTTGCGCATTTACCTTTTAAGTAGATTAGATAACCAATCCATTTTATTTTCCTCCAAGAACGACTGAGTCACACTTTCATCCAATAATCAATTCGAATTGAATCGAGACGAACAAATTTTTATACTAGGCAAAAACCTTGTATTAACTGGCGCCGCTGCCGGCTCTTTTCGTTAAGATTAAAGGTTTTTAGTGAGACCCGCGTTGGATTTTGGGATCCGTTCATTTTTGAACGTTATTTTCCTTGCTTTAAAATTCTAAAAAATCCGTAAAAATTAAAAAAAATTTCAAAAATACAAAAAAATAGAAAAGCATAAAAAAACCAAAAATATTTCTTGTCTATTTTCTTTTCTTTTTGTAGGTGTGCATGCGTACCCGTGCTCGTAAGAAGAAAGCAACTCAAGCCGAAGTCGAAACTCAACCTATTGTCACCATGGACAATCGACCAATGATCGAGCTTTTGCAATCGCACGTAGAGGGCAACACCGATGCTATTGTCATACCCGAGATTAGAGCCAACAACTTTGAGCTCAAATCCGGCTTCATACAAATGGTATCTACTCAACCATTCTTGGGGCGTACAATTGATGATCCTCATGACCATATCAAAAGATTTCTTCAACTCACTAATACGGTCAAGTTTAATGGGATTTCACAAGAGGTAATTTGCTTACAACTTTTTCCTTTCTCCTTAGAGGGACAAGCCCGACATTGGCTTGATAAGGAACCACCACAAAGTATTCTTATGTGGACGGATTTAGAGACCAAATTCATCAACTACTTTTTCCCACCCTCACGTACTACCGCTTTGCGGAATGCAATCATTACCTTTGAACAAAAGTACGGTGAGACATTTAGTGAATCTTGGGACCGTTTTAAGGAACTTTTAAGAAAGTGTCCACAACATGGTTTCACAAAAGTGCATCAAATTAACACTTTTTACAATGGTTTAAGCATGAATGACCAAGATTCACTAAATAATGCCTCGGGGGCTAACATTTTGGTTAAGTCTTCTAATGCCGCATGTGATATTATTGAGAATAAATTTAAAGTGCAAACCAAAAGTGTTCGGGCTAATGTGGCTAGTGCTAGCACTAATGATACCGAAAGAAGACTTGATAAGCTTACTACGGTTATTGAAGCACTTGCTTTACAAGCCGTTAACAATGCCAAAAACAACAATGCTCTTAATATAACTTGTGAAACTTGTGGTGGGCCACACTCTTATGCTAACTGTGATAAAGCTTATGATCAATCTCACGCGGAAGTGTATGCTTACAACAACACCGAGAGAGTTCATTTTAAGCCTAATATCGATGTTAATCACTTGTCTTACAACTCGACAAATTATTTGGCACCACCCAGTTTTCAATAGAGACCACCACAACCTAACCAAAACAACCAAGGGCCGCCAATAGCTAATTTTCAAGGTAATGCAAATGTGAGGGGCTCAAATGGAAACCAAGGTAACTATCACATGCAACACCAAGGTTTTCAACACCAAGGTTTCAATCCTCAAGGTTTTCCACCTTATAACCCATACCCAAACCAAGGTTTTCAACAACAAGGGTTCAATTTACCTCCTCCGCCAATGGACTTGGTTTTGCAAAAGTTGAATGAACATGAGAAAATCATGCTAGCAATGCAAGAATCTACTAGACAAATTCAAGAGTCCACGGATAGGGAAATTTGCTCAAATGTTACAAACCCTTCGTCCACAAGGTGATCTTCCTTCTAACACCGAAACAAACCCTAGAGCGAATGTGAGTGCTATTACTACCCGAAATGGAGCAACTCTAGTAGGACCTTCTACCTCTCCTCCCGTTACTCCATCTACACCTCCTCCACCTCCTTTTATCCCTCCTACTACCACACCTAGTACTAGTTCTCCATTGCCGTCTCCACCAATCACGGAAGAAGTACCTAAACAAAACCCTCCACCAACCACCTCTAAACCTTCTACTTCTCAACCCTCAACATCTCAACCTGTACCTGCTACACCTTCACCAACCCCACCTTCCACCTATAAACCAAATATTCCTTATCCTTCTCGCTTAGACAAGGCTAAATTGCATACCAAGGATGACATTCAAGTGTCGAAATATTTGAAGATGATCTCTCAAATGAATTTCAACATTAGCCTTGTTGAAGCACTTGTCCACATGCCGAAATTCGTCAAAGCATTCAAGGAATTGCTTAACAAGAAGGAAAAGCTGGTTGAGCTTGTCAACACATGCTTAAATGAAAACTGTTCTGCAGTTATTCTTAAAGAACTTCCGGAAAAACTTGTAGATCCCGGTCATTTTGTGTTGCCTTGCATTTTTAACAAAACCGAAGAATTTACTGCCCTAGCTGATCTCGGGGCAAGTATTAATTTGATGCCTTTAAGTGTTTGGACAGCACTATCATTACCCGACCTTACACCAACAAAGATGACTCTTGAGCTTGCAAATCGCACTCTCGCTTACCCCGTTGGTATTGCCGAAGATGTGTTTATTAAAGTGGGAACCTTCACTTTTCCGGTCGACTTTGTTGTTGTTGATTATGAAATGGATCCTCGTATTCTGTTAATACTTGGACGGCCATTCTTGAGATCCGAAAAAGCATTAGTCGATGTTGCCGAAGGTGAGCTAATCTTAAGAGTCGGGAATGATGCTCAAGTTTTTAAGATGGGGAAAATTACTAGTAAGACAAATGGAAAAGAATCCGCGAAAATGATTAATGTGCTTCAAGAAGAGCTTACTCCTACTTTCGAAAGTTTTAAGCTTGATGACTTTGTTGTATATGATAATCCTCTTTTCGAGTCTTCCCATGAAAATCCACTCTTTCAAGACGATGTGGATGATTTTGATAATTCTCTCCCCAATTTGGATCCCCCACCAATCTATGGGTCTCCATCGATCTATGATGACTCTAGTTCTGATGGGGATGATTCAGCTGCTTTTGTTTCAGAGTATCCAGACATGCCAACTTATGCTGAGTTTGATGATGCTGATACTCTCTCGAGTGATTCTTCTCATAATGACCTTACTCCTACTTTTGAAGAAGATCCTCCACCAAACACTATTGATACTTTGGACAATTATTTATTTGAGGAAGATTTTGCTACTTTTCTCAATACCTACTTCCCCAATGAGAGTGATGCTCCTCTTTTGGACTTTGATGATTATGGTCTTTATCCTACTTTGGATATGAAGAAACCCGTTTCCAAGGAGAAGAAGCCGGCCGACACCGATATCCGCAACACTTATGTCTTGACACCTCTATATCCACCTTCTGAGGATGAGATTGCGAGATTTATGATCAGATCATCTTCAAGATCTGTTGAGCCTGAGTGTTATTTTCCCCTAAAGGAAAAGGTGTTCAATCCCGGTATTGCACTTTTTAAGCCATCTCAGTATCCATCTGATGAAATAAAAGGAAATAGTTTTGGAAACCATGGAGATATGCTTGCACCTCTTCACCCTTGCTACCACCGTGCTCAATCACTGCTTAAGGGAACCCTGCCTACTCTTCTTTGGCTTGCCTTGTTCTCCTTAAGCTTGTGCAACTTGCTGGATGAAAATCATGTCTTTGATCCTGGTGGATTTCTTTCAAGCTTCTTCCTATGCTAATCAAGGTCGAGTCAGGCTCACGACTCGGTTAACAAAAACAAGCGCTTCTCGGGAGGCAACCCGCAGTATCTATCATTTTATTCTGTTTTTATAATAAGTGTAGGGGAGACCCCAGTATGTGTTTGTTGTTTTCTTTCTTATGATCTGCAGGGATTCGAGCTTACAAAGATCCATTCTTGATGACTTTTGACGACCAGTGATTCCGTGTTCCCATCTTCCCGGTTATATCCTAAACTCTTTTGATTCTCTATTTTATATTCTTCAATAGTAAAATAGGAATCACTTTAGTTGTCTCTTCCTTAGCAAGATTTAAACAAAGTGCACAATGTCCTAAGTGTAGGGGAGTTTACTTCCACATGCTTAAACATTGAGGACAATGTTTATATTAATTGTAGGGGGGACTTCTATCGATGTTAAGTGGTCTTTTCCTTGTATTTGTCCTCATTTTAACCGGAAAATCAATTTTTCCACATTTTTCAAAAATTTTGATCTATTTGGCCTAGTAGTTTTACCTTTGTTATAGTTATTTTATTTCGTTGGTAGATTAAATTTTAATAAAGTGGTTTTAGTTTTCAAACGTTGTGAATCTTTTGACTCAACCCGAGTTTACTTATCTAAGTTTACTCTAGCTTGTATCCTTAACGTGTTTAAGTCAAGTTTTGCTAGGCTTTGATATAGGGAGCTTTAAAACGCGAAAGTCTTAACTCTCCCGGGTTAAGAACAAGAACTTTTCGCAAGTTCCTATAATTGATCCTAGAGAGTCGTTTATCAAGGGAACTTTAAAATGCATTTTCTAAACTTGAAAAAGTCTAAGAATTTGCAAGATCCTATAGATGACTCGAAAACCTAAAACATTGATTTAATTGGCTAAGCATCCACGAGTCTCATTCCTTGAGATTTTAAATTGTGGAGAACGAGAGATGATAGAGTCAATTATAAGTTTGGTATTCTTTCGTGAATTTATGTGAGTTGATTATAAGCTTTTTCTCCCATCGCTTGCTAATAAATTTATCTGCAATAAATAAGGTTGTACGATTTGAAAAATTACTTAGCTTCTAGCCCAAGATCGTTTAAAAGTTGCTCGGTATTATTTAGAGTTCATAGCCAAGGCATAACTTATTGAAGCGAGATGCGAAGATTGGCAGTCCGAAAAGGCCCTAACAAGGCATGAGGGCTACATTTTGTTGTGGAAACCTTGGTTTCCGGATCTTTGAAGCTACTAGGAATGCATCATGTTCATATGATTATACAATCAAAGCGGAAATATAACATAACACATTAACAAGATGTTTAGGCACAATAACATGAATTAAAACAAAAAGGTTGTTCATTATATTAATAACAAACAACCACTAGACGTGTATACATTTAATCCCACGTCTAGTGCACACTCGCTTTTAGGTTTACATTGTGAATATGAATTGATGATTAAAACCTAAGACCCTTGGTTCCTTTTATAGTGTAAGGATTAGGGTTTACAAGAGATAATAACAAATAAACAAGTAAATCTTCTATTTAAATAAACTTATGCAGAATATATCTTGCATGTTTATCTAAATAGAAGCTTCCATAAGCTTCTTTGTCTACGTTTTGTCAATGCTTGAATTGCATGTGACAATGCTTGGATTGCACATGACAATGCTTGAGCCATCAACGATGGATTTGTTCTTATCAACGCCTAAATTGCTCTTGACAACGCTTAGACAATATCTTCATGTTTTCTTTGTTTTTGAGTTTCTGCCACATCAACTTTTTGACCCAACAATCTTCCCCTAGTTGATGTTGGCAAAACTCTATGTGTATCTCTTGTAAGTTGTACATGATCTTCAAATTGCTTCTCCTCAAGTGTAGCATGTATTTCTTCCCCTTTTTGTCACATCAACAAGGAAGTAAACAATGTAAGATTCTCCAAATGTAGGCTCTGTGTAATGATCTTGAAGAAAAATAAATAAAGTATTCTTGATGTAGAAGTAGAATAACCCAACCTTGTGTTCCATGTCTTGCACTATCCATGTGATGAAGAACTTATATGAAAACGTAAAGTATAAGCAGACCTCGATCTCTTGTCAATATTCTCATCCTTTGTGAAACACTGAGCACGATAATGTAACTCCTTCAAGTGTTATGACAAGTCTTCGTCAGCAACCAAGTAAGCACGAACAAGTTATCTTCAAAAGTAATGTTGACCAAACATGACTTTTTAAGATATGATAGAACACAAACTCGCGAAAATCTTCTTCAATCACCAAACTTACCATAAGAATTCTTCCCCTTAAGCTAACACCTCTTCATGAAGACTTTCATTACCTCATGAGTTGTAGCTAACTCGCTTTAAGATCACTAATTCCTTTCAAAAATATCCGAGCCATAAATATCAACATGATATTCTATATTAAAACGGAGATTCCATGTACCTTCGTGTGTATAATCCTCCTTTTTGTGTGCTCAAAACTTACCAATTTTCTCAAACAACAACCTTCCTTGTGTTGTCCAATATCATCTTTATCCAAGATCTCTATCAGTTGTATTGTCCGATATCGGACAATACATGTCAGCGTTTGAATGCCTATATCGGACAACACTGTCAACCTGTCAGCGTTGACTTATTCACGTCAGCGTCAAATTACTTTCTGTCAGCGTCTACCATAAGTCTTGTCAGCGTCAATATTCCCTGTCAGTTGACACTATCTATATCGTATGAAATCCCAAACATGTATACTTTATCTTTTTCCTTACATACATGCTGACCATATTCCCTACAAAGTAGGATCCCAAAAAATCATGCAGGTAATTAGAATAAGATATTTAAGGAGATATACTCCTCACACGTTTTACACCCCTGAAAAATAGGAACTCTTCTTGACTTTTGCTTGTATGACCGTTCACCAAAAGAACTTGTTGTATCAATCCCATAATTATCTCCATATATTACGCATGCAAAAACCTTTCCCACGTAATCACAGAAACTAATCCAACGTTACTTTAGCAAACTTGACATAATTAGAATTAGATAACCACAAACGTTACCTTCACAGCTCCAGTCATCCAAAATCAATCTCTTCATACGACATGAACACCACAGACTGAAACATACCTGTTGTTATTATCTCATGTGAGTAGATCTAGGGTTTATACTGAAAACCTTTGTTATCTCAATAATAACCCACGTATGTTCAACACTTCCTTTTGTATCCCACATGATACAAACACATAGCATAACAGTGTATCTTCTACTGCTTGTCATCATCATGATCTGCTACTAAACCTCATGGATCTAGGGTTTATCAAGTAAACCCTAAACGAAAATTACAACAGCCATGAATAGGGAACTAGGGTTCATCATGATTTTTAGAAAATCACTCACCAAAGCTAGTATACTTGATAATAATGAACAAGAGCACGTCTTCTTTTCTGTATAGATATGATCTAGGGTTTGTAGAAAAACCCTAAATCATGATTTTATGTAAACCAGAAAATCTGAAAATCACCACTGCTGCCAACTTTGACGCCTAATAACTTTTGATTGGGGATAAAACTCGACAATCCCTCCGGTGTATGTTTAGATATATGTATGTAGAACACACATATAAAATTTCGTGACGATCCAACGGTTCAATCGAAAGTTATGACCTTCTGAATACTGCTGCGCACACAAAAACGTCCAGAAAAACCCTAGACGGATTTTTCTTCTTTTCACCATACACGAACACCTTGTTGGTCCTAGCATCACGAGCCACGAGGCTCTGATACCAATTGTGGAAACCTTGGTTTCCGGATCTTTGAAGCTACTAGGAATGCATCATGTTCATATGATTATACAATCAAAGCGGAATTAGAACATAACACATTAACAAGATGTTTAGGCACAATAACATGAATTAAAACAAAAGGGTTGTTCATTATATTAATAACAAACAACCACTAGACGTGTATACATTTAATCCCACGTCTAGTGCACACACGCTTTTAGGTTTACATTGTGAATATGAATTGATGATTAAAACCTAAGACCCTTGGTTCCTTTTATAGTGTAAGGATTAGGGTTTACAAGATATAATAACAAATAAACAAGTAAATCTTCTATTTAAATAAACTTATGCAGAATATATCTTGCATGTTTATCTAAATAGAAGCTTCCATAAGCTTCTTTGTCTACGTTTTGTCAATGCTTGAATTGCATGTGACAATGCTTGGATTGCACATGACAATGCTTGAGCCATCAACGCTGGATTTGTTCTTGTCAACGCCTAAATTGCTCTTGACAACGCTTAGACAATATCTTCATGTTTTCTTCGTTTTTGAGTTTCTGCCACATCAACTTTTTGACCCAACATTTGTTGCTAAAGATCCAAAGTGATGTGAAGAATCATTTATCAAAAATCAATATGAAGGATCGAGACACACGACGAAAAGCGAATACTCCCGTAAAGATCATGGAGAAATCTATCCAAAAAGGCCCTAACAAGGTATGAGGATAAATAGACCCAAGTCCTAAAAGGAGGCGGATCGTTGTATATCAAAATATCAAATAAAGATTGGAGAAAATGAAGAAGTCGTGGTCCAAATATGAAGCATCTCTCAAAAAAGTTCAAGTGAAGAAATTCCTATTATGAAGAGAAGACCATTATTTCATGAACGTCTCTCAAGATTTGAAGTATGAATTCGCTGCCAAATATCGGTCCGAGAAAGGTCTCAAATCGTGAAGCGAGTTATGCCAAGATATGAACATTTTGAGGTCCCGAGAAGCAGTTTTAAAAGATTTTGTCCTTTAGCTAACTATTGATTAAATCGTCCCACTTTATTTTCAGCCTAATAAACTATCGAAATAAGTCAACAATGCATCCTCGTGATCATTCAAGACAACAATAAAATATAAGAGATACACCTAGGAATAAGGGAGTCTAAGTGAATAATTGTCCCACATGAGTTTGTGTTAGTTTGCTAACTTATAATAAGAATGATCTCGTTTTTAAGCTTGGTTTAGGGAACGTGAAAACCTGAGGATGATAATCATTCATGACATCTTCAAAACCCTAAGGTATGTCTTTGATTTCTTTACTTATTTTCTTCCTTTGAATGTTTTATAATTTTCTATCTTTTTAATAAAGGCCAAGGTGGTTCGATTATGATGAAAAATGTAAAACGTGCTTTGTAACTAATGCATTGCATGAGAACATTGCAATGGTCAAGTGTAGGGGATTTAATAATTGTGAAAACACTTATCCTTTTACCACTTAATTATAATAATAACCAAGCCAAAACGTGTATTTTATGTCGTAAATGTCAGAATTATGCGTGGTTTGTGTTTTTGTTGTGATTTAGGACCAAAATATGAAAAGAGAAGAAAACACGGGCTTTCATGGGCTTTTATCGAAGAAAAAGACAAAAGACAAAGTCAAGAGATCAAGAATGCAAAAAGAACGGAAGTCCAAGACCTTTTCTTGAAGATTTATCGAAGAACAAGCTCAAAGACGAAAGTTTAATAAAGCCGAAGAACTCAAGTCTAATAAATGAAGAAATAATAAGACGAGTTTAATTAATCCCGAGACAAAGTCGATAAAGTCGAAGAACTTAAAAGACGGAAAGACGTGAAGAAAGAAAGAGGAGGCAACACATGCACCTCCCCATTTCCTATAAATACCCTCCTAAACACATTTAGGAGGGTTGGTTAGCTAGTTGTAGCATTAGTCATTTTTCATTTTTGTAGGTAATTTTAGAGAGAGAAAGTGACAGTTTCTCTCACTAGGATCTTAATCTTTAATCTTCCTTTCTTGTTTTTTTATCTAATCTTTATTTTTATTGTTGAATCTTTAATTTTAATCAAGTTTTATATTAATCTCTCCTTCTACCTTTCTTATTTTTGTTAATCTTTATGCTTTTTATCTTATTGTCATGCTTATTTGATTAATTGTTATGTTTTTATGTTTTTGATTGAGTTAGCTTATTGATTTTATAGCTTATTGTGTGTTTGTTTTGATTTTAGTTAAGAGTTTTTATTAGTTTATTTTATTAAAAGTTGATTTTTAATTTTTAATTTTTTTAGTGTTTTTCAAGTTTTTAATTTGTGGTTGAATTAGTTTTTCTTAAAAGTGTTTTAGATTAAGTTTTGGTGGATTGCTTAATTGATTCTAGCTTATTCGTAGCTTATTTTTTTAGTTTTGAATTTACTGTTTATCTGTTTCTGTTTCCTTACTTTTTCGGAAAAGGGTTAATTTTTCCGAAATTACCATTTTTTCTGAATTTATCATTTTTCTGAAAAAGCTATTATTCTGAAAATCTCAATTTTTCTGAAAAATTACATTATTCCGAAGAAACCTTTTTTCCGAAATTATCAATTTTTCCGAAAAAGTAATTTTTCCGAAGATTTCTATGAAAATGCAAGTATTCTGAAATAGCAATTTTTCTGAAAACTACTGTAGCTTTTCCGAAGAAACCATTTTTCTGAAAAAACACTTATTGCGAGAAAACAAGTTTCTCTGAAAAGTTGGTTTTTGCGAAGAAACCAAAATTCTGAATTCAACTGTACTATTATTCAGAAGATTCAGCAGCATGCTTGTGTGCTTTCTAGTTTTGGCGCCAAAATGACATGTGTGCCTGGCTGCTTCCAGCAGCTAGCCTGCTAGCTTGTTTATTTAATAGTATTGTTCCGTAATTGTTTAGTTTTATCTTAAAGTTGTTCCGTTTTTAATTTTGAAAGTTACGTATTTTTAGTTGAATTTTTCTTCTATTTTTAAAATTAATATTTTTTCGTAAAGTTCAAGTTTTATCTTTTATGTAGTACCCGCTTTAGGTTTTGCCTCGTTTAGCTTTAAAGTACCATTTTAGTTTTATTCTCTCCTTTTTCATTTAGTAAACTTTATTTTCGAGTCGATAGTTAATTTCTTCTTTTAGATTTATTTTTATTAATTGTTTCGCTTTAAATTCACGTTTTATTATTTAGATTGTTTTTGTTTTTATTAGTTAATTGCTTTTAGCTTATTGTTATTATTTTGCGCATTTACCTTTTAAGTAGATTAGATAACCAATCCATTTTATTTTCCTCCAAGAACGACTGGGTCACACTTTCTTCCAATAATCAATTCGAATTGAATCGAGACGAACAAATTTTTATACTAGGCAAAAACCTTGTATTACACTGCAAGTTCTAAAACAGTTGATGGAGTGATTACATTGTCAGGGACTGTACATGGGGTAAAATAGGTGGTCACTGAATCACTCATTCGTCAAGCCTTAAGGCTTGATGATGCTGATGGTGTGACTACTCTTCCCCAAGAACAGTTACAAGAGGGACTTCGAGGGTTGGGTTATGAATTTCCCCTAGAGGGTAAAATTAATAAATATTCTAAACAACAATTTCCCCCATCCTGGAAGTTCTTGATACATGTCCTCTTAAAATGTCTTAGTCCCAAGTGTACTTCTTTCAATGAAATCAATCATTCTTTTGGTTGTATTCTTGTATGTTTGTCCACTGGGCAAAAATATAATTATTCCCATATGATTTTTGAGGACATGTTGAAAAACAAGGGTAACAAGATGACTCTTGCTTACCCTAGATTTTTACAAATGGTTTTTGAGCATCAAGGTTATTGTCGTAGGGATCATGATGGTTTTTATAAGATCCCTACTCAGAAAGCAAAAAATTTTCTGTCCATGAATACTGCACCTTTCAGACCTTTACCTTTGACACCTCCTATGTTGGCTATTATTGAGGCAGCCAACAACCCTCAACCTCACCCAGATGCTGAACCTGTCCAAGAACACCAACCACCTTCCTCTCACCAAGATGATCCTATGCACCTTGACCCCTCCGTCGCTGACACTCGTGTTTCAGCCGCTGACACACCCATTTCACCCGTTGTCACATCACCACCACCAACACATATTCACCAATCCACTTCATCTTCTGAACCTGGTGATTATAGAATGGAGAAGAGACAAAGGACTAACAGAGTCTTCTCTACTGGTCCTAGTCATACAGCTGAGAGAACTATGCCTGATAAATCCATCTTTGGGGGTCAAATCCCAATTATGGAGGAGGGCAGCCTGCAAACATTAAATAATTTAGAATTGGCAGCTATCTACTTAGGCTTGCAAAAGTCTAATGCATAACTTGTACAAAAAGTCACAGATCAAGACCTTGAACTCAAGCAATTGAGGGAGAGGATAGGTGTTTTGGAAGCTGCTAGCTCAAGGAGAAGGAGAGCCATGGTTGTGTCCTCTAAAGATGATTCTTACAAAGGGGATGATGAACCTAATTTGAGTGATAGGGGGACCCAAGGTTTGTATGGGACTAAGGATATAGATGAGGCATTATCTGGTATGAAGAAACAAGCTACTCCTACTCCCTTTTTGATTACTCCTATGCAACAAACTTTCACAGAAATGATGATTCAAGCTAGTGGATTGTCAGCCGCTGACAAATGCAACTTGGACGCTAACATGCCTAGTTTAACCGCTGTCAAGATTCCAAGTATGATTGGTGTATCCCAACCACCACTCATGATTCAGGAACCTTCCACTCTGGTACAGTCTTCTACTTTTCCCTTGATTGATCCATTAGATAAGGGTAAAACAGTGTTAGTTGTAGAAGATGTCCCAAAAGATGTAGCCCATAAGAAATTTGATGAAATGCTTGCTCAACAATTACAAGAGCAAGAAAAGAAGAGGCTAAAGAAGGGTAGTATTGAAGCACAGATTCTCTCATCAGAATCTGAAGGTGATGAGAAGAGTGAATCTGATGAGGAGGAGAGTGATCATGGGTCTAGTATTTTGGAAGAAGACCCAGAAAGATTGGAGTATGGTGACAATGATGAGCTGGCTATGGTAAAGCTCAAATATATTATAGGTCCTTAGTTTCTTAGGATTGAGCAAGTGTTAAGATTATCTAAAGAAGAAAGAAGATGAAAGAACTAGAGAGGGAGAGTTAGAGAGAGAAAGGAAGAATGAGAGAAAGATGAAATAAGAAATTTGAATTACTAAGTGCTCAACCCCTCCTAACATGCTAGGAGGGGGTTTATATAGCCCACCTACATGTGGGCTATATGGGCTATATGTTTATATATTGGATCACGAGCCCAATACTTGAATATATCGTTGGAGTGATCGATCCTTCCTAAATACGTAAAAACGTATTTCCAACAATTTCCCCCTAAGGGAGGTCACTCCAAGTTACAATGTCCTAAATAGGCTATAGCTCGTGATCTATGCTAACAATGATGTGACCGAGACTTTCTTTGGAAAAACGTATTTCCAACAATCTCCCCCTAAGGGAGGTCACACCATTTTACAAAATCTTAAACCTAGCATACTATGCTTGAGTCATTGATCTTGTTCTTGTGAATATGCTGAAGTGATCTTTGGCTTTAGTCTTGAGCATGTTTCCTTGCCTTGATCTTGTACATTCATCACTTGTGAAATTTGCCTCCTCGTGACTTCATGTTCCACATACTTATACCTTTATAAATTCTTGAAAGCTTCAGAGTTTGATACAGCGGAAGACTTGACTTTTAGGCTTTCTTGAATTTGTTGAAGTATTAAGTGAAGAAAGCATAAGCATGTGTTGACGACTTCTTCTGGATTGTACACCGCAATGCCACCTTCTTGTTACGCTGCATAAGACAGTTAGCAACAAAACATATACACGGATGAAATGGCCTTGAACATGTCATTCTAATTCGGTAGCATTTTACCTCCGGTCGGTGAAGACCGTTGGACGATATTAAATATCATACTGGTGGCAGGTAGTTTCAATTAAGAACCTCCTTTACAAGATTTCGCGGGTAAACCCGTTCTCTTTATTCGACCGTCCAAAGCTGTCTGCGAACATAAAGAGTGAATCTTTTGGATAATAATATCCGCATGATTTGAAGTTGTCAATTCATGTTCCTGGAACAAGTGAAATTCAATTAAGAACCGCACCATCGATTCTTTCTAGTTGTCACGAGCTTGATTCATACAGAATCTTGCAAGTTACCTACCAAGTGTTGTTTGATGTTAACACTAGAAGGATTTCCACTCATCATTGTGAACACTATAGAGTGTCACTCTGAGTGTTCTGGCAAGATCACTAAGATCAGAGGCCTGGAACGTGTTTAAGTTCAGTTAAGAATTAAACCACTGTTTCTTTCCAGTTATCACAAGCTTGATTCATAAAGAATCGCACAAGTCACCTACCATGAGATTTTTGATATTCGCTCAAGAAGGATTTCCATCTTCATTGTAAATACTTTCGTATTACTCAGATGTTCAGGCAAGATCATGAAGATTTTGCGTAGGACTCTTAAAATCTTGCTTACTTTTCACAGTGTGTGAAGAAGCAAGGAATTATGAAAGTGTGTCCTAATGAGATATTTGATGATCTCAAATGGCTCTAGACTCGATCGTGCATTTTGGATTTTAGTGAGTGGAGGCTAGAGAGGAGTGCCACCATTTCAATACCAATTTATTCGGAGTGAATAAATCAACAGATAATGCTTTGTCTCCGTGTGATTAAAACAAATATCTTTTAAGAGACATCTGAGTTAGCTGGGATGGGTTGTGCATTGCATCACTGGGTCCATGATGTCTTATCTTCAATATCAAGCATCATTAAAAATGATCTCAATAGCATATGTATTGACCCGGTTTCTGCCTAAGTTGTAAGGAGGACTACTTTCTTTACACCCTTTATCTTTACAATTCTTTTTCATTCTTCAACCCCTTCAATGCTTACCAATACGTCATAACTAGCACCTTGCTGTGATTGTTCCAGTGCTAACTTAAGTACTTGGCCGGCATTCAGCTACATTCACAATCTTTCTCCATCTTTCCTAAGGACTACTATTTGTAGCTATGGAATGTCCTTGGGAAGATTCCTCCGGTTCTAGAGGAATCATTGGACTTTAACCTATCCTACCATCCTTATGTCACCACAATTTTCATCGTCGTGAAATAAATGGGTTATGGGTAAGTATAAATCACCATGAAATCCATTTTGAAGTGTAAATCCATTTTGCCCCCCCCCCCCTTAACATATGCCATGATATTTGAAAATATTTCGCACATGTTGGGATGAGCTATCACGTTTAGTCAAACCATTTGTGATAAATCATTTCCCGTATTAAATCACATTTTCTCCCCCATATTAAAAATATTAACCAAATCGATGTTTTTAATATCAATTGATTTAATAGCATTTGAAGAAAATTTGGGAAGAAATTGCAAATCCAATTATCTTCATGATTTTCACAAGGTCCCCCTCAAATTAATGAGGGTGTACTTGAAACGTAAATTAAATACCTTTTAAACACAAGTGTAAGGTATTTATCACGTAAAAAGATCATATATAATAATGTATTCACAAGATTAGCAATTTACGAGGTAGGACCTGAATGATGGAGAACATCATATGAAAGAATCACATGGTTCTTGTTCACGAATGTTGTCGCCTCGTCACGTCTGAAGTTATCTCTTGACTCCATGTGTACGATTGATATCGTTGTCTTGACACCAATATGTGAACTTGGCACTTTCGGCGTCAAAGATTCTGAATGCTGGACAATTGCTACCCCTCAATTGTTGACCCGTGTTCTATTGAAAAGTTGTAGTCGCCGTTTGAGTAGTCGCAACGTCGAGTATGTAGATATCAATTGTAAATTACTATGATTGATGGAGATGATAACTTCATAAAAACAAGATTTCTCTTGTTTTAAAAAATAAATGCACTGAAGCGTACATAAATTTGTATTAGATTGTGTTATTACGTAAACACAATCCCTTACATGGCTATAAAGTAAACCATGCCCGAGAAAATTAATTCCCGTTGTTGAGTCAAAGCTTTCCGGTGAAATGCTTGACTTTAAAGTGAAAGACGGGTTGCAGTCTGAAATAACTACAAGTCATTTTAAACATGTTTTAAATCATTTAAACTTCTGCTCAAACTTTATTTACAACCCTGTGTCATTATTGAACGACATTTCTAGGTTCGTAAATATTATCGATTGCAGAAGACATGTTCTTTTTATCAAAACATTTTTGAACACACAATTTTGAAAGATTTAGAAAAACCTTTTGAGAAATTCTCGAAAAATTGTGTTCAAAGTTTGAAAACCAATTACTTGAGCTTATTGAATATCTTACAAAACGAGCTCAAGTCCGAGAAGTTGTAAACTTCCCGTTGTGAGGATAAGTTTATCATCGGAGATAAACCTTCCTTTTAACTAAAGAGCGAGTCCTAAGTTGACATTTACTTAGAAGTCGTTTTCATGAGCTTGAAAAACTTTTGAATGTTTTAGCGTAAAGTTCATGACCGAGAAAAATAAATTTCTCGTTGAGAAGAAAAGTTCTCTTATTTAAAAGATACACTTTACTTTATGAGCTTAAAAACTTGGAATGTTTTAATACAAGCTCATGACCGAGAAAATTTAATTTCCCGTTACGAGGATAAGCTATCTTTAAAGATAAGCTTTCCTAAAATTAAAGTCCGAGTTACAGTCTGATATTTAACTGTAAGTCATTGTGCATAAGCTTAAAAAACTTTGAATGTTTTTAATATAAGCTCATTCCCGAGAAAAATTAATTTCTCGTTGTAAGGATAAGTTTATCATCGTCGATAAACTTTCCTTTCTTTGAGGTCCGGGGCATAATCTAAAATATAATTATACGCCATTTACACGAGCTTAAAACTTTTGAATAGTTTTAATGTAAGCTCGTGGCCGAGAAAATTTAATTTCTCATTTATCGACGATAAAATTTCCTTTCTTAGAATCGCGGGTTACAATCTGACATGTGACTGCAAGCCGTTGTACATCAAAGATTTTAACATAAGCTCATCCCCGAGAAAATTAATTTCTCGTTGTGAGGATAAGTTTATCATCGACGATAAACTTTCCTTTCTCTGAAGATTGGGTCATCGTCTGAAATTTAACAATGAACCATATTCACGAGCTTAAAACTTTTGAATAGTTTTAATGTAAGCTCGTGTCTGAGAAAATTTAATTTCTCGTTAGTGAGGATAAGTTTATAATCGGCGATAAACTTTCCTTTATTTAAAGATCGGGTCATCGTCTGATATTTAACGATGAGCCATGTACACGAGCTTAAAAACCTTTGAATGGTTTTAGTTTAAGCTCGTTTCCGAGAAAACTTAATTTCTCGTTTTGAGGGTAAGTTATCGTTGATGAGATAAACTTCCTTTTATTTGAAATCCGGGTCATCGTCTGTCATTTAACAAGGAGCCATATACATTGTAAGCTTAACTGCAAATTCCCTGAGACACTTGTTTCTTAGATATCAGCTTCTTCAGCAACCAAACTCTGAGAGTGTCCTTAATTGAATGATATACAACGATTGGAACGTTGTGTTCTTGTTGAATGTTAACTTTGGTACCTGCATTCTCATTAGAAAGTTGGATGCTTTTATGTGGGTTAGCGATATCTATTTTAGAACCATGTGGGGGTTCACAGTTGGCCTTACTTGTGCCAGAGGTGACCTGAGGAGATGATTCACTTGTCTTAGTTGGCAAACGTTTCCTTTTATAGAAAACCTTAAGTTCAGGCTTAAGTGATGTATCATCCTTTTCAATTTTCTCCCTAGAAGTCTTAGTAGAATCAGAGACTATCCTAGTTAAAGGGCACTCGTTTCCTACAAGAGTGAAAGTTCTACCAGTGGGGCGCCACATTTTACCAAAGGGTTTGATTTTAGCTACCCACTGGGATTTAAGTCTAGCACGGAAGTTCACCTCATTAAGTAATTTCTTGACACAAGAATCATGATTGGCTTTAAGACACTAATACCTGGATTTTGCCAAGTATGAAAATTTGTTCGTCTCGATTCAATTCGAATTGATCTCCAGTTAAAAGTGTGATTCAGTCGTTCTTGGTGGAAAATAAAATGGTTTGGTTAACTATTTCTAAGTAAAAAGTAAATGCAAGACTAACGCTAATAAAATAAAAGAACTAATAAAAAGACTTGTATAGAAAAAAAATAAAACAAATAATAAAACGTGAATTAAAGCGAAACAATTAATAAAAATAAAACTAAAAGACGAAATTAACTATCGACTCGAAAATAAAGTTTACTAAATGAAAAAGGAAAGAATAAAAACTAAAATGGTACTATAAAGCTAAACGAGGCAAAACCTAAAGCGGGTACTAAATAAAAGATAAAACTTAGACCTTACGAAAAAATATTAATACTAAAAATCGAAGAAAAATTCAACTAAAAATACGAAACTTTCAAAAATAAAATCAGAATAACTTTCAAATAAAACTAGACAATTACGGAACAATACTAATAAATAAGCAAGCAGGCAGGCTAGTTGCTGGAAGCAGCTAGACTGGCTGCTTAAGTTGGCGCCAAAACGTTCCAAGCTAGCAAGCACACAGGACAATTTCTTTTTTTTCTAAAGTACATTTCGGGGAAAACTTCGGAAAAGCTACAGTTGAATTCTGATATTTCCATTTCTTCGGAATAAGTTCAGAACAGTGTATTTCGGAATACCAATGTTTTCGGAAAAATCGTTTCTTCGGAAAAATAGCTTTTTCAGAAAAATTGCTATTTCGGAATACTTGCATTTTCAGAAAAATTGCTATTTCGGAATACTTGCATTTTCATAGAAATCTTCGGAAAAATACTTTTTCAGAAAAATATTCGGAATAATACTTAATTCAGAGAAATGACAATTTCAGAAAAGATGAAATCTTCGGAATATAAAACCCTAATCTGAAAACTTGAAAACAAATATAGTAACATAAAAAATCACGAAATAAGCTAAAAATAAGCACAATTCAAATATGCAATTAACCAAAACTTAATCTAAAACAATTTTAAGAAAAACTAATTTAACCACAAATCAAAAACTTGAAAAATACTAATAAATCTAAAAATTAAAAATCAACTTTTTATAAAATAAACTAATAAGCACTTATCTAAAAACTTAACCAAATTGATTTTTAAAAAAAGCTAATAAGCCAAAATTTAAAAACACTAAATAATAAAAATATTTAAGAACAACTTTTTATAAAAATTAACTAATAAGCACTTAATTAAAAATAAGAAAATTAACACAATAAGCACTAAAACACTATAAGCTAAAAAATCAAACACATAAAAACCAATAGGCACAATCAATCAAAAGCATCAATAAATCAATAAACATCAAGATTAAGTAACTACAAGATCATCTAAATCAACACAAGATTAATAATAAAGAAAGGAAGAATGAGAATGATTAATTGAAAAGCTTGCTTAAGATTAAGATTAAGATCTAATACAAGATTAATGAAAAAGATTAAAACATTAAAGAAAAGCTAGAGAGAGAAAGTATATTAATCTACTCCTAATCCTAAAACTAAACTACTCCTAATTTTCTAACCACCTCCTAATGACACATTAGGAGGGTATTTATAGGAGGAGTAAAAAATGATGCTTTATTCCTTCTTTCTTCTTGTTCTCGACTCGATTTAAATTCTTTGTCTTTTTCGACGTCGTCTCTGGATTTGTCGATATATAGTTTGAACTCGTCTTATAATTTTCTTCTTTAATTAGACTTGGTTCTTAGACTTCATTAAACTTTCGTCTTTAGACTTTTTCTTCGATAAATCTTCAGAATAGGCCTTGGACTTCCGTTCTTTTTGCACTCTTGATCTTTTGACTTCGTCTTTTCTCGTTTTCTTCGATAAAAGCCCGTGAAAGCTCGTGTTTTCTTCCTTTTTCATCTTTTGGTCCTAAAACAAAATAAAATCACAAACCACGCATAATTCCGACATTTATGACATAAAATACACGTTTTGGCTTGGTTATTATTATAATTAAGTGGTAAAAGGATGGGTGTTTTCACACCTATCAAATCCCCTACACTTGACCATTGCAATACCCTCATGCAATGCATTAGTTACAAAGCAGGTTTTACATTTTCCACCACAATCAATCCACATTGGCCTTTATTTAAGAGATAGAAAATTGCAAAATATTAAAAGGAAGAAAACAAGTAAAGAAATCAAAGACTTACCTTAGGGTTTTGGAAATGTCATGAATGATTATCATCCTCAAGTTTCACGTTCCCCATACCAAGATTAAAAACGAGATCATTGTTATTATAAGTTAGCAAACTATCACAAACTCATGTGGCCCAATTATTCACTTAGACTCCCTTATTCCTAGGTGTATCTCTTATATTTTATTATTGTCTTGAATGATCACGAGGATGCAGTGTTGACTTATTTCGATAGTTTATTTTGGCTGAAAATAAAGTGGGATGATTTAATCAATAGTTAGCTAAAAGAAAAAAATCTTTTAAAACTGCTTCTCGGGACCTTTTAAAGTTCATATCTTGGCATAACTCGCTTCACGATTTGAGACCTTTCTCGGACCGATATTTGGCAGCGACTTCATACTTAAAATCTTGAGAGACGTTCTTGAAATTATGGTCTTCTCTTCATAATAGGAATTTCTTCACTTGAAGTTTTGAGAGATTCTTCATATTTGGACCACGACTTCTTCATTTTTATCCAATCTTTATTTTGGACATTGATATACAACGATCCGCCTCCTTTTAGGACTTGGATCTAATTATCCTCATACCTTGTTTGGGCCTTTTTGGATGATTTCTCCATGATCTTTAGGGGAGTATTTGCTTTTCGTCGTGTGTCTCGATCCTTTATATTGATTTTTGATAAATGATTCTTCACATCACTTGGGATCTTTAGCAACAAAATGTAGCCCTCATGCCTTGTTAGGGCCTTTTCGGACTCGCCAATATTCGCATCCCGCTTCAATAAGTTATGCCTTGGCTATGAACTCTAATTAATACCGAGCAACTTTTAAACGATCTTGTGCTAGAAGCTAAGTAACTTTTCAAATCGTACAACCTTACTTATTGCAATTAAATTTATTAACAAGCGATGAGAGCAAAAGCTTATAATCAACTCACATAAATTCATGAAAGAATACCAAACTTATAATTGACTCTATCATCTCGCGTTCTCCACAATTTAAAATCTCAAGGAATGAGACTCGTGGATGCTTAGCCAATTAAATCAAAGTTTTGGGTTTTTTGAGTTATCTATAGGATCTTGCAAGTTCTTATACTTTTTCAAGTTTAGAAATCGCATTTTAAAGTTCCCTTGATAAACAACTCTCTAGGATCAATTATAGGAACTTGCGAAAAGTTCTTGTTCTTAACCCGTGGGAGTTAAGACTTTCGCGTTTTAAAGCTCCCTATATAAAATCCTAGCAAAACTTTGACTTAAACACGTTAAGGATACTAGCTAGAGTAAACTTGAATAAGTAAACTCGGGATGAGTCAAATGATTCACAACGTTTGAAAATTTAAAACCACTTTATTAAAAATTTATTCTAGCAAGGAAAGAAAATAACCATAACTGTTGGGTCTACTAGATGTAGATCTTGCAGCCTGTTAGGACCGGTGAATGACTTATGTAATCACAAGTCAAATCACAAAGAGACTCTATACACAATATGAATGTAGAATATAAATATAATCAAGAAGAACAGAATAACTATAAAGACTTGATCCTTTCTAAGGATTTCTAATATTGATAATGACTAGAACTACGTTTTGTAGAGGTGTGTCTAACCCTTCTGCCTAAGGTTCCTTTTATACTGCAAGGAAACCCTAATACATCATTAAAGAAAACGTGTAAAACTGATATGCATATCCTTTCCTAACATATCTCATGCATATCCTAACAGAATATTAAGTAAATAATAAAGTTTGACTTCGACTAGGACCAGGAGCAGGACTTGCTCCTACTACGACTAGGACCAGGAGGAACTACATACCTCCTAGTCTACCTATTACATATAACTATTACAATGGTCCTAACAATCCTCCCCTAAACTTGAATTTGACCTGTTGAGTTCAAGTTTCCGGGAAAACGTGCAAAGAAAGCCCGAGGATTGGATCAGCAAAACAAATAGCAGCATCAACAAGATAAGAATCAGAAGAACAGCCGCAACATGAAACACTAGAAGCTTCTCCAAAGCTTGTAACAAATCAGCATCGTGTTGAATCTTTTCAGCAACATGAGCAGATTTGATGAGCCTTTACCAAGTAGCTGCTCGCTCTTGGGCTAGCTAGTCATTCTGGTGGAATAAGCATCACCCTGGGAGACTAGAACCCAGCCTAACTCTTAAAACGTGAATCAATGGTGAGTGGGAGTACCCTGATGATTTTAGGCAAACCATCACAGCCGTCAACGGATTTGATGCGTCTTTACCAGAAGCCGTACCCCTCTGGACTCGCCAACTCTTTGCAATGAAGCATCGGTGAGTTGAACACCCTATAGCTTTAAGCAAGCTATTACAGCTATCAACGGATTTGATAAGATCTTTACCAAGAGTCGTACCCCCTTGGATTAGCCACTTTTCAATCCAAGACTATGGCAAGTGAAAACCATCCAGTTTTGGGTAACCTGGCAACCATCAACGGATTTGAGAATCGCACCAGGAGCCGTACCCTCAAGGTGAATCAACTTTTTCTTGTCGATTAGACATGGTAAGTTGAGAACCATTTGTTGTGTGGACCACGTCCAACACCAAGTGAAACCAAGTACCAGAACAAACTCAAACCAGGAACCACATTGTGAAACAGCCAAGGGATATTATGTACAAGTATAAAAGCTAAACTGTGTTTAAAGTATAAGCAGATATTATATAAAAAGTTTTTTTTTTTAACTATAAAGAATGAAATTCACCAATCACTGTACATAATGGTGAAAAGAATAAAAATGAGAACAAAAAGTCAAAGTATAAACACTTACAACCCAATCACCTTACATACCAGAAGCTGCCTTCTTATCCGCTAGCAACCGCGCCTGAATACCCTCTACCAAAGCCGTGGCCATACTCGACTCATTCCCAGAAGGAGCAGTAGAAATTTGCAAGTGACTGGCCAACATCGCCTCCATGGAAGAAATAGTCAAAGGATACTCCACATCCGTCAGCATAAACACCATATGACCAGATTCTAATTCCAACATATGAACTCCACATCCAGCATATAGCTTCCATCGCAGAATCTCTGATGAGACTGCTTTTATACATAGTCTCATCTTCCAAATAGGGCTTTAAATGCATTAAATATCATCAAAATACCCAAATATATGCTTGTGTTTGTTGCTTGTGTATTTTAGGTACGGATATTGAGATAATGACAAAAGATCACAAGAATCATGCAAAAACGAACACGGGAAACGAAGCCGCACAATGAACCAAGCCCTAGTGAAGACTTTCCCAAGATCAACCCTTGAAGATTTGAAGAATTATGAAGAAGGGTCCTCCAACTTTGAGGAATTGACACTTTATACCCTTGTATCCTCATAATTACAAGTTTGGTCCCTAAAGTTTGTCAAAATTACCAAAAGGGCCCTTAACTTTGAAGAATTGGCAAGTTTAGCCCCTCAACAAAGCTAAATTGTCAACCAATATCATCCACAAAGTCAAATATATCATGAAGTCCTTCAAAGTACAAGAAATGACAAGTTTGGTCCTTTGAAAAATCCAAAATTACAAAAAGGACCCTCAACTTTCAACAATTGGCAAAAATGGTCCCTCATTTATCAAGACTTGGCAATTTCAGTCCTCCAAGATGACAATCATACAAGTTTAGACCATTATCATTGAAGAAAATACCAAACCAGCCCTTGAAGAATTCAATTATGGCAAGAAATACCCCTGAATTCATGTTACAAAAGTTTATGGGCCAAAAATGTAAAAAGTCCAAAGTTGATACGGCTTAAATGGGCGCTGATAGGGTTTTGTTTGCAAATGACAAGAAGAAAGGAAGTGAGGGGTTAAAAGGGGCCAGACAATAAACTTACCTAGACCAACCAATGGGTGACACGTGCCCCACTACCACCTCTCCACCAATCACAATGCTCCCTGCTTCCACCTCACCATCCACTCACATTTATTTATTAAACTAATCCTAACAGATTAGTTTAAACTGGCGCTAAACACCAAATTTAAAAACCAAACGGATTAAAACATGCACTATTCATGTTCTTGATCCAAATTGGGTTTTCATTAATGGCTTGTAATTAGACACTAATCTGCTCCAGATTTATGATTAAGCTAATCAATAACACAACCCAACCCCTAAACTCCCATCACTCTCATGCATGTGAGTATACCAACCTTCCCCTGCCCCACTTCTCACGTCCAAACAAAAACCAACCAGCAATCCAACGTTTGAGACTTGTGCTTACTTTTTAAGCTTCATACACACCCTTGGATCAACCTTACACTTGCCAGCTCCTACATAACTCCAAAAACAAGTCACATGATTCAAGAAGAAGACAAAGACCTCAAGGGCATTTTTGGGACTTTAGCATTAGGGTTTACACGTTTTGCAGCTTGCTAGGACCTTGTACACCCTCTATATAAAGGGTCTAGTTCATTTCATTTGTTCCTGCTTTTGGTTTTTCCTTTGTTCAAACACTTGTAAATCCTTTTTCAGTTATATGAATTTGAGTTAAGTGATTTGAAGAAAGACCAAGTGCCACCTTTATTCTGTTGTTTATGTTCTTAGCTTACTGTTTTTGAAGTTTAAAACCTGTTTTCAAAAGAGGAGTGTGCACAAGTTTGCATATTTTCCTCATTTTCTTGATATTTTGCTAAGTCTTGTTCCAATCTTGGAATTCTTGGGCTATAGGGCTGATCATAGCATCCTAACTGAGTTGGTTAAGGTGTGGTGAGGCTTATAACTTGGGGATAATCAAGTGTGGGGTAACAAGTTTGCATTAATCAAGATTTTTCCAAGTTTCTGATTTTTCATGTTATTGTGCTTAACCCTTGTTGAATCTTAGCAGGCTTTTGTGGAAGCTTGTGCTTGTTCTTGCTAGCACATAAGCTCAAAATTCTTGGGTGTGGATGTACATCCATGAGGTTTGCTTACTTAATCTCTAAATCTGCATAAAAAGTGATTTTTGGTGATATTTGTATGAAACTGTTGTTCTTGTGAATTTTGTGGCTTGTTCTTGCTTGAATCTGTTATTTAGACTTGTTAGAGTGTTAATTGATGCTTGGTTGGCCTGAAATCTTGTTTTGCTTTTGAAAATCTTGATTTGAAAAAGTTAAAGGGGTGTTTGGGTCTACTGATTTATGCTTGAAATCTGATTTTGTGTTAAGGGAAAGTGTTGTTTATGCTTTGTATCTGATATACCTTTGTTTGAGAGTGTTTTGCTGCAAGTTTTTGGGTTTGAACACTTGAATTGATCAATCTGCTATATAGGCCTTGTTTCTGCTTGTTTTGACCTAAGATTTTGGGAACACTTAGTGTGTATGCATGCTTAGGGATAAAAGTGGTTTAAACAAAGTTAACTTAACCTGTTTGAAAGATTTGAGGTGTTGAAATTGGCTTGTGTGTCAAATACATCAGCAAAAGTATAAATCTGCTTGTGTAGTGTTCATCAGTAACTTTCATAGCTTGGATCTTGCTTAATACTTTGAACCAGTGCATGAAACCTGTTTAGACTTGCTTATTGGAGTTTATTATAGCTTGTGTGTGCATTTGGTTGAATTTGGTTGGCTGATTTGTGCTAAAATTACTCTTGAATGCTAAACTGCTCATTGTTCATGTCTGTGCTATATCTGGTGATAAATTGATTAAACTGTATCAATTGGCTGTTTGTGATTGTGTTATTTTGCTTGTTATTGACTCCTTTTGATCCAAAGATCAATTGGGTGCCTTTGTGAAAACTGAATCCAAGAAAAAGTCACTAAAGACAACAAGTCAAAATAGTCAAGCAGTGGGAAAAGTTCCCACTGCTCAACATCCAAAACTAGCCCCTGCTAGTGCAATTTTATCATCAGCTTATCAATAAGCTATTCTAGCTTATTCTGACTTGCAACAACTTATTTTTTGTAATAGATCTTCATTATTTGACCCATTTAAGTGAACTGGAACTTATCAGACTTTGACTTTGACTTTTCACTAGAAAACCAACTTGTTTGACTTTTAAGATAAGTGCTTATTTGATTTTCCAGCTTATTGAGTGTGCTTATTTGAAAGTTCTTTGGTTTTTAAGCTTAGTTTTGTCAAAAGAAACATTTTGCAACTTGAATCAGCTTCTGGGGTAGTCTAGATCATAAAAACGACTATTTTGTCGTTTTGTGAATAAGTTGTGGACTTGTTTCTGGCTTATTGAGTGGTCTTATTTGAAATTTCTTTTTACAGAAGTCTTTGTTAGGTCAAAAGAGGGTTGTGTGTTAAATTTTAGCTTATGGCATCAGCTTATAGCTTAATGGGCCAAAAAGCCCATTAAGAATAAGCTGCTTATTATAAGTTAGCTTATTTCACATTTTCAGCTTTTGGGCCTTTGGAAAAAGTAGTTTAAAATCAAATTTTGAGTCAACCTGTGCTTTTTGAGCTTATTTTGAGCACTTTTTCTTATTGGGCCTTAATTGAGCCCAATAAGGGACTGTTTAGGGTTTGGCCCATTTTCTAGGCCCAATAGGGGTATTTAGGTAATTTCACTTTCATTTCTGAGTTATTTAGGTTAAATTAAGCTAGTTTGCAAGTTTTTAGAATTTTTTATAATTTTTGGATTTTTAATATTATTTTAATATTATTTTATTATTAAAAATTAAAAGTCTGATTTTCTAGGTTTTTATATTTTTCCTAGGTTCTAAATACTTAATTAGGATTTTTGCAACTTTCCAAATATTTTTTAGGTCTTTTAATTATTTGTTATAATTAATTTAAGATTTAATTGATTTTAGGAGTTTTTAATTATTTAAAAATAGTTTTAATTGGTTTTAAAATTTTGAAAAATAGTTTTGAGCTTAATTAGAGTATTTTTGAGGTTTACAAACTTGAAAATCTTGTTTAGGGCTTTTTAATAATTAATTTTGATTTTTAGGGCTTTAATTAGCATTAAAAAGTCATTATCTAATTAATTAAAAGGTTTTTGCAAGTTTTGATTTTTTGTAAACTCTTAGATTATTATTAAGGATTTTTGGTGATTTTTAGGAATTTTTAGGGTTAAATTTTTAATTTTGGTGGTTTTTACGACTTTACGTGTACGCCTTTTTAGACTTAGTTTAATCCGTCTTCATAACCGTCATTCTTTTCTAATCCCTTTTCTATTTTTCTTTTCTCAATTATAATCACAAATTAATCCAAGTCATTACACACATAACACACTAGCCTCCTTGAGAACGAACTTAATTGGGTCATTCACACACGGTTTTCCTAAATCGTCGTGCTCACTTGCCCTACTTTGTTGCCTCTTTTTCCTAAAAGGGTAGCAAAAGCAAAACATCATTTTGGCGCCGCTGCCGGGGAGGCGTGTTGTGTTTTGATTTGGCATTGTTGTTTTTATACTAACCATAATTAGTATTTGTATTAGTAGCACTCTACTAATACGTATTATCGTTTTTCGGTTTTTGTGTGAATATTATTACTATATTGTATACGTAGAACAATAAATACACAAGTACTCCAAATACGTGAGCAATCACAACCTTGACTTGGGAGGTCATTACCCAATCATTGTATTCGAATCTCAAACCAAAGAAAAAGGCAAAAATAGATAAATACTTTCGTGAAGCTTAATCTTGAAAATACAAACTATAAGGTGGGTATAAGGCGGATATTATAAAATATATCCTAAGGAAAAAGGCTCTTAAGTGCTTCGCGCCGCCTCGTTTCCCCGCTTGCTTGTGAGTATTTGATTGTGAGAGTGAATCGAGGGTTTTGCCGCCCAAAGTATTACTAAGTATCATATATATTTTCTTGGTTTCAATTTGATTAAACCCTCTTGAACGATTTGGTGTTCCACCATCGTTCTAAAGTCATCGAAGGCGTTCACTCCACGTGTTCGTTTTCATTCTTTGAGGCTTCGTTAATCAAGAGATTTGATTAGTGAGGAGATTTGTGGACTCATTGTCTACCTAATACATTTCACCAAGTTCCAAAAAGGTTAATACAATCAAAAACCACAAAAAAATTGAAAAAATACAAAACACCAAAAAGAATCTTCTTTGCTCATCCCCTCGTTGTACGTGACGTTTATGCTAACTCGAAATCAAGCAAGACGTGCTCGTAAACGAAAAAACAAATCCATCACTCCAAACAACTCTAGTGAGGAGTCTCCTATTGACGAACCCATTGTAAGAGAAGCACCAACCATGGCGAATCGAACTATGATGGAGTTACTTCAAGCACCCACCGAGGGTTATGGAGAGGCTATTGTGATTCCCGCTATCCTTGCGGAGAATTTTGAGGTTAAGACGGGTTTGTTGTCCATGATTCAAAACAACAAATTCCGTGGTGATGAGAAGGACAATCCTCACAACCATATCCGCCAATTCAATCGTCTTACCGCTACTTGCAAGTTTAAGGATGTTTCAAACGACTCGATTAAGATGATGCTTTTTCCGTATTCCTTAGCGGGGCCCGCAAAAATTTGGTTAGAGAAAGAGCCACCCAATTCTATATTGACGTGGAAGGATCTCGTGTCTAAGTTTGTGAACCAATTTTTTCCGCCCTCTAAGACTACGCACTTGAAAAACGAGATTTCAAAATTTTCACAAGAATTTAATGAAAGTTTTTCAACGGCTTGGAATAGGTTTAAGGAAATGTTACATGAATGTCCTCATCACGGTTTTTCCGATTTGCATCAAATTGACACGTTTTACAATGGACTTAATGATCATGAAAGGGATTATTTGAATGCCGCCGCGGGTGGTAATTTTTTGTGTAAAACGGTTGAGGAAGCTTTGGTGATAATTGAAAATAGATCTAAGGTGTATAGTCCTCGTAGCACGTCTAGTGTTCGTAAGGCTTCGTCTTCGGCTTCACCTTCTTTGTCTAATACCATCGATGCTTGCCAAATTGAGGCGAACTTGGAAAACAAGATTTTTGATAAGTTGAAAGGACTTTTGATTGAGTTTAAAGTTGGTGAACCAAGTGCTGCCGCTACGGTTAAAGCGGTTGAGGTTTCTTGCATGTATTGTGGTGGAGGTCATGATTTCTCCGAGTGCATTACCAACGGTGGTAACACTTCGAGTGCCTTTGCGGCCACGGGAAATTACAACCAAAACGGTCAAGTTTCCCGCTCTAATCAAATGACTCCACCGGGTTTTGGATCAAATCAAAATGCTAACAACTATCGCAACAATCAAGTTGGTTTTAAGAACAATTACAACAAGGGAAATTATGGGAATCAAGGGGCTAATAATCAAGTTTCAAACAAAAATGATTTTCAAAATAACAACAAGAGTTTGCAAACATTGAAAGATCTTCCAAGTGAGTTTGTTGAATATGCTAGTGGTAATGATGCTAGGTTTGACAACATTCAAAGAGAAATAATTAGCCTAAGATCCGAGTTCAAAAACGACTTGAAGAAAGAGTTGAAAAATGAGTTAGCTAATGAACTTAAAATCCACACCAACAAGATGGAAGGAAATGTCACTAGGTTACAACAAAACCAACAAAAGATGGAACAAGGGCAACATGAGATTAAACAAGAGATGCTTAAGGCCGAGAAAAGGCAAACCGAAGCCGTATTGAGGCAATCTAATTTTGAATATAAAATCTCGTCTATGTTTGAGGCAATAATGTGTAAACCGTCGTCAAGTGGTCTTCCTAGTAACACCATATCCAACCCTAAGGGTGAGATGAAAGTGATTACCACACGTAGTGGTAAGACACTAAAGGAGCCGATTCCTCAACCAATTGCTCCTACGGAGGAAGCAATTGAGGAAGCACCCGAGGTGGTGGTCGAAAAGGACCATATTTCAAGCCCACAAAGTACCGCTCATACCACACCTACGGTTGACCCATTACAATCATTGGAACCTGAGATTCCAAAGGCTATGCCTATGCCTCAACCCACACCACCCTTGCCTTACCCATCGAGACTTAGGAAGGAGAAACGACAAGAGCGCGACAACTATCAATTTGAGCTTTTTATGAAAATGTTTCGTGATTTGCACTTTAATGTGAGTTTCGCCGATGCCTTGGTCATGATGCCTCGATTTGCCGCTAACTTTAAGAGTATGTTGAACAACAAGGAAAAATTACACCAAAAGTCTAGTTGTTCGTCGGTTTATCTTAATCGCATACCTCAAAAAGTCGGTGATCCCGGTAAATTTTTGATCCCTTGTGCAATCCAAGACATGGAAGAATGCTTCGCCTTGGCCGATCTTGGTGCTAGCATTAACTTGATGCCACTTGCAATCTACAAGTCGCTCAATCTTCCTAATCTTACTCCTTCACGAATGTCTATTGAGTTGGCCGACCATTCCACAATTCTTGCATGTGGTTTGGCGGAAGACGTTTTTGTGAAAGTGGGGAAGTTCTACTATCCCGTAGACTTCATTGTTGTCGACATCCCCACGGATCCTCAAGTTCCTCTTATTTTAGGTCGTTCGTTTTTAGATACGTCTATGGCTTTGATCGATGTGCATGCTAGAAAGATCACCTTACGTTTCAACGACGAGGAACTTGTTATAAACGCAACTCAAAACTCTCAAATTTCTCATGTTTATTCCGTTGCAACCATAAACCTCGTTGATATGATCGACGTGGTTTGCGAGGAATTTTCACAAGAAGTTCTAGGTTTTGGTGATGAAGAAACTAGTGGCAATCCCACTATGTTAGATCCTATTCTTGATAATTCGACACCAACCTTCACTCCTTTCGAAGGTGGTGGTTTTACGTTGGAAGAATACGATGTTCCACGTACTTGTGACGAAGACCTCGACAACTATGAGGACTTCTCGATTATCAAGGATTTTCTCAACGATTTCCCATTTCCTCCACCCGAGGAGGTTATGAGTATCGAGCCCAAATCTTCACTTGAGGAACCACCTATCCTCGAGTTGAAAGATTTACCTCCTCACCTCGAGTATGTCTATTTGGAGGAGGACGACAAGTTGCCGGTTATTATTGCGAAGGAACTTTCGAATGATGAAAAAACGCACTTGTCGATGTTCTTAAGGATCACAAAGGGGCGATTGCGTGGAAGTTATCCGACATTAAGGGGATCGATCCCAAATTTTGTACACACAAAATCTTAATGGAGGAAGATTTCAAGCCAACAATCCAAAGTCAAAGAAGGGTGAACCCCAAAATTCACGATGTCATCAAAAAGGAGGTCCTTAAACTCCTTGACGCGGGAATGATTTACCCTATTTCCGATAGCCCTTGGGTGAGTCCTATTCATTGTGTCCCTAAAAAGGGAGGGATGACCGTTGTGCCAAACGATGCCAACGAGTTAATTCCCACAAGACTCGTGACCGGATGGAGAGTGTGCATTGACTATCGTAAGTTGAATGAAGCCACTCGAAAAGACCATTTTCCCTTGCCCTTCATGGACCAAATGTTGGAGCGTCTTGCGGGAAACGATTTCTATTGCTTTTTAGATGGTTTTTCCGGTTACTTCCAAATTCCCATCGATCGTCGTGATCAAGAAAAAACTACGTTTACGTGTCCATATGGAACGTTTGCCTATCGTAGAATGCCATTCGGACTTTGCAATGCACTGGGAACTTTTCAACGATGCATGATGGCTATTTTTCATGATATGATCGAGAAGACGATGGAAGTCTTCATGGATGACTTTTCCGTGTTTGGTGATTCCTTTACTTCGTGTTTGTCGAACCTTGAGAGAATGTTAAAACGTTGTGAGGAAACCAACCTTGTGCTCAATTGGGAAAAGTGTCATTTTATGGTTAAGAGTGGAATCGTCTTAGGGCACAAGGTCTCGAAAGCAGGGATTGAGGTAGATCAAGCTAAGGTAGACGTCATCGCCAAATTACCTCATCCCAAAACCGTTAAGGGAGTTAGGAGTTTCCTAGGCCACGCGGGCTTTTATCGACGATTCATCAAGGATTTCTCGAAGATTTCTCGACCCATTACACATCTTCTTGAAAAAGAGGCACGTTTTGTCTTTGACGAAGATTGTGTACGAGCCTTTGAGATCTTTAAAAGGAAACTTACCGAAGCTCCCATTCTTGTTGCTCCAAATTGGAACCTCCCCTTTGAGCTTATGTGTGATGCAAGTGATTACGCTATTGGGGACGTTTTGGGGCAACTTCATGAAAAGCACTTCTTGCCTATTCACTACGCTAGCAAGACGATGACCGAGGCTCAACTTAAATACACTACAACGGAAAAGGAGTTCCTTGCCGTGGTGTATGCATTTGAGAAATTCCGACCTTATCTCGTCTTGACGAAATGCATAGTGTATACGGACCATTCGGCTATCAAGTATCTCATGGCTAAACAAGATGCAAAGCCGAGATTACTTCGTTGGATTCTCCTCCTTCAAGAATTTGATCACACAATTGTTGACAAAAAAGGAGCCGAGAATCTAGCGGCCGATCATCTCTCTCGTTTGGAAGATCCTCACCAAAGTGTTTACGAGCCCAAGGAAATCACCGAAACATTTCCGCTCGAGACACTTGGTTTAGTGAATTCCAAACTTGATTCTTCTACCCCATGGTTTGCGGATTTTGCAAATTACCATGCGGGTAACTTCATCGTTAAGGGTATGACGACTCAAGAAAAACGAAAATTCTTTCGTGATGTCAAGTTCTACTTTTGGAACGACCCTTACTTGTTTCGAACTTGTGCGGATCAAATCATCCGCCGTTGTGTATTTGGCACCGAAGCTTCTAACATCCTTAGAGCTTGCCATGAGTGACCCACGGGTGGTCACCACGGTGCTAATCTCACGGCTAAGAAGGTGTTTGATGCCGGCTTCTTTTGGCCTACTATTTACCGAGATGCACAAATCCTTGTGAAGTCTTGTGATGCATGCCAACGACAAGGAAAAGCCTCACAAAAAGATGAAATGCCACAAAATATCATTCAAGTATGTGAGATCTTTGACGTTTGGGGCATAGACTTTATGGGGCCGTTCCCATCATCTCGTGGTAATAAGTACATTCTCGTTGCGGTTGACTACCTTTCTAAGTGGGTGGAGGCGAAGGCCTTGCCCACTAATGATGCTCGTGTGGTAGTTAAGTTCTTGAAAAGTTTGTTTGCTAGGTTTGGAACCCCTCGTGCGATCATAAGCGATCGTGGAACCCATTTTTGTAATGACCAATTTGACAGGGTTCTAAGGAAATATGGGGTTACACATCGTCTTTCTACGGCTTATCACCCACAAACGAGTGGGCAAGTCGAGGTTTCAAACCGAGCATTGAAGAGGATTTTGGAAAGATCCGTGGGGGAAAACCGACAATCTTGGTCGGATAAGTTAGACGATGCTTTATGGGCCTTTAGGACCGCTTATAAGACGCCCATTGGGTGCACTCCCTATAAGCTTGTGTATGGAAAGAATTGTCATTTGCCTATCGAGTTAGAACACAAGGCTTATTGGGCCCTAAAGCATTGTAATGATGATATGGAGACCGCGGGGAAACACCGGAAAATGCAATTAAATGAATTGGATGAATTAAGGGACATTGCTTATGAAAATTCATTGATTTATAAAGAGAAAACTAAAAAGTTGCATGATTCAAAAATTAAAAACCGGGTTTTTAACATTAGGGATCAAGTTTTGCTTTTTAATTCAAGATTGAAAATATTTTCCGATAAATTGAAATCCCGTTGGTCCGGTCCATTCACCGTGACTCAAGTATTTCCTTATGGGACCATCGAGCTAGCTCAAGATGATGGTCCTAACTTCAAGGTGAATGGACATAGGTTGAAGCACTACTTTGGCGGGGAAGTTCCATCCTTGAACTACCTCGACCAAGTCACCTTCCCCAATGATAATTAGTATTGAGGGGATCGAGTCGAGCTCATGACTCGGTAATCAAAAACGAGGAGCCTCGTGGGGGAGTCCCATGCTTATCCTATGTACATATTATCGCTTTCTTAGTCTAATGTAGCTTACGTGTGGGGATTTGTGCCCTTCCAACCTTTGTTCCGTGGTTGTTTGTGATATGTGGTTTTTAGATCATGATCTTCACGATTGGAGCCTCTCGTGTTCGTTCTATGAGAAGCACTCGATCGTTTGCTTTGGAGACATTTCTCAATATCCATGATGTATCCTTTGATGTTCTAACCTTAGGTTTTTAGCACACTTCATAAACGGCTATTACTTAATGGTTACACCCTTTCCATGCTAGATTAGGCATTCGACTACGTCTCTAGTATGGGGGTGTTTGCACCCCTAGACTCGAAACATTGAGGACAATGTTTAACTTTAGTATGGGGGGGGGTGAATAGATACTTGCCTTGCCAAACCTTCACGCTTTCCAAAGTTTATCGTTTTGTTTATCATTTTTGTTGCAAAATAAGGCTAAAATGGCCAAATTTTAAAATTTTTCTCATGTTTTATAAGTGTTTGAAGACACGAATGTAGATTTTCCGATGGCGAGAATAAGAGTAATTTTTGACTCGACCGTGCGTGTTGAGCACTTAGCTTTGATTCCTTAACTACACATTAGGCTAAGTCTCTTAAATGAGGACGAGAAATGATAGGGTTAATTATAAGTTACTATGCTAAACGTAGAGTACTCGTATTCTTTCAAAAACTCATGTGTTCTCGTTGTTTGCTTATTCTCCCTTCGCATGTAAATATTTTTTGCTTAATAAATATTGACTTAGCGGTTTAGTTGGGATTGTTGGGTTTCTAGTCTTTTCTAGTAGCTTCCGTGTAATTAAATTGGGAAGACATTAAGATATCGCCAGCGTCACGGTTTTGAAGTATTGGCACCCTAATAATCGAAAGCTTCACCCAATAATAATATTTCAAGTGCTCACCTAAATCAAGCAAACAATTTGAAGCCCCACAAGGCCTAAAATCTATGCAAAATTGAAAGTGAATCAAGCCTTAATCTTCGAAGCTTTAAAGATCCAAAATTCGCGTTAGCGTGAGGATATACGTCTTTGGCTAATAAAACCACCGATGAGGCGGATAATAAAAGGCAAGGCAAGACCGAAGTCATAATAAAAGCTTCATGGCGAAGTTGAATAAAAGATGGAGGTAAACCATAGATAATAAGGCCCTTCCGTTAGGGGGCGTATAAAAGTCTTGGTAATAAGTCTCATGTTCAAAACCGTTATAAAACCGTGTTTATCGATTCTTCTTGTCAACTTAATTTTTTAACATCGTCGTCTATTAGGAGGGGTTATTGATTTGATGGTCTTAGTTACACCGTTAGGACTCTATTTTTAGACCTAAATCTCTATTATCGCATAAGTCAAACAATGTATCCTCGTGAAACATTCAAGACATCATAAAATATAAGAGATACAACTTAGGAATAATGGGAGGATAAGTACGTGATTAGGGCATATGAGTAGTGTTAGCATTACTAACTTATAATGACAATGATCTCGTTGCACGCTTAGCATGGAATTAGAGTGAAAATCGAGGACGATGAAATTATTTCTAACGAAGCATTCACATGTTCTTATTCTATGAACCTAAACGTCCCATTTTGCGATGAAAATCATACATTATGTCTATAACACAAGTAGTAGCAATAGTAGTAGTGTAGCAAGTTTATCATTCCAATAAAGTGAATAAAATTAAATTTTGGAGATGCTTTGATACTTTATTCTTAGCATTGCGTGAGGGCACGGCAATGGTTTAGTATGGGGGAGTGATGAGACTGCTTTTATACATAGTCTCATCTTCCATATAGGGCTTTAAATGCATTAAATATCATCAAAATACCCAAATATATGCTTGTGTTTGTTGCTTGTGTATTTTAGGTACGGATATTGAGATAATGACAAAAGATCACAAGAATCATGCAAAAACAAACACGGGAAACGAAGCCGCACAATGAACCAAGCCCTAGTGAAGACTTTCCCAAGATCAACCCTTGAAGATTTGAAGAATTATGAAGAAGGGTCCTCCAACTTTGAGGAATTGACACTTTATACCCTTGTATCCTCATAATTACAAGTTTGGTCCCTAAAGTTTGTCAAAATTACCAAAAGGGCCCTTAACTTTGAAGAATTGGCAAGTTTAGCCCCTCAACAAAGCTAAATTGTCAACCAATATCATCCACAAAGTCAAATATATCATGAAGTCCTTCAAAGTACAAGAAATGACAAGTTTGGTCCTTTGAAAAATCCAAAATTACAAAAAGGACCCTCAACTTTCAACAATTGGCAAAAATGGTCCCTCATTTATCAAGACTTGGCAATTTCAGTCCTCCAAGATGACAATCATACAAGTCTAGACCATTATCATTGAAGAAAATACCAAACCAGCCCTTGAAGAATTCAATTATGGCAAGAAATACCCCTGAATTCATGTTACAAAAGTTTATGGGCCAAAAATGTAAAAAGTCCAAAGTTGATACGGCTTAAATGGGCGCTGATAGGGTTTTGTTTGCAAATGACAAGAAGAAAGGAAGTGAGGGGTTAAAAGGGGCCAGACAATAAACTTACCTAGACCAACCAATGGGTGACACGTGCCCCACTACCACCTCTCCACCAATCACAATGCTCCCTGCTTCCACCTCACCATCCACTCACATTTATTTATTAAACTAATCCTAACAGATTAGTTTAAACTGGCGCTAAACACCAAATTTAAAAACCAAACGGATTAAAACATGCACTATTCATGTTCTTGATCCAAATTGGGTTTTCATTAATGGCTTGTAATTAGACACTAATCTGCTCCAGATTTATGATTAAGCTAATCATAAACACAACCCAACCCCTAAACTCCCATCACTCTCATGCATGTGAGTATACCAACCTTCCCCTGCCCCACTTCTCACGTCCAAACAAAAACCAACCAGCAATCCAACGTTTGAGACTTGTGCTTACTTTTTAAGCTTCATACACACCCTTGGATCAACCTTACACTTGCCAGCTCCTACATAACTCCAAAAACAAGTCACATGATTCAAGAAGAAGACAAAGACCTCAAGGGCATTTTTGGGACTTTAGCATTAGGGTTTACACGTTTTGCAGCTTGCTAGGACCTTGTACACCCTCTATATAAAGGGTCTAGTTCATTTCATTTGTTCCTGCTTTTGGTTTTTCCTTTGTTCAAACACTTGTAAATCCTTTTTCAGTTATATGAATTTGAGTTAAGTGATTTGAAGAAAGACCAAGTGCCACCTTTATTCTGTTGTTTATGTTCTTAGCTTACTGTTTTTGAAGTTTAAAACCTGTTTTCAAAAGAGGAGTGTGCACAAGTTTGCATATTTTCCTCATTTTCTTGATATTTTGCTAAGTCTTGTTCCAATCTTGGAATTCTTGGGCTATAGGGCTGATCATAGCATCCTAACTGAGTTGGTTAAGGTGTGGTGAGGCTTATAACTTGGGGATAATCAAGTGTGGGGTAACAAGTTTGCATTAATCAAGATTTTTCCAAGTTTCTGATTTTTCATGTTATTGTGCTTAACCCTTGTTGAATCTTAGCAGGCTTTTGTGGAAGCTTGTGCTTGTTCTTGCTAGCACATAAGCTCAAAATTCTTGGGTGTGGATGTACATCCATGAGGTTTGCTTACTTAATCTCCAAATCTGCATAAAAAGTGATTTTTGGTGATATTTGTATGAAACTGTTGTTCTTGTGAATTTTGTGGCTTGTTCTTGCTTGAATCTGTTATTTAGACTTGTTAGAGTGTTAATTGATGCTTGGTTGGCCTGAAATCTTGTTTTGCTTTTGAAAATCTTGATTTGAAAAAGTTAAAGGGGTGTTTGGGTCTACTGATTTATGCTTGAAATCTGATTTTGTGTTAAGGGAAAGTGTTGTTTATGCTTTGTATCTGATATACCTTTGTTTGAGAGTGTTTTGCTGCAAGTTTTTGGGTTTGAACACTTGAATTGATCAATCTGCTATATAGGCCTTGTTTCTGCTTGTTTTGACCTAAGATTTTGGGAACACTTAGTGTGTATGCATGCTTAGGGATAAAAGTGGTTTAAACAAAGTTAACTTAACCTGTTTGAAAGATTTGAGGTGTTGAAATTGGCTTGTGTGTCAAATACATCAGCAAAAGTATAAATCTGCTTGTGTAGTGTTCATCAGTAACTTTCATAGCTTGGATCTTGCTTAATACTTTGAACCAGTGCATGAAACCTGTTTAGACTTGCTTATTGGAGTTTATTATAGCTTGTGTGTGCATTTGGTTGAATTTGGTTGGCTGATTTGTGCTAAAATTACTCTTGAATGCTAAACTGCTCATTGTTCATGTCTGTGCTATATCTGGTGATAAATTGATTAAACTGTATCAATTGGCTGTTTGTGATTGTGTTATTTTGCTTGTTATTGACTCCTTTTGATCCAAAGATCAATTGGGTGCCTTTGTGAAAACTGAATCCAAGAAAAAGTCACTAAAGACAACAAGTCAAAATAGTCAAGCAGTGGGAAAAGTTCCCACTGCTCAACATCCAAAACTAGCCCCTGCTAGTGCAATTTTATCATCAGCTTATCAATAAGCTATTCTAGCTTATTCTGACTTGCAACAACTTATTTTTTGTAATAGATCTTCATTATTTGACCCATTTAAGTGAACTAGAACTTATCAGACTTTGACTTTGACTTTTCACTAGAAAACCAACTTGTTTGACTTTTAAGATAAGTGCTTATTTGATTTTCCAGCTTATTGAGTGTGCTTATTTGAAAGTTCTTTGGTTTTTAAGCTTAGTTTTGTCAAAAGAAACATTTTGCAACTTGAATCAGCTTCTGGGGTAGTCTAGATCATAAAAACGACTATTTTGTCGTTTTGTGAATAAGTTGTGGACTTGTTTCTGGCTTATTGAGTGGTCTTATTTGAAATTTCTTTTTACAGAAGTCTTTGTTAGGTCAAAAGAGGGTTGTGTGTTAAATTTTAGCTTATGGCATCAGCTTATAGCTTAATGGGCCAAAAAGCCCATTAAGAATAAGCTGCTTATTATAAGTTAGCTTATTTCACGTTTTCAGCTTTTGGGCCTTTGGAAAAAGTTGTTTAAAATCAAATTTTGAGTCAACCTGTGCTTTTTGAGCTTATTTTGAGCACTTTTTCTTATTGGGCCTTAATTGAGCCCAATAAGGGACTGTTTAGGGTTTGGCCCATTTTCTAGGCCCAATAGGGGTATTTAGGTAATTTCACTTTCATTTCTGAGTTATTTAGGTTAAATTAAGCTAGTTTGCAAGTTTTTAGAATTTTTTATAATTTTTGGATTTTTAATATTATTTTAATATTATTTTATTATTAAAAATTAAAAGTCTGATTTTCTAGGTTTTTATATTTTTCCTAGGTTCTAAATACTTAATTAGGATTTTTGCAACTTTCCAAATATTTTTTAGGTCTTTTAATTATTTGTTATAATTAATTTAAGATTTAATTGATTTTAGGAGTTTTTAATTATTTAAAAATAGTTTTAATTGGTTTTAAAATTTTGAAAAATAGTTTTGAGCTTAATTAGAGTATTTTTGAGGTTTACAAACTTGAAAATCTTGTTTAGGGCTTTTTAATAATTAATTTTGATTTTTAGGGCTTTAATTAGCATTAAAAAGTCATTATCTAATTAATTAAAAGGTTTTTGCAAGTTTTGATTTTTTGTAAACTCTTATATTATTATTAAGGATTTTTGGTGATTTTTAGGAATTTTTAGGGTTAAATTTTTAATTTTGGTGGTTTTTACGACTTTACGTGTACGCCTTTTTAGACTTAGTTTAATCCGTCTTCATAACCGTCATTCTTTTCTAATCCCTTTTCTATTTTTCTTTTCTCAATTATAATCACAAATTAATCCAAGTCATTACACACATAACACACTAGCCTCCTTGAGAACGAACTTAATTGGGTCATTCACACACGGTTTTCCTAAATCGTCGTGCTCACTTGCCCTACTTTGTTGCCTCTTTTTCCTAAAAGGGTAGCAAAAGCAAAACATCAATCTCCCATTGGAATTGATCCTTCCATATTCCCGAAACAGGAGCATTTGGAGGAGGATCCAACATCAGCTTGATATCAGCCCAGATACGGAGACCAGGCCAGGAAGACACCGCCATGGGGTCAAACGGCATACTAGAATCAACAAGCCCAAACAACGCCATAAGATCCATACGGTCAGCCCACGATAACACACCCTGCAAACCCGTTTCCAATCGCACAGACCCATCACTCAAAGTAATCCGATGGGAGACGCCACCAGGAAGTGTTGTAGAACTCTCAACCGTATAACCCGTAATGCTCCCATTGCCCAAGGGTAAGTCAGAATCGCTATCAAAAGCTGCATCAATTAAATTCTCAGGATCACGCTTCTCAAAAGGATCTGTCTTACCACGGTGAACACGACGAGCAAGTTTCTGGCGAATGGAACTTCGAGGTGTGGGAGCCGAAGGAGTTGATTCAACCTTTACCTTAACTCCAGCAACAGCAGGGGAAGCAGTAGAAGTAGACTCATGAACATGTCCACCCAATGGACCACTAGGAGCTGCATAAGAAGTAGGAGTAGGTTGTGTTGCAGGAACTGGTGGTGATGGAGATGGCACATCAGATGTAGTAGCAGTAGGTGTGGTGGTATCAACAAAGGTGCTTGCAAGAACAGGTGCGGTGGTGGAAGCATGAGTGGTGGTGGTAGTAGCAAATATGGTAGTAGCAGGACCAACAGTAGAACCCATGGGAGCAACCAAGGGTGTAGTAGAAGGACCAACAGAAGTAGCAACAGAACCAGAAGGACTACCAGCAAGACCAGGAGTGGGTACAGACGAAGGACCAGTAGAATCAGCAGGCATAGAAGCAGTCACACCACGAGGATGGTAAATAAACCTTTTCGGAATAGGTTGACTCTGACGCTTCACCATCTTTTCATAAAGGGCCTTAAGCTCATCAAAAGTCAACGCCCTCACGCGAGCCCAAGACCACGGGGCATTGAAATGAGCAGCAGATTGATATTTCACATAACGTTGCATCTGCTGGCGCTCCTCAGCCCGAGATAGAGGTCTGTTCCTTCTCTGTTTCTTTAGTTCTTCAGCAAGAGCCAACTGGTGCTTACGCATCATCACCATAGCACGCGGAATACAATTGTGTTCATCAACATCATTACCCAACAGATCTTTAAACTGAGCATAATCCCTAGTGAGAACAGTCAACACTTGCATCCATTCACCATCAGTACAATGCATGGCATCATGTTGAATTTGTGCACGCCTTCGCTCTCGAAGCTCTTCCTCAGCAGCCCTATCCACCTCATCAATCTCAGCTTGAACCCGACGAGCAGCCTCTTCACCAAGCCTGTCCTCCTCAATCTGTCGGCGAGTACGCTTGCGAGAAGGAGATGGAGCATCAGTCATTGGGGCTTTTCCCTTCGGATCATGAGAGGGACCAGGATGAGAACCATCAACAGGATCAGAATCACCACCCATAGCACTAGGAGAAGGAACATTGGAGGACATTGGAGGAACCGGCAAATCATCATAAACTTTATCAGCAAAGGCAGCCTTTGCCAACAACGTCAAGCCATCCTCAACATTCTCCGCACCCTCATCCTCAGAATCTGAAAGAACCACATGCTTCTTGCGACGACGTTGTTGATTCTCCAACACCTTTATGCGATCAGCCAGAGGAAGAACAAACTCCCTTATAAGCTTCCGATGTTGGTTTAAGTCAGCTTCCAAACAAATCATCCTCTCATGGTACCTGTGCATAAGATCGAGCAAAGATGTCAGTGTAGTAGGCTCCTCCGCCTGCCCACCAAGAGAACTTGGATCAGGGAAAGCATCACGGGAGCCCGAAGCAACATGTGGGTCAACCTGTGGAGAACTAGCATCAAACGGGATATCAGTCGAATATGGGGCAGGACTAGGAGGTGGAGTCTCCACAAAAGGAGACCTTTGTGGAACTGAGGAAGGACCAGCCTTGGTAGGAGATGGTTTTTCAACCACCACTTCCTCAACTAGCACCTCCTCTACCACAGGAGTGGCACCAACAGTAGGAGCCTCCTCCTCCATGGGGTCATCATCTATCACAACAAACTCAGGAGCCTCCTCCTCCTGACCCATAGGACCCTGAGCCAACCCTAACATGGCTTTAGTCAGGGGCCTCCAATCCCCAGTAAACCCATGCATCATATTGTAATACACTTTAGCAGTAAGTTTAGATGGCACAAGCTCAGTCCTATCACGTGGAATGCAAACAAGGATTTGTTGAAGAAACCTAGGGTACATAAGAAATTTCTTCCTCGAAGCAGCAGTAGACAAATTACTAGCCATCCCCTCAAATAGATAATGGGAAAAATTAAACACTCTACCCTGGGCTAAACATATAAGACCAGTAGCCAAAGGAGTAGGGAAAGCATCCCAACTCCCAGACTTGGGACTCATACAATGGATTAAAAAGCGAACCAGAAGCTTCCATTGGGGGGAAAACCTATTCTTCTGGAAGTTAAACTTCCCCCCATGTTCATAACCTATGGCAGCCATACCCTCCAATACTTCCGAATTGGGGATTGATACAACACCCCCCTCATCCTGAAGATGAAGAGAAGAGCGAATAGACGCTTCAGTCACCACATATGCACGTCCATCTATGGTAGCATGGAGTGCACGTGGACGTCCAGCCACATTCACAAGTTGAGCAGACGCCCAAAATTGACGTATCACACTATCATATATGGTGGGACAGACAGTAAATGCAAACCTTAAGTTAGAAGCTTCAATGAAATCCAAGATGTCAGCAAAATGTTCACGATTTGGACCATTACCTAGATAAGCAACACGATTGTGAGCAGGTTGGTAAGCAAGAGCAGCCATGGATCTTGATGAATTGATGGAAGAAGGATTGAGATTGGAATGTAGAGAGTAGAAGCGGTTTTTGTGTGTGTGGTAATTGTAATGAGTGAGTCAAGGATGTATGTTGACCATATATGAAGAAAGTAGTAACTGTTCATTGACCCCTATTAATGGGGGGTTGCCCTTTCAAATTAAACCATAATGGCATAATAACCACTTGCCATTTTTAACATAATAACCAACCCCCAATTTACTTGCTTAATTCAAACTTGTAAATACAAGTATTGGGAGCGTTGACCAAAAGTCAAAGCACACAATGGTCAGACCAGGAGCAAAACGTGATTAACAAAGGACAAAAGGAAAGAACAGTATGCCAGACCAGTACCAGTACCAATAGCCAAACACCACTAGACATGGAAGGAGTTTAAACCACCAGAAGGCAACCAAGCATAACTAGAAGCTGACCAAAGAGGACCAGAAGCCAGTCATGTAAGGCCATATCCACCAGAAGAGAGCAAAAATCCTCCATCAGAAGCACCACACACCATCATAACCAAGAAATTATGTTGTTAAATACTATGAATACGTTAGACTGGCCTAATATGTACACAAAGCCTCCCCTTAGGCTTTGCCTCCCCTCAATCCTAGACCTCAAGGATTGACCATCCTAATATGAACCACCAAGTGGTTAAACCGAGGACCATCAAAAGCTTTAGTCAGCAAATCAGCAACATTGTCATCCGTATGAACTTTAAGAACCTGTATCAGCTTCTTCTCATTGGCATCGCGTATAAAATGATGCCGAATCTCAATATGCTTCGTCCGCTGATGAAATACAGGATTCTTCACAATGCAAATAGTGCTTTGATTGTCAATAAAAATTTTGGTATTCATAAAATTGAAACCATAGTCCAACATCTGATTTTGGATCCATAACACTTGTCCACAACAACTAGCAGCAGCTACATATTCAGCTTCTGTTGAAGAAGTAGCTACGATTGTCTGTTTCTTACATTGCCATGAAATACGCCGACGACCCAAAAATTGACAACCACCAGTAGTAGACTTCCTATCATTATTAGCACCAGCATAATCACTATCACTATAGGCTTCAAGAACAAAGGGAGATTCTCTAGGATACCATAGACCCAATTTAGGTTGAGCCTTGATATACTTGAAAATCTTCTTCACTGCATTTAAGTTCGAAACCGTTGGAGTCACCTGGTGTCTAGAACAAGCACTTACTGCAAACATAATGTCCGGACGTGAGGCAGTCAAATACATGAGAGAGCCAATCATAGACCTGTACATGTGAACATTTACCGGGGGATCTGGCTCATTCTTAAGTTTTATTTTAGCAACTTCATAAGGAGTTGCTGCTGGTCTAAGAGGATCCATGTCAAACTTCTGAAGAATCTCATGAACATATTTATGTTGACTGATGAAAATCCCATCCGATTGTTGCTTGACCTGAAGACCAAGGAAAAATGACAGTTCTCCCATGGCACTCATCTGAAATTCTCCTTTCATTAAGTGTTCAAACTCATCACACCACTCCTTCCTTGTAGAACCAAAGATAATGTCGTCTACATAAACCTGAACAAGGATAATATCCTTGGAATTCCGCCGAAGAAATAGTGTTTTGTCAATAGTACCTCTTCTATAGCCATTCTTTAACAAGAAAGTGGAGAGACGCTCATACCAAGCTCTAGGAGCCTGATGTAACCCATAAAGAGCCTTGACCACCTTGTAGACTTTCTTGGGATGAAGTGGATCGACAAACCCCTTAGGTTGAGTAACATACACTTCCTCGTCAATTTTTCCATAGAGAAATGCACTCTTGACATCCATCTGGAACACCGTAAAGCCAACATACGAAGCAAAGGCCAAAAACAGACGAATGGCCTCGATCCTGGCAACAGGCGCAAAGACTTCAGTATAGTCAATGCCCTCAATTTGAGTGTGTCCTTGTGTGACAAGCCTAGCTTTATTCCTGACAACAATTCCCCGTGTATCCTTCTTGTTTTTGAGAATCCATTTGGTATTGATAGTTGTCTTCCCATCTGGTAAGTCAACCAGAACCCAAACATTCTGAAACAAGAATTGCTGCATTTCCTCCTGCATAGCCTCCACCCAACTTTGATCCTCAAGTGCATGAGAAACGGACCTAGGTTCCACCTGTGAAAGAAAACAAGCAAACAAACAGTGTTGAAAGTCCGTATGATTATTACGCTTTTGATCCTCAATATATCCTACAAGAGCATGATGATCAGACGAGGCCTTCTGCTGCATTCTGCGTGTCTTGACGGTAGAACCAGTATCTCCAATAATTTGAGTGGTAGGATGATCTTTATGTGATTGCAAGACTGGATTGGAAGAAACCTCCACTTCTGGTGCCAAGTTATTGAGATCACCAACAAAGTCAGCATCATATGAAGCATTTTGGAAAATCCCATCTACCGGTTGTTTATGAATATCATCCAGCTTGGTAGAAGACTTCTGCTCATGGTTCCCCAAATCAGAAGGACTGGAGAAACGTGTATTGGAAGCAGACTCACTAGCCGGAGTACCAGTAGTTGATAAGCTAGCACTAGGAGCAGAAGCTGGAGTACCAGGAGCAACTTTGTCAGTAGGATAAACCAAGGGAAACTCAAAACTACCTTGAGCAGCTGCTTTAGTAGCTTCTTGTTGTTGCTTGAGAAGAGTGTCAAGAGCTGCTTGGGAATCCTGTACATCCAATGGAGTTGCATCACTAGGAGGAGTAGGAGAAACCATGGTGGAATAGGATGGAACCACAAAAATGTCATCCTCATCATCTGAATCAGAAAGACTAGAAGGAACACCAGTACTAGAAGTTGCAAACACTTGTGGTCCTGCATCATGGTTAGTTTTGAAACGAAAATATCCTAACGAATCACTAAGATAATCAAGATCAAAATACCATTCTGGACCTTTTCCTTGTATGTTTGTCTTCCCCTCAAAATACCTGAGATTAATAGTTTCAATTATCCGTTTGGCTTGAAGATTGTAGACACGATACACCCGAGAATGAGCTGAATATCCCACAATGTATCCTTCATCTGCCTTGCCATCAAACTTCCCCAAATAGTCACTAGTATTCAGAATGGTGACTGGACACCCAAAAGGCTTCAAATGAGCAATATTTGGAACTTTGCCCGTGAGCAGCTCATAAGGAGTTTTCTTATGAGGATTGGTAATAGAAACCCTATTCAAAACATAACTTGCAGTATTAACAGCTTCTGTCCAGAACATGGTTGGAAGCTTGGAATCGGCAAGCATAGTTCTTGCTGCTTCTATTAGTGTCCGGTTCTTTCTTTCTGCCACACCATTCTGTTGAGGAGTCCTAGCAGCACTATAATCTCGTTTGATGCCCTTAGCATTGCAAAGTGCGATGAGGTCTCTATTTTTAAACTCGGTTCCATTGTCGCAACGAATACCTTTAACTTTCTTGGACAACTGATTCTCTATCAAGGTAAGAAAATCTCGAAGAATTGAGTAGGTCTCACTTTTGGCAGCCATGAAGAACACCCACATAAACCTGCTATATCCATCAGTAGGGTTGACTTCATTCAACTTGATACTATATAGATTGTGTCTTCTAGGGATTCTGAGTAAAACTTGTGAGTCATCTGGAAGCTGAAAATCTCTGGAAAGCACAAGTGCATCAGTATCGGTAAAGAGTACAAACTGCTTCTTGTCACAAATCTGAGAGACCGATATCAAGTTGAAGTGTTGAAGTGCTTCCACATAGTAGACCTGCTCAAAATTTAGATTAGGAGTCTTTATCGTTCCTTTGCCAGTGATTCTGCCTTCACCTCCACCAAAATAGACCTTGCCTCCATGAAATGGTACAAAGTTAGAGAGAAGACTTTTATTGCGAGTCATGCTCCTGGAGCAACCACTATCAACAATGCCTAGACTAGGATCCTGGTATGGAGTAACCTACAATAACAAGATAATAAAAATGCAAAAGTTAGTGTCTTAAGGGGACCCAAACCTTTTCAGGTTTGAGCCTGCCTTGTGGATCATTAGAAGAATGCCAAGAAGATTGATGAGATCCACCATTGTTCCTTGGTTGCCTATGCATCATATGGGTATTATTATTTGACCAAGAACAACCTGCTGAGGGCTTAACAGCAGTTCCCAAATTTCCCAAACCAAAATACGTGTGGTCTAAATGATGCGGATGTATTGGATTAAAATTTTGAAAAAAATTACTGGTTGTTTGGAATCCACTATCTCTCCAATAATCAGACATGAATGGAGAGGATACTCTAGAAGTATTAAACATTGGAGCACTAGGATTAAGTCTTCTAGAAGCATAGGAAGCAGCTCCTGGTGAACCAGGAGCTAGAAAAGCATGATTAACAGATGCACATGTGTCATAATAATCACAATCTTTAATTAAATGAAAGGAACTGCCACAAACAAAACATGTTTTGAAAGACCTTTTATTAGAATGAGATTGTTTCATACTGCCTACTTTATTACACACATTTCTAGGAAAAACATTCTTCCTAGGACTCAATAAACAAGGACCAGACACACTTGACTTGACAGCAACTTTTTCTTCACACTTCCTAGCACCAGTAGCAGCATGTTCATTCGACTTGGAACTTGTAGGTCTTGACTCTTCACTTGAACCATTAGATGCAGAGTCACCGGCTTTGTCACTGAAAGTACATGAGACAAAGTCATTAGTATTAGTAGAACTTGTTGGGGACTCAAGCATCTGTGATCCATCCGAGTCATTATGCCATGAGGTGGGCATAAAAGTTCCAGTAAGAGGAGGAGGGACAGCATGCATTTCTGCTGCTGGTTTAAACCTATTGTAACTAGGTTTGCCCTCATCCTCTTTGTCGGCATCAAAGACACTTGAGAAAGATAAATCAAATACATCTTCTGAATCAATATATTTTTCAAATCCTAAGCCTCTTTTAGTTCTGCCAGACATGCTACTATCAATTAATTTTGAAAGATTTTTAGGTGCCTTTTGCCATTTATCAAATCTTAACATTGTAGCATCTAATTTAGCTTGCATCTCCTCTTTTTCTTTGATACTAGCATCTCTTTCAGTTTCTGTATATTTAAGCATATTTGTAGTGTTTTCTAAATCAATGCTTAGTATCCTGATTTTATCCTCATACGCACGTTGTGTATCTTGTAACCACCTCTTTTGTTGTTCCAATGTGTTTAATGAAGCCTTATAGGCTTGTACCTCTAAAAAATACTTATCATTTTGATCATTTACTTCATTAAATTGGGACAACAATTCTGTGTATTTATCATGACAACCAAGAGGATAATGTTGTACCTGAGGTGAGATGCCCATAAGAGCAAACTCGTCTGCTTCTTCTGCATCAGAGAGATTCCCAGCTATCATTGCTAACACGTCAGTCGAGGATTCAGCTGATTCCAGAGTAGAAGCCTGATGATCATTCCAGTTGACCATAGAGTCAACAGATACCAATGCCTTCCTGTCATCTTTAACCTCCTGAACCTTGAAAGCGGAGTACCTGCTCTTCTCCTGATCATTCTTGCTAGGGCACTCCCTTGCAAAGTGACCCTGTTGCTGGCAGTTATAGCATCGTACCTTGCTTCTATCGAATCTTGCTGGCTCCCGAGGGTTGTAATTAAATTTCCTGCCTGCTTTCTTCTCAAACTTGTGAACCCTAAGAGTAAGCATGGCCATCTGCCATTTAAGATCCATCTCATCCAGGTCAAGTTTATCGAGCTGTTTGAAGTCATCAAAAGCAAGTTGTTGTTCAGCATTAACATCAGCCACAAAAGAATGAAGAACAGCTTCTACCATACTACCAGACTTGGCAGCAGGATCAGGAGCAGAAGTATGCTGAATAGTATGCTGGGAGGAGACAGTATTGCTTGGGCTACTTGCATATGACATGGGACTAGATGCCATAGAGCTCACAAAGGCTGAATTAGCAGGGGTGTTAAAAGAGTCACTAGGATATCCTCTCACATGAGGTTCGAATGTTCTGAGCCTATGAAACAGATCATCAAAGGTGAGATAGTCAAGCCCACCTTTGGCTTTGAGAGAGATCACCACCTGATTCCATGAATAGGGTAAGGCTTTAAGAAACCTTGCATTAATGTCACCATCATCAGGTTTTGACCGAAGTTGATTCAATTGGCTCAAGATCTTTTGGAACCTATCATACCCTTGATTTAGACCTTCAGTTTCTGATATTTTAAATTCGGTAAATTCATCTCTCAGCATGGACCTTCGCATTTTCTTTGACTCCTCATTCCCGCCAAACCTTGCTTTTATGCCATTCCAGATCTCTCTGGCATCATCCAAATGGTAGAAGTCACCCATGTGATCTTCAGGAAGAGATTGAAGCAAAATTGTTTTTGCTTTTACCTCCTTCTGAATAGCTATGATTTCCTCATGAGATTTAGGGTCAAGAAGAGTAATATTACCGTTCTTGTCTCGTCCAGTAAGCTTCCTGCTGTTTCCATTTAGAATGATCTTCCAAAGATCTTGATCAGTGTTGGTGATCCACCATTCCATCTTCATTGCCCAGTTATCATATTCACCCTTCTTCAGAAGAGGGAATTTTCCATTCGTGTTGGAGACCATAGCCAGGATCTGCTGAGGTTGCACAATTTTAGGAGTGCTTTCTTCTCCTGTTTGAGTAGAAGTAGAGGCAGAAATGATAAACAGATTGTGAGTAATAAGAGAACTTGATTCTTCTTGTATAGAGACCCTTCCAGGCTCTGATACCACTTGTTGGGTCTACTAGATGTAGATCTTGCAGCCTGTCAGGACCGGTGAATGACTTCTGTAATCACAAGTCAAATCACAAAGAGACTCTATACACAATATGAATGTAGAATATAAATATAATCAAGAAGAACAGAATAACTATAAAGACTTGATCCTTTCTAAGGATTTCTAATATGGATAATGACTAGAACTACGTTTTGTGAAGGTGTGTCTAACCCTTCTGCCTAAGGTTCCTTTTATACTGCAAGGAAACCCTAATACATCATTAAAGAAAACGTGTAAAACTGATATGCATATCCTTTCCTAACATATCTCATGCATATCCTAACAGAATATTAAGTAAATAATAAAGTTTGACTTCGACTAGGACCAGGAGCATGACTTGCTCCTACTACGACTAGGACCAGGAGGAACTACATACCTCCTAGTCTACCTATTACATATAACTATTACAATGGTCCTAACAATAACAAAGGAAAATACTACTATACAACTAGGCCAAAATAGATTAAAAATTTTGAAAAATGTCGAAAAATCAAATTTTCCGGTTAAAATTAGGACAAATTCATGGAAAAGACCACTTAACTTCGATAGAAGTCCCCCCTACACTTAATATAAACATTGTCCTCAATGTTTAAGCATGTGGGAGTAAACTCCCCTTCACTTAGGACATTGTGCACGTTGTTTAAATCTTGCTAAGGAAGAGACAACTAAAGTGATTCCTATTTTAATATTGAACAAATATAAAATAGTGAATCAAAAGAGTTTAGGATAGAACCGGGAAGAAGGGTACACGGAATCACGGGTCGTCAAAAGTCATCAAGAATGGATCTTTGAAAGCTTGAATCCATGCACATGATAAGAAAGAAGACAACAAACACATACTAGGGTCGCCCCTACACTTATTAGAAAAAAGAATAAAAAGATAGATAATCGGGTTGCCTCCCGAGAAGCGCTTGTTTTTGTTAACCGAGTCACGAGCCTGACTCGTCCCCGAATTAAATGGTCCATGGGGAAGCCTCAAATGTAATACCGGGATCAAAGACCTCGTCCTCGTTCCTGGAGGACATTAATAAAGGAGAGGCCGGAGGATAAGTCTTGAAGGGTAGAAAAGTCCTTTCAACATACGAGAAGTATGTGAAATCATGATCCACGGGAGGTGGGGTGGGTAAAGTAAGCAAATTGTCATCCCCCAAAGACAATTGATGCTCAAAAAGCGGCAAAGCCGTAAAGGTGTCAATCATGGAATGGTCAATGTTACCTCCCGGGTCAAAGCACTCATCCTCCGTAATGGTGTTAAAAGGAGTGGATGAAAGGTGCTCGGGAGGGGGACTTGGGACAATACCTTCCTGCAGCAAATTATCAAAAATAATTTCCCCCTCTGTGTCATCATCATCAATACCCGGAGGTATTGAGTGAATGTCAATTTTCTCCATAGCTGTATCATTATTCTCAACTGAAGTAATAGACGGAGGTGAAGATTCTTCAATAGGAGCAGAATTCAACGCTTCAATCTTAGCAATAAGAAGATGAACTTTCATTAATTTGTCGCGAAGAATAACGTCTTCCACCTCATCTAAAAGACCAAGTTCAGGGGCGAACTTCTCATAAGTCGGAGAGAATAAATCAACATCGCCTTCATCGCCCGGAGGAGAAGGAGAAATTTCAAAAGTGAAATTCTCATAGCATGGAGAAAAATCATCATCATTAAGAGCGACCTCTTCCGTAAGCTCCTCAAAATTCGATGCATCACAAACCTCATCAAAAAATTTATCAAGACCAAAATCACTAATCTCACTCAATGTATCACAATCCTTAGACGCATAGTAATCTCAGAAGATGGGTTGAGATTATAGATATCATCCTCGTCATCATCATCATAATAAACTGGACCATTCCAGTTAGGAGTGATATAGTCCACTAACTCCTCCTTGATAACCTCCACATCTTTAAGAAGCTCATGAAGCAATTTATGTTGATCATCTCCCTGAGTATGTTCAATTAAACCCATTCTATCCCATGCAGTAAGTAAACATTTTGGTGTAGGAAAGAAGGGAAAACGACCAAATTGTCTCAAAAAGGTGTAGGTGGATTTCAAGATTTGGTCACCATCAAGCAAAGGTTGCCTTTCCTGATGCAAGTCAGCTCGGAGTTGAGCTAAACTTTCTAGAACGTCATTCAAAGTAGTGAGTTGTTGGTCAAGACTAATTCCCTGAGAGAATTGATGATTGAGGGTGTGATGTGGGGGCTCAAAGTTGTACAAACCAGAATCATAGCACGGAATTGGCTCAAAGATATTCATCGGTTGACAAGAAGAAGCATCGTGAGGGCCCCCACAATAATTACAAAACGGGTATTGAGAAAAACCCGGTGCATTTTGAGGATAAGGATTGTCATATACGGGAGAGGGTGAGAAAGTATTGTAAGAGGAGAAGTACGAATTTGTTGAATAGCAAAATGGAAAAAATCCAAATTGTGTATTGTCGATATCAGAACCGCACCGCTCACAAATACACCAATGACATGTTTAATAACCATGCCATGGTCTCCCACACCGTACGCAAGACGAATCCATGAAGAATAATAGATAAGCAAGAAGAATATTTTGGCGCAAAACTTGTGAAAAAAAATGCTTTTATGATTTTTCAAATGTTTTTTGGATTTTTGAAAAAAAAATTTAGCAAGAAAAATAACGTTCAAAACTGAACGGATCCCAAAATCCAACGCGTCTCTCACAATAAACCGTTAATCTTCACGAAAAGAGCCGGCAGCGGCGCCATTTAATACCTGGATTTTGCCAAGTATGAAAATTTGTTCGTCTCGATTTAATTCGAATTGATCTCCGGTTAAAAGTGTGACTCAGTCGATCTTGGTGGAAAATAAAATGGTTTGGTTATCTATTTCTAAGTAAAAAGTAAATGCAAGACTAACGCTAATAAAATAAAATAACTAATAAAAAGACTTGTATAGAAAAAATTAATAAAACAAATAATAAAACGTGAATTAAAGCGAAGCAATTAATAAAAATAAAACTAAAAGACGAAATTAACTATCGACTCGAAAATAAAGTTTACTAAATGAAAAAGGAAAGAATAAAACTAAAATGGTACTATAAAGCTAAACGAGGCAAAACCTAAAGCGGGTACTAAATAAAAGATAAAACTTAAACTTTACGAAAAGATATTAATACTAAAAATCGAAGAAAAATTCAACTAAAAATACGAAACTTTCAAAAATAAAATCGGAACAACTTTCAGATAAAACTAGACAATTACGGAACAATACTAATAAATAAGCAAGCAGGCAGGCTAGCTGCTGGAAGCAGCCAGGCTGGCTGCTTAATTTGGCGCCAAAACGTTCCAAGCTAGAAAGCACACCGGACAATTTCTTTTTTTTTCTACAGTACATTTCGGGGAAAACTTCGGAAAAGCTACAGTTGAATTCTGATATTTCCATTTCTTCGGAATAAGTTCAGAGCAGTGTATTTCGGAATACCAATGTTTTCGGAAAAATCGTTTCTTCGGAAAAATAGCTTTTTCAGAAAAATTGCTATTTCGGAATACTTGCATTTTCAGAAAAATTGCTATTTCGGAATACTTGCATTTTCATTGAAATCTTCGGAAAAATACTTTTTCAGAAAAAATCTTCGGAATAATACTTAATTCAGAGAAATGACAATTTCAGAAACGATGAAATCTTCGGAATATAAAACCCTAATCTGAAACTTGAAAACAAATAAAGTAACATAAAAAAATCACTAAATAAGCTAAAAATAAGCACAATTCAAATAAGCAATTAACCAAAACTTAATCTAAAACAATTTTAAGAAAAACTAATTTAACCACAAATCAAAAATGTTGGGAATAAATTAAGGCCAGATCACTTGAGCGCTGACAAGAACAAAACAAGCGTTGACAAGAACAAAACAAGCGCTGACAGCTCAAGCGTTGACAAGTTAAAGTCAAGCGTTGACACATTGAAGACAAGCACTGATGGAAGATATATTCTACGCGTGTATTATATTCTAGAATACTTCTAGTAAAGATAGGAACAACAATGTATTTTCTATATTTATCTTTACCTAGAATAGTTGATACGTAGATTATTGTACAAGGCTTCTTATGTCTATAAAAGAAGACCTTTAGGTTAATGTTTAATATAAGTTTCATATAAGTTTTCATTCGTAAACATCTTTCATTGTAAGCAAGTTTGATATTAATAATCAAAGTGAAAGTTTGTTTATATCTTGTGTGTTCTTGTTTAAGTGTTAGATTCCGCATAACACTTAGATTCATAAAGCATATACATAGGTTTCTCTACGTGTATTACTTGATCTAATCTCGTATACACAAAGCTAATCGATCTATGTTTGGGATCAACAAGTGGTATCAGAGCTTGTTGAGGAACTTTTGATCTTAAAGAACACCAGAACCCTAAAATCACCAAAACCCTAATTTTCTCAGAAACCCTAACAACATCATGTCTGAAGCAATAACCTCCTCCTCCTCAGCCTTACCAAACATAAAAATTCCCATGCTCGATGCAACCAACTTTGACTTATGGAAGTTCAACTTTGAACAATATCTGGGGATCTATGACTACACACTCTGGGAGATTATTGAATATGGAAACACATTCAATAAGGCTCAAAAGATTCTTGATGCCATTACTCAAAGATCAGCTGTTGCTGGATGTTCTGAAGAGGATAAGAAAGAAAAACCTGGAGATGGTAGAGTTGTGTCTGCTGATGACATAGCAAAGAAAAGGGTTGACATGAAAGCCCTAAATATTCTGAAAGTCTCTTTGGGACAAGAAAACCAACATAAATATAGAGGCTATGAATCTGCTAAGGATCTTTGGGAAGCTCTTGAAGTTGCATATGGTGGCAATGCAAACACTAAGGAGGAAAAGAAAAAGCAACTTCTGCATGATTATGATGTCTTCAAAGCTCAACCCAATGAGAAACTGAGTAGTGTGAGAAGCAGATTGCTTGACATTACTAGCAATTTGTCCTTCATGGGGACACAAGTTGGTGATGTTGACATCAATGCTACCTTTCTTAAAAGTCTTGGTGAGGCATGGAAGATTGAGGCAAGATCTATTCTTGCCAACAATACTTACAAGAGCTCCTCGTTTGATGACATCTACAACAAACTAAGACTGTTGGAAGATGAAACTCTTTTAGAGCATGGAAGCAAATCTACCACCAGCAACATGGCCTTCTTCTCTCATAGTGAAGGTCAATTCAATCAGAAGGACTCTTATATGCATCCAGTTACTGGATCATCATATGTCAGCGCTGGAACAAGTCATGTCAACGTCTCCTATTCAGACGCTGACACATTCAAGAATGACTCCCCAAGAGTTAAACCTGCTGGTTTGGATTTGGATACTGTTTGTGCTTACATTGCTTCTTTGCCCAATGGTTCATTAATTACATATGAGGACCTTGAGCAGATAAGTGATGAGCACTTGGAAGAGATGGACATCAAGTGGAACATGGCTCTTGCTAGTATAAGAGCAAATTGGTGGAACAGAAGGTTTAAAAAGAAGATGACCTTCAATGCTAAAGACACAGCTGGATTTGATAAATCCAAAGTTGAATGCTACAACTGTCATCGTATGGGGCACTTCATGAGGGAATGTAGATCTCCTAGAAGATCTGATGCTGGTAAACCCTCAAGTCAGGTTGTTAAAGCTCAGGATTCCAAAGCTATGGTTGCAGTTCAAGGAATTGATGGTACAGGATGGGATTGGAGCTATCTGGCTAAGAATGTTGAAGAGGATAAAGCTTTGGTTGCTGATATTGAAGAAGAAGAGCATGTTGAATATGATCTCATGGCACACTCCTCCTCTTCATCTGATAATGAGGTATATGATGATGCTTTTTGTAGCAAAGGTTGTAGGTTAAATACTGAAAGACTTAACAAAGAGGTGTTAAAACTAAAAGATGATATGAGTACTGAAAGATGTAAATTGTCTAATTACCAACTAGCTCTTACTGAAACTGAGAAAACCGTTTCTGAATACAAGAAAATGGAATTTGACTTAAAAGATAAGATCAATATCTTAAAACATGAGTTAGAGGGTAGTATGGATATTAGAAACATCATGGAAAGGGTTAATGGTGAATTACAGGCTAAGTTAGATGAGGCCATTAAGAATAAAGATAATGTTGGCCTTAAAATTCAAAGATTTGATAGAGCCACCCAAACCCTAGGAGACTGTGTAGCTAAACAAAGGGATCCTAAGGACATGACAGGGATTGGGATGAATGATTACTCTTTGGTTCCACCACCAGCTGGTGACTTCTATGGTGTCCAACAAAGGGACTTATCTTGGACTGGTTTGCCAGAGCTCCAAGAGGAGGAATTCATTCCTCCACCAAGAGTTGTCACTCCAGTGGAAGAGTATCAACAAAAATTGACTGACCTAAATGAGTGGAAGAAAGCTAACCCTACTTTATTTGTTAAGGGTGGTTTGCTATGTGAAAGTCCAAATGAGTCTACACCCATTAAGGGTTACTAACCCAATCACTAGTAAAGTTGTTGACCTAGGCTCAAACACTGTTAGAAGACCTAGCATTAAATATGCAGAGATGTATAGGAATACTAGGTCACCCAAGAGTCAAGTTAGCAATCATGGAACAGGCTTCTTTCCTTCTAGACCTAAGGTTGTGTCTAGAAAAGCTTGTTACACTTGTGGTAGCTTTTCACACTTGGCATACAAGTGTGTCAACGCTCCTAAAGCCAGCGCTGACAGGAATAATTTCAGCACTGACAGGAATAAAGTCAACGTTGTTAGAAAGTCAAACGTTGTCAGACCCAAACCTTGTGTGCAGCAAAGTCCACAAGTGATTAGACCTGCCCCATTCTTTTCTAGAAGGTCTAACACTCATGGACAAAGACCATTTCAAAAGACAAACACCTGGTCAAATAGGCAATGGGTTTCTGTAGCAAACCCTAGGTTCAACGCTGACAAGGGTAATTTCAGCGTTGACAGGACAAATTCTAACGCTGACAGAAACGTGACGAGACCTAAATATTTGCAACCACAAGGTAGGAGGTCTAAAGCTTCTTCAAGCTTAACATGGAGACCCAAGAAAGATCAAAACCCTAATGATAATGGGATTTCAATGACTTGCAATAGATTTAATTACATTTCAAAGGTCATTACAAAACCTATTGGGGTTAACTGGGTATCTCATCCTAAAAAGGATGAGAATGGGGTTGTTGTGAGAACTAAGTCTGTTCTTATTGAACAACCAGATGAATCCAAGTCTTTTGAGACTTAGGTTCCCAAAGAAAACTAATTTGTTTTCTTTATGTGCAGGGCATTCAAAGACAGATCAATGATTATGGATATTGGGATAGTGGATGCTCAAGGCACATGACAGGGAAGGAAGACTATCTGACGAATTTCACCCCTATTAAAGATGGTGATAAGGTATACTTTGGAGGTGGATACGGTACCATCACAGGCAAAGGAACCCTTCTCACCAATAATCTGCATTTTGAGAACGTCTTCCTGGTAAAAGAACTTGATTACAACTTGTTTAGTGTATCACTGGTTTGTGATAACAAAAATAAAGTTCTTTTTACTGATACTGAGTGTTTGGTGTTAAGCAAGGATTTTAAGATTCCTGATGAGAAATATATTGAGTATAGAACACCTAGGCATAAGGACATATATAATGTGAATTTAAATGGGATTAAAATGAATACCAATATGTCTTGTTTTTATGCTAAGGCCTCAGTAGATGAGAGTAATTTGTGGCACAGGAGACTAGGGCACATAAACTTTAAAAATATAAATAGACTTGTGAGGCTTGGTTTAGTTGATGGTTTGCTTGAGAAGGCCTTCCACAATGACCACTCTTGTGTTGCATGTCTTAAAGGCAAGCAGCACAAGGTCTCATTCAAGTCCAAACAGGTGCATACTAGTTCTAGACCTCTTCATATGCTTCACATGGACCTTTTTGGTCCAACAAATATAGAAAGTTTGAATGGTAAGTCATATTGCTTTGTTATCACAAATGACTTTTCTAGGTTTACTTGGACATTCTTTCTAGCCATGAAGAGTGACACAGCTGATATTCTTATTGATTTTATCACTCAGATTGAGAAAAGGTCTGGCAATGAGGTTAAAATGCTTAGGAGTGATAATGGTGGAGAATTTAGGAATAAGAAGCTAGATGATTTCTGTGCCAAGAAAGGAATTACTAGGCAATTTAGCATTGCTAGAACCCCACAACAAAATGGGGTTGCTGAGAGGAAAAATAGAACCCTAATTGAAGCAGCCAAAACAATGTTGGCTGATGCTCACTTTCCAATAGCCTTTTGGGCTGAGGCTGTTAATACAGCATGCTATGTGCAAAATAGAGCATTGGTTAACAAAATTCAGAACAAAACACCTTATGAGTTACTTTGGGGAAGAAAACCTAATATTGGTTTTCTCAGACCTTTTGGTTGTCATGTAGTAGTTTTGGATACTAGTGATGCCTTAGGGAAATTTAGTGCAAAAGATGATGAGGGTTACTTCATGGGGTATCCAGTCCAGAGCAAGGGCTATAGGGTTTATCTTAAAGAGTACAAACGTATAGTTGAAAGAGTACATGTTAGGTTTTTAGAGAATAAACCTAGTGATCCTGAAAGTGGTCCAAATTGGTTGTTTGACTTGGAACCCTTATCTAGAACTTTAAATTATATGCCTGTCACTAATCCAGACATTCTGAAGGTAACTTCAAATGTTGTGGAGGAACAAGTTGTTGATGTTTCAGGTACACAGGTTCATGAAAAGGTTGGATCACAAGCAGAAAAGACATCTCCTATTCAAGAATTTGTTACAATTCCCATTTGGACAGATGCTTTTGCTGCTGTTGCTGCTGCTGGACAAGATAATGGTGGTTTCCAAATACCACCAGATACAAACATGCATGGTCCTTCAGGCGCTGACAAAGACAAATCTAGCGCTGAAAAGACCAATTCAGACGTTGATGGCTCAGACGTTGACAACAACATTTCAAGCGCTGTTAGCCCAGACGCTGACAACCAAGATTCAGACGTTGACAACACTTATGGGCATCTTTTCTCTTCCAGTTTTGAACAAGGTGGCCCTTCCAATACACATGAAGAGGTTCACATTGATCAAAGAGAGTCTGATGAAGAAGATATTGGCAACATAGAGCATGAGGTTGAGGACACCAGACTTTTTGAAGGAGGAGTTCTCACTTCCACAATGAAGAATCACCCCCCATCCCAGATCATTGGTGATATTATGAATCCAGTTCAGACTAGAAGATCTCATCAAGGTCTTGGTGGGCTTATTGCCAATATACACAAGAAGGTTGATACCCCTCTTGTGCAAGCATGTTTGTTTGCATGTTTTCTGTCACAAGAAGAACCCAAGAAAATATTTGATGCTCTCAAAGAACCAAGTTGGGTGGAAGCAATGCAGGATGAGCTTCACCAATTTGCAATTCAGGATGTTTTGGGAGCTGGTTGATTGTCCTAGATATGTCAGACCTATAGGGACAAGATGGGTTCTAAGGAACAAAAGAGATGAAAGAGGCATTGTGGTCAGAAACAAGGCAAGGTTAGTGGCTCAAGGTTATACACAAGAGGAGGGGATAGACTATGAGGAGGTCTTTGCACCAGTTGCAAGGATTGAAGCTATTAGGATTTTTCTAGCCTATGCCTCCTGCATGGGCTTCACAGTCTATCAAATGGATGTCAAGAGTGCCTTTCTCTATGGCACCATTGTTGAGGAAGTATATGTGATGCAGCCTCCTGGTTTTGAGGATCCAGAGAATCCTGATAAAGTGTATAGAGTCAAAAAGGCTATGTATGGCCTTCATCAAGCCCCAAGAGCATGGTATGGTACTTTGTCTACCTATTTGGTGGACAATGGATTCAAGAGGGGCACCATAGATCAGACACTATTTACAAAGAAGAAAGGCAAAGATGTGTTGCTTGTGCAGGTCTATGTTGATGATATCATTTTTGGGTCTACTGATCCAAAGATGAGTGAGGATTTCTCCAAGCTTATGACAGACAAATTCAAGATGAGTGCTATGGGGGAGATGAACTTCTTTCTTGGTTTACAAGTTCAGCAAAAAGAAGATGGTATCTTCATCTCCCAGGATAAATATGTTGTTGAGATCTTGAAGAAGTTTGGCTTTTCTCCACATAAAAAGAGGGCTACTACTCCTATGGATAGAGAACACCCTTGGGGAAAGATTGGAGATGGGAAAGATGTTGATGTCAGGCACTATAGATCCATGATTGGATCCTTGATGTATCTTACTGCCTCCAGACCTGATATCATGTTTGCTGTGTGTGCTTGTGCACGCCATCAAGTGACTCCCAAAGAATGTCACCTTTATGCTGTGAAGAGGATATTTAGGTACCTAAGATGTTATCCTAGTCTTGGTTTGTGGTACCCAAAGGATTCACCATTGGAGCTGATTGCATATTCAGATAGTGATTATGGAGGTGATAAGTTTGATAGGAAATCCACAACTGGTGGATGTCAGTTTCTTGGGAGCAGGTTGATCTCTTGGCAATGCAAGAAACAAACAGTGGTGGCTAATTCTACAACTAAAGCTGAATATGTGGCTGCAGCTGCTTGTTGTGGCCAAGTGTTGTGGATTCAGAACCAGCTGTTGGACTATGGGTATAATTTCATGCATACCAAGATATTTGTTGACAATAATAGTACTTTATGCATCATTAAGAATCCTGTACATCATTCTAAAACTAAACACATAGAAATTAGACACCATTTTATAAGAGATTGCTTTGAGAAAGGTTTAATACAACCAGATAGGGTTGACACTGAGGAAAATGTGTCAGATTTATTAACTAAACCTTTTGATGCTGGGAGATTTCAATACTTGGTAACAAGTATTGGAATGGTCAATCTCACATAATATGTGTTTTGGAGTCTTTTTGTAAAAGTATGTACAGGATGATGCATTATTATTGTTGGTCTTATTGATGATTTAGATTTTCCACTATATTTTTCTAACACTGACAAAGGTTGCTTGAATACTGATAAGTGTTTTTGTAACGTTGTCGGCAATATAATTGTCTAACGCTGACAAAGCTTTCCTCAACGCTGTCATGTGTTATCGGGGCGTTGTCAGCAACAATGTTAGTTTTGTGGTTTTCAATCTAAATGTGCAGATGGTGTTAGCAGTATACCATTGGATACAGAGTTGCTTCTGGATCAATGGAGAATCATTGGACAAGTTTTTATTTATGGATGATGGTTGGAATGTTTCATTCCTATCTTGACATAAATTTTTTATGTTCATGCATGATTTTAGCAAACTTTTTGTATCATAGTTTAAGGGGAGGTTTTAGGAACCTTTAGGATGTTTGGGTATCCATATGATACTCTTATCACAATTCTAGATTGTGTCCACAGGTGAGTATGAGTTAGTGTTACTAAATCATGAGGCACTGTAGCATGCAAAGTTGATATACTGTGCATGCTGCCAAGACATTTTTGGCCTAGAATTGGTTGTGGTCTGTTGGGAGACTTGGGAATGATTTTGATATGGGATTTACCTGGGAGTAACAAGGATTTTATAAGGTAACTTGGTTGTTAAGAGTTTTGGTTAGCAAGGGACACTAGAGGACTGTTATGTCTATCTTGCTTATGTAAGTGTGCATAACTGGACAGTGCTTGCCGCCCTATAATAATTATCAGCTTTTGGTTATCTTCTCTAGGATAAATTACTTGTTAAGGTCATTTTTCACTTTTTAAAATATATTTATTTTTGGACGCTGACAAGAATTTTCCAAGCGTTGTTGTGACCAAATTGGACGCTGACATGGCTATAGGCAAACGTTGACAAGATTATAGCCGTTGGGCGTTGATAGGTTATTTTTTACCGTTGACACTCAATGGGACCTACCCAGTTGTTACTTTTTGACATATTTTCAAGCCGTAATTTTAGGAGTTGTTACTTTCATTTAATGCATGAGATAACTTATAACTTTTTCAATATTTTCATGATTGGTTTTTGAAAATCTTTGCCTATTTTTGGGCCAATCACATGCATTCTTTGTCTCCTATAAATTTGGCTCCTATTTTAAACAGGGTATCTATAATTCTTGTCTAACAATTTTCTCTTATCAACTTCATCTTCTTCACTTAAATTTAACAGCTTTCATCAATGGCACCAAAGTTTAAACCAACAGAATTGGAATTGGGGTTCAGATCTCAACACAACATGATTGCATATCTTGTCGCTGATGATACTCTGTTTCCTCAATACACACAAATGGTGGCGTATTTGAACACATCCCCATTAAGGTATGCTCTTTCTCATGCACCACTCATTCCAGTCACACACATTAAGCAGTTTTGGAACACACTGTCATTTCCTCAACAGTTAATGGAGTGACCACATTGACTTCTATTATTCATGGGAGACCTTGGGTGGTTACTGAGGCCTTGGTACGCCAAGCCTTGCGTCTTGATGATGCTGATGGTATAGCCACCCTTCCCATAAATGAAATAGAACAAGGGCTTAGGGCTTTGGGATATCCTTTTCCTGATGAAGGTACTCTAAATAAGTATCATAAGCAGGAATTTCCCCCAGCCTGGAAGTACCTCATACATGTCCTCCTTCAATGTTTGAGTCCCAAATGTACTGCACATAATGAGATCAATAGATCCATTGCCAGTGCTATTGTGTGCATTGCAACAGGGCAAAAATTTAACTATTCTAAAATGATTTTTGAGGGGATGTGTAAAAACAAGGGGACAAAAATGACTTTAGCTTATCCCCGTTTTCTGCAAATGGTTTTTGATGTTCAAGGTTACTGCTCAAGGGATCACAATGATTTTTATAAGATCCCTGAGCAAAAGAAAGCTATTTTTATGAAGATGAACTCACCACCCCATAGAGACCTACCTTTAACCCAAGCCATGCTTGCTGTTATTGCAGCAGCACAACCCCAACCAGACCCCCAACCTCAAATTGACCCTCAACCACAACTTGAACCAATTCCTGAACCTTTACCTTCACCTGAACAAATGCAACTTGACTCAGAATCCTTCAACGCTGACACACTCAATGTTGGCGTTGATGTGCCTATTTCCAACGCTGACACACAACCTTTACAATCCCAAACACTCCTTAACCAACCCACATCCACCCATTCTTCAACACCATCTTCCACACCTCCTGAATATAGGTTGATGAAACGCCAAAGGACTACTGGAGTGTTCTCCTCTGGTGGTCCTAGCTATGTATCAGAGAGAACCACCACCACAAGTGTGGCTGGTGACCTGGATGAGGCTGGGACTATTGGTTCTGGCTTAGAAGCTGGCCAAGGCAGTCCCACCATGATTAAGTCCTCATCCTTGCCCAATGAATCTGACTTGGGAGGTCAAATCCCCATTTCAGAAGAGGGCAGACTGGAACCAATGACTCTTTTGGAATTGACGGCAGTCTGCATAAGCTTGCAAAAGCAAAATGCAGACTTAGTACAAGTAGTCAGCTCACAAGGCCTTGAACTCAAGCAATTGAGGGAGAGGATTGTTGTTTTGGAAAGTGATCGTGCTAGGAGGGGTATGGAGGAATCTTCCAAAGGGGAGGAAGATCCACTAAATCTTAGTGATAAGGGTAGCCATGATGGTCAATCACTGGATGTTGCTGAGGCCCTTACAACTTTGAAGAAACAAACAGGTTTTGATACGTCCTTAGTCTCTCCCACCAACTTAAATTTATCATTTACAGCTATGTTGAGAGAAGTTACACAAGGCGCTGAGGGAAGATATTTGAGCGTTGACAAGGAAAATTTGGACGCTGATAGAAGTATTTTGGGCGCTGATAGGACAAATTTGGGCGTTGACAGACCTGCACATGAAGGTGATGTATCCCAGTCATCATCTATCATCAAGGAGGTTTCTACTCAGGTATTACCATCTACCTTACCAACCATTGCACCATCAGATAAGGGTAAGGGTATAATGGTAGAGGAGATTGTTCCAAAGGATGCAGCTCAAGTTGAATTTGATAGAAGATTGGCTGCACAAATCATGGAACAGGATGAAAAGGAAAAGTCACCATTTGTTGTGACTTCAGAAGAAGAAAGTGATGGAGCTAGCTCAGACTCAAGTGTGATGATTATAGAACCTGAAAGGCTTGAGTATGGAGATGAGTTGGCCAAAGAGAAGCTGAGAGAGTTGAAATTGCAGGTTGACTTTGACATGCCAGAGGTGGTTCAAATGTACAATTCTTGGGAAGAAAGATGCATGGATAATCCAGACCTGGCCATTTCAGATCAAATATGGGGTTTGGAGCTTCTTCTTAGAGTTCAGAAGGATTGCTAGGTAATTTTGAAACACAAGGCAAGCAATATTCTCTCAGAGTTGAAAAGGGATAGAAGGGAGCTCTACTTTATGTTGCTCAGATGTCATGGAGTTGGATGGACATATCAGAAGTTGAAGGCTTTGACATATGATGAGTTGGAAAACAGGGCTTATCCCATTTGGGTGAGAGTGCAGGAAGCAAACACTCTCAGACTTCTTTCAGATGAAAGAAAGGAGGAACTTGCAGAAGAAATGGAAATCAAGAAAGCTATGATGGTTCCCAGGCCAGTGAAGAAGGGAATTTCATTTGAGTTTCCAAAAGATATGGATCCACTATATCCAAGTGAAGCAGTTATAAGAAAGAGCCTCAAGCTCTCCCCTTTAGAAGCTTCAGATATGGTGCAAGTGTTACCATTAGATTCCAGGAACCCAATTGTGAGCTATGAAGAAGATGAATGTGGGTTCTGGAAGATTGGCAGATTTGGCAAGGAGGTACACACTTTTACCACTCTCATATCTTTGTTTGCAAGTTGTGATAGAGAAGACTCAGTGGACCTTTGGAGGTTGCTGGAGACCAAGTATGAGGCTGAAGCACCAACTTCAGCTAATGGAATAAAACTTTGGACCACATTCAAAAGAATGTGTGGACCAAAAGATGAGGATCCTGCAATTTGGAAGGATCTTGAAGATGACCTCAGTGGTCTTCAATGGAGGTTATATTCAGCTGCTGGTGTATACCATTTGAGCTCTACAAAGTTTGCTGAGTATTTACTTGTGGATGCTCAGTATTTCATATCCAAGGCTATTTTGGAAAAGATGAAGGACACTCAGCTGGAAATAGATTATTCAAGTGACGTGGCAAAAGATTTGATCAGATTTATTCATTACCAATATGAGAAGGTTTGTAAGATTCCTCCTAGTCCTTAATGCTTATTCAGAAACTTGATCATAAGAGTGGATATCAAGTTTAGGGGAGGATTGTTGGGAATAAATTAAGGCCAGATCACTTGAGCGCTGACAAGAACAAAACAAGCGTTGACAAGAACAAAACAAGCGCTGACAGCTCAAGCGTTGACAAGTTAAAGTCAAGCGTTGACACATTGAAGACAAGCACTGATGGAAGATATATTCTACGCGTGTATTATATTCTAGAATACTTCTAGTAAAGATAGGAACAACAATGTATTTTCTATATTTATCTTTACCTAGAATAGTTGATACGTAGATTATTGTACAAGGCTTCTTATGTCTATAAAAGAAGGCCTTTAGGTTAATGTTTAATATAAGTTTCATATAAGTTTTCATTCGTAAACATCTTTCATTGTAAGCAAGTTTGATATTAATAATCAAAGTGAAAGTTTGTTTATATCTTGTGTGTTCTTGTTTAAGTGTTAGATTCCGCATAACACTTAGATTCATAAAGCATATACAAAGGTTTCTCTACGTGTATTACTTGATCTAATCTCGTATACACAAAGCTAATCGATCTAAGTTTGGGATCAACAAAAAACTTGAAAAATACTAATAAATCTAAAAATTAAAAATCAAATTTTTATAAAATAAACTAATAAGCACTTATCTAAAAACTTAACCAAATTGATTTTTAGAAAAAGCTAATAAGCCAAAATTTAAAACTTTTAAAAACACTAAATAATAAAAATATTTAAAAACAACTTTTTATAAAAATTAACTAATAAGCACTTAATTAAAAATAAGAAATTAACACAATAAGCACTAACACACTATAAGCTATAAAAATCAAACACATAAAAACCAATAAGCACAATCAATCAAAAGCATCAATAAATCAATAAACATCAAGATTAAGCAACTACAAGATCATCTAAATCAACATAAGATTAATAATAAAGAAAGGAAGAATGAGAATGATTAATTGAAAAGCTTGCTTAAGATTAAGATTAAGATCCAATACAAGATTATTGAAAAAGATTAAAACATTAAAGAAAAGCTAGAGAGAGAAAGTATATTAATCTACTCCCAATCTTAAAACTCCTAATTTTCTAACCACCTCCTAATGACACATTAGGAGGGTATTTATAGGAGGAGTAAAAAATGATGCTTTATTCCTTCTTTCTTCTTGTTCTCGACTCGATTTAAATTCTTTGTCTTTTTCGACGTCGTCTCCGGATTTGTCGATGTAATTTGAACTCGTCTTATAATTTTCTTCTTTAATTAGACTTGGTTCTTCGACTTCATTAAACTTCCGTCTTTAGACTTTTTCTTCGATAAATCTTCAGAATAGGCCTTGGACTTCCGTTCTTTTTGCACTCTTGATCTTTTGACTTCGTCTTTTCTCGTTTACTTTGATAAAAGCCCGTGAAAGCCCGTGAAAGCCCGTGTTTTCTTCCTTTTTCATCTTTTGGTCCTAAAACATAATAAAAACACAAACCACGCATAATTCCGACATTTACGACATAAAATACACGTTTTGGCTTGGTTATTATTATAATTAAGTGGTAAAAGGATGGGTGTTTTCACACCTATTAGACACGTTTCCTACATGTATTCAAGTAGCATATTTAATGTCCGAGTAAGATCTAGAATTCCTAGATGATTGATTCTCCTAGGATATGACATGCTACGGTTAGCAGTATTGGGTATTCTAGAAGACATCTGACTAGGTTTGAAATTCCTATATCTTACTTGTGTCTTTTGAATAGCTTCCCTTTGACCAAAATTGTGATGAACGTCATTTGAACTAGTTCGAGATGTGTTCTTTTGCCTATGTCTAGGGAGACTAGATGCAATCATGTGATTAGGTCTTGCAAAATCTGTTTTAGTCACATTGGGCCTAGATGGTGGAGTGACTGATCTAGAAAGATGAACCATATCAACTTGGGAGGCAAACCGCGGTCTCGAGGATTTTGGTCGCTCGGATCTATATGCAGTCGGTTGTCTAACGAACTGATTTGTAGGCGGTTTCCCCAAGATTGATGTTTTTTCAAGCTTAGTGTCCACACTAGTTCCTTTAGTTTTCCTCAATTCGTTTTTCAACGCAGCTCTGGCAAAGACCTTTTCCTGTACTTGAGCCTTTAAAGTCTCATTTTCTTTGATCAATTCATCTTGGGATGCCAACTTAGTCAAGCAACTTAATTTGTTTCAAAAGATTATCCTTTTCAGCTTTAGAATCTAAAACAGGTTGATCCAATTTTCGTTCAAGAACAACGTTTGACTTTTCAAGTTTTTCAAAATATGTTTCAAATTTCTCCGTTTTCTTTGAAAATTTAGTTTTGGCATCCTCAAGCTCTTTAGATTGCTGAGCTAAAATTGTTTCAAGCTCTTCAGTTCTAGAAACAGAATTGGTTAAAGAAGCAGTCGTAAAACGATTAGCAGGATTGTAATTAGCTCATTCATTTCAGACAATATATGAAGAATATTATATGTACCTAACATGCTACTTGGTTCCTATTTTCCTCCTGATTCTATTCTCTTGTGACTGCTTCTTTTGACCATTTAAAGAACCAGAAAAAAGTGGACATCAGATCTGAGAAATCTCCAAACTTTGACCATAGAAGTGAAACTTGGACAATAAAGTGAAACTTTGACCACATAAATCTGCAAACGATGATACATATAACTTTAAACTTGTGAGTTGTGACAATGAAGCCACGGATAAAAACCGTGACAAAATAATTTGACCATCGTGACAAAAAGATTTTAACAGATTCGAGACCAAAAAAAAATTTTTTACCACCAAAATCAATAACAAAAAAACACGATCCAAGAATTGAACCGAAGCTCTAAATCCAATTGTAGGTCCTTAGTTTCTTAGGATTGAGCAAGTGTTAAGATTATCTAAAGAAGAAAGAAGATGAAAGAACTAGAGAGGGAGAGTTAGAGAGAGAAAGGAAGAATGAGAGAAAGGTGAAATGAGAAATGTGAATTACTAAGTGCTCAACCCCTCCTAACATGCTAGGAGGGGGTTTATATAGCCCACCCTACATGTGGGCTATATGGGCTATATGTTTATATATTGGATCACAAGCCCAATATTTGAATATATCGTTGGAGTGACCGATCCTTCCTAAATACGTAAAAACGTATTTCCAACAATCTCCCCCTAAGGGAGGTCACACCATGTTACAATGTCCTAAATAGGCTATAGCTCGTGATCTATTCTAACAATGATGTGACCGAGACTTTCTTTGGAAAAACGTATTTCCAACACATATGAAGATGCAGGTAGATTTTCATATGCCTGAAGTTGTTACCATGTATTTCAAGTGGGAAGAAAAGATTACAGAAAATCCAGACATGACTTTGTCAGAGAAGATATGGGGTTTGGAGATTTTCTTGAGAGTTCAAAGTGATTGCAATATCATTTTGAAGCATAGAGCCAACAGGGTACTTTATGAGAGAAAGAGGGACAGAAGAGAGCTTTATTACATGCTTCTTAGGTGTCATCAGACTGGATGGACATATGCGAAGTTAAAGAAGCTTTCTTTTGATCAGTTGGAGTACTATGCATTTCCCATTTGGGAACAAGTTTGTGAGGAGAATATCCTTAGGATGCTTGATGTGGAGAGACAGGAAGAGATTGAGGAAGCAATGCAGATTGAGAAGGCTTCCATTATACCAAAACCAAGGAAGAAGGGATTCAAGCTTAAATTTGAAAATCTTGATCAGTTGAATCCACATCAGGTAGTGTTGAAGAGAAACATGGTGCTTTCTCCTTTGGAGGCATCAGATATGGCTGTAGTTTTACCTCTTGACTTCAAGAATCCTATCATCAAGTATGAGGAGGATTCTATTGGTTTTTAGATGATTACCAGGGATGGAGGAAAGGTTCATACTTTTACTTCATTTATTTCTTTATTTGCCAGTCTGGATAGGGAGGATGTAGAAACTCTTTGGAGTTTGTTAAAGGAGAAGTATGAGGCTGAAGCTCCTTCTTCTTTGAATGGAATAAATATTTGGACAACATTCAGAAGAATGTTTTCCCATGATGATGCTGATCCAATATGGTTGGATCTGGATGATTTGAGCAGTTTGAAGTGGCATTTGTATTCTGCTGCTGGGGTGTTTTATTTGAGTACTATCAAGTTTTCAAAGTTCTTGCTGATAGATGTGAAGTATCCATTTTCACAAGGCTTACTGAAGAAATTGATCACCACCAGACTTGAAGTGGACTACACCAGTGATGTTAGCATGGACTTCATGAGATTCATTTATTCTTAAATTCAGGAGCAGGTTTTTGTTTGTAAGAATCCTCTTTGTATTTTGTTTTATTCAGAAACTTGATCATTAGTATAAGTATCAAGTTTAGGGGAGGATTGTTGGGAATAAAATTAAGCTACATCACTATGCCGTTGACAAAGGGATTTCAACCGCTGACAAGAGTAAATCAAGCGCTAACAAAATGAGCACTGACAAGAGAAATTCAAGCGCTGACAAGAGAGATCCCTGCTACAACAGGATACTTTGTCAACACGTTTTGATATGTTAGGAAGATATACATTGCATATTGTATTTTCTATAGTTATCTTGATATATCTTCCTAGAATAGTTGACAAGTTAGATTATTGTACAAGGCTCCTTGTTCTATAAAAGGAGACCTTTAGGTTTATGTTTTACATATGTTCTGAATACTTTCATTGTACCTCATTGATAATCAATTCAAGTGAAAGTTTGGTAAACATTGTGTTTTGCTGTGTTCTTCATTCTAAGTGCTAATTCCGCATAACTCTTAGATTGTCATTAACACAAAGTTTCTCTAAGTGTTATACTTGGTTCAACCTCGATAACACAAAGCTAAATCGATCTAAGTTTAGGATCAACACCAATTAGGCTGATTTGTTGGATTAAGGGATTTGGGAATTTTAAGGTTTGTGATAAAAAGGGGTGTTGTTTGATTTGTTATTGGGGATAAGAGGGTGTTTAGCGCCATGGTTTGTAATATTAGATACGATTTGAATTTGTATTTAATATTAAAACCGGGTTTAGGTTAGCTGGGTAATTGGGTGGGTAAAGGGATTTGGTTGGGCTTTTGTAATGGGCTGGGTCGGTTTAGGGTCTAAGTGGGTTTACTTTGGACGGTTTTATCCCCTAAAGTTTGTAAAGCATGGCAAATCTCTCCCAAACTTCTTAACAACTGATTATGGCAAGTTTTTTTGTATTTATCATTGACCAAATTACAAAAACAATCGTCTTAACTTAGTAATCTTGAAAGAAGGACTAAGTATGCAATATGAGCATTCTTCAAGGGCTTGTTTTATCATATCTTGAAACTTTAAGGACTCTAATGTAATCATGAGTTTTACAAGGGCCTAAAGTCACAAGTCTTCAAACTTGAGGGACCAATCTTGTAATTTCTTAAAACTTCAAGGATTTTTATGGAAAATCAATGTTCGGGTCCGGTTCTTTGGGCAACTTCATTTCCCGTGTTCGTTTTTTCTTGATTCTTGTAATATTTTGTTGATTTCATGATATCCGAACCTACAAACACACAATGAACAAACACACAATGAATAAACACAAAGGGTTTTGCACGGTTTTATGATATTTTGTACATTTTAAGCCCGATTATGTCAATGAGACCATGTATAATTGTGGTCTCTTCACGCACCCATACTAAACCATTTCCATGCCCTCACGTAATGCTAGAATTAAGTATTGTAGCACTTTCAAAATTCATTTTTATTCGAACATTTATTGAAAGTAAATTTAAATTAACTACTAAATGAATTTTAGACATAATGTATTGTTTTCATCGCAAAATTGGACTTTTAAAATCATAATAAGAACACGTGAATGCCTCATAGAGATAAGTTTGTCGTCTTCGATTTTCACTTAATTCCATGCTAAGCGTGAAACAAAATCATTGTCTTTATAAGTTAGTAATGCTAAAACTACTCATATGCCTTAATCACGTACTTAAACTCCCTTATTCCTAAGGTATATCTCTTATATTTTATTTTTGTCTTAATGATCATGAGGATACATTTTTTACTTATACGTGAATAGAGGTTAGGTCCAAAAACCGAGTCTTAACTGTGTAATCAAAATCATTACATTTGTAACCTTTCCTAATAGTGACGATGTCAAAAATTTAAGTCAACAAATAAGATTCGATAAACACGGTTTTATAACGGTTTTGAACATTTGACTTATTACCATGAATTTTATTACCCGCCTCATGATCGGTGGCTTTGATTATCATGGTTTACCTCTATCTTTTATTTAACTCCGCCACGGAGCTTTTATTATGACTTCGGTCTTGCCTTGTCTTTTATTTAACCTCGCTATGATGTGTTTATTATGACGAACACAGGCGAATTTTGGATCTTCAATGCTTCAAGTTTTAAGATATTCACTTTCAGTTTTGCATAGATTTTTCAGATTTGTGAGCTTTAAGTTTTTGCTTGATTTAGGTGAAGAGGAACTTAAAATTATTATTGGGGGACGCTTTCGATTATTCGGTTTGCCAATACTTCAAAACCGTGACGCTAGCGAATCCTAAGTGTTTTCCCAATTTAATTACATGGAAACTACTAGAATTAGCTAAACAATAACAATAGAGATTAAACCGCTAAGTCAATATTTATTAATAATTTATTAAATTAAAGCGATTTTAGAAAAAGTAATACGAGTACTCTACGTTTAGCATATTTACTTAAATTAACGCTATCATTTCTCGTCCTCAATTTAATGAGACTTAGCCTAATATAGTTAAGGAACGAATCTAAGTGCTCAACACGCACGGTCGAGTAAAAATTACTCTTATTCTCACCATCGGAAAACCTACATTCGTGTCTTAAACACTTATGAAAAACGAGAAAGTTTTTAAAATTTTGCCGTTTTTAGCCTTATTTTGCAACAAAACGATAACAAAAAGATGCAAATTAGATTGCGTGATGACGTAAGCAAGGTGAAGTATCTATTCACCCCCATACTTAAACTAAACATTGTCCTTATTGTTTCGAGTCTAAGGGTGAAACACCCCTATACTAGAGACAAAAAGTCGAATGTTTAATCTCGAGAATGGAAAGGGTAAAACGGATAATCTAAACTCCGTTTATGAATTATGCTAAAAGATAATCGTTAGAACGTAAAATGATATCACCGGATATCAGAATCTTCAAAGCAACGATGGAAGCTCGAGTGATACGTAAAACGAACACGAGAGGCTTCAATGCTGACGATGATCCTAATAAATCACAATCACAAACAACCACAGAACAAAGGTTGGAAGAAAACAAGTCCCCTCACATTAAACTATGTTAGAAAGGAATAATATTTACAAGGATAATGATGGGAACTTCCCCACGAGGCACCTTGTTTTTGATAGCTGAGTCAAGAGCTCGACTCGAATCTCTATAAATGTGATCATTTAGGGATTATCATGGTATGGTCATTTTTTGTGGGTCTTACATGACAAAAAAGGCCCAAAAAGCAACCGGTATTAAGTACTAAGTCATTTGATGATGCAAATACCGGGGTCGAAGATGACGTCCTCATTTTCATAGGATAAACGAAACAACGCCACTTCAAACAACGTCCCAAAGGGACAGAAGAAAATGGATGGGAAGTAGAAGGGTGGGACAATAGGTGGGTCAAAAGATTAAGCTACTCGAGGTAGACTCACACCAAGAAAACAAATAATTTTTCCATTTATTGCATCGGTGGAATACCAAGATTTCCCTTTATAAGCAATTCCGGGATCGAATATTCGTCCTCAGTGGAGAAATGTGAGGAAACATAAGGGCTTCCTCCACACTAAAACCAGACACACCATCATCAAAAGTAGTAGACGAGGTGGTAGTACTTAATACACGCGGTGATGACGAAGTTAAAATAGGGACATCATTCAAATTAAGATAAAAATCTTTCCCTTTTTCATCATTTTGAACTCCTTATGAAAACCTGATTTACCATTAATTAAGTTACAAATATTTGGCGTCTCTAACTCAATATTAGTCACACTAAAGATTCTCACATTAAGGTCATGGGTAGTGGGAGGAGATTGTATAAATTTTCAAAACGGTGGTTAATAAAAAACTCATCTCCCTCGGGGTCAACATAAACGTCATCATCCTCAAGATCGTTAACCTCATCGATTTCTTCATCATAAATAGCCTCATCAAACCAAGGTTTTTCAAAGCCGTCATTACAAATTTTGGAAACTCTCTTGAAAAGATTGCGATCAAGCACAAAACCAACATTCTTTTGTGGGGATTGTTGATAAGCTAAATCCTCACAAATGTTGTTAACGACATTCTCATTTGAGGAGTGTTGATTAGGTAACTCCCCGAGAATGGAATTTTTGGTCACGTGAGTTGGTTCGCCATTATGAAGAAGACGTTCCGACTCTATAATTTCGGCCTCGAGATCGATAACTTCATGATCCTTACTTATGGAAAATGGGTCAATACGAGAAATTTCTCTTTGGATTTGTTCCTCGATCTCGGGGTCAAACTCAAAATCACCATACTCTCCACATGAAGAATTATTTTTGGGAGAATCCTCAAAAATGGCTTGTGGATTTTTAAGTATGTGATCGATCTCGAAAAAATCACCATTAGGGTCAAAGAAAGAGTCGATGTGAGCACTCACAACCATGGTCTTATAAGTCAAAGGACTATGCTTAGGTGAACTTTCAATGAGGGGTGAAATTGCCTTGATGTTCGTAAAATCCTTAGCCTTAATAGATATTGGGCTAGGAGCAAAAGACTGTGACAACCCATAAATTTCACAAGTGTGATATATGCTATGATTAAATGGATGTGGAAAATCCATTAGAAATTTTTGCTTTTTATGCCTTACTTGGTAAGATGAATTGTTTTCCACAACCTGAACTGCCACTTCAACATATTCCTATATGTTGTAAACACAATGATATATCAAGTATAAAGTACTAAAAGTGATCTAATAAGTTCAATATTAATAAGAACATCTCAAATGTAACTATGATGCCCTAAATTCCTTTAGAAACCCTATAATCCCTATAAATAAGTTGTGAACTCAAGAGTGGTAAACTATGAATGCAGAATACATATGAATAAGTGATTATGGATTATAAACAAGTTATAAACTATATTTTGAAGACATAATAATACCTAAGAATGTTAAGAAGAAACTATACAAAGCTAAGTACAAGTAAATATACATAATAGTCTAGATCATCTCCTAGAAACCCTTGGTAAACAATATTTTAAGCAATATAACTACATAATATCTATGTAAAAGTATCAAATACAATATACTAAGTATAATCTATCATATAAAGGAAAGGTAATTGATCACAAAACACTAATATGTACTAATCTCAAGCTAATTACAAGTTAAGACCTAGTAACCAAGATTAACATATAAAATCCATTTTACATTGAATTAGAGTCTAATATTTTGCAACTAATTATAAAACTCAACTAAGTATCATATTAAGATTATACATTTATTTCAATACAAGTTACAAGTTAATAAAGCATAAACTACCAGTTATCAAATAATAGGTTCTTAAGCTCCCATAATTATACCTAGATTATGATTACCCTATGCAAACCCTTAAACTAAGAATGTAGAAACCCTAGAAGTCATAAACACACTATATAAGACCTAGAATAAGCTTACATTAAGATATAAACCCTAATTACCCAAGATAAAAAGTCATTAGGCTTAGCTCAGTTGGCCACCAAAGTTCCACTAAGTGGTTTCTTTGGGGGAGGTTTCCTGGAGGTCTTGGGTTCAAGACCTGCCAAGGGCCTTTTAGGAGAAGCGGATAGGAGTATAACATAAATAGGTGAAGGTTCGAAGAAGACATTCTTCCGCTTGGATGTCATTGCACGATTCGACCAACTAACAACTAACACTTGTCGTTCTAAAAAACCCCTTATATTAAGAAATCTACATAGAATCACTACCTAGTCTTTTAGGACAAGTCTATAAACACTTAAATCATTTAATTAAGGTTATTATATTATGTTAAAAACATGTACAAGTACCCTTAAGCACAAGGTACAAGATTTTAATGCATGACTTGTAAATTAGGTCATAATATGTATTTTCACCCTTTAGACATGTTTACTTAGAATAACTTAGTAAAACCAACACGAGGACTTTATGAACACACTAAGGAAAATGTAGGAAGTATAATGAGTTTACATCAGTAGCTAAATCAAGGATAATGACTTTTACTAAGATTTAGCCCTAGATCATTAGAAACCCTAACCCGCCTAGGTTTTTTTTCCTAATTTCACCTTAAACCTCTATTAAACTTCAAACCAAAGACCCAAACTTCTTAATTACAATGTTGAAACCCTAATTATACCCTAATACATCACTAATAACATTCCTAATCCCTTAATCACCAAAATTACAAACCATAAAGTTATAAGCCCTAATTTAGACCCGGTATTACATTTTCCCTCCAAAAACCATTTCAAACCTTTCCTTCCTATTTTCAAACTTAGGAAAAAATATTTTAGGATAAATAGAAGATATTTTCAAGCCAAGAAACCAAGAAAATAGGTGCATAAGCTACTTGATGGCCATTTCTCTTCCATATACCAATTCGTGGGTTTAAAACCTTCCAATACCTCTTCTATGGATTTTTTATGTACCTAGGCTCTAAAAACTTGCATAGATATTCCTTAGCCTTCCTTAGTCACTAACATAGCTGTGTTACACGTTTGATGGCCTTTCTTGGAGCTTAAGGATTGAAACTAGTATAAATATGGGCGAATACACATACTTAGAACTTGCACCCCGTTTACTTTGTATCTCCATTACCCATTCTGTTTTCCACTTCTATACATATCCTAGGACTCTTAGAATACTAGAAACCAAGTCTAGAAGGAAGCCATTGAAGCTCTTGTAGCTTTGATAGCAAGTAGTGCTCATAGGAAGCCATAAGGAGCCCTTTTGGAGCTACCTAGGTATTCTTTCTTCTTTTTTTTGGTAACCGTGATTTCTGAATCATTGGCCGAATAATCCACGAGGTTTGAGCCCACCGCCACACAGACTCAACCCATGTAAATCCCTCCCTTTTCAGGAGGTTGGTGTTTATAAAATGGCTTTTGAGTATGATAGCCCGGACAATGGTGCTAGAATTACAACCAAATATTAAATTAAATAATATATAACTAATACTTAAAATATGAAACTAAAGATCAATACTTGATACTATACATAATGTGTTAATCTAGGTTTATGTGAGATAAAGTTGTGGTTTGTGTGATCAAGTTGTTTATCTGTGAATGAAACATATATTATATAGCTCAGACTTTATGGACCTCAACTGAGTTCATGGCCTCACTAGATCTAATTTATAAATGATTTGAAAACCCGTGAGGGGGATATATGCTAAACTAGAATACAAGTATTTTTGTATGCTGCCTGACCTGATTATAGACACTACGTTTACTTATTGCCATTAAGTCCCTTTTTAATCATAACCGTTCATCATTCTAGAAAAGAACGCTAATAAATAGTACTATTTAGGACTTACATCCCTTATCTGGGCAAGTCATGCTTGTTCACGGCTAAAGGTTCCTACCTTGGCTAAACATATACACTTTATTTTGCTAAACTCAGGAGTTTGGCAAACTACCTGTATAAGGGCAATTTGTTGGTTACTGATATGTCAAGTAGCGGTGTACGAGCTAGTGCAATAATAAGTGATGATTTTATGTGAGCGAGTAACAACGTAGCTCAGGAAAAGGATCTTGTATTCAAAATTAGTTTAAACCTATGAATTCACTCAACCATTATGTTGATTTTAAGCATATATCTCAAGTATTAATGATTGTTAGCATGAAGCAACATGAGGATGGCATTAAGAGGCACAAGACTGAAATTATTATCAAAGATTTTGGGAACCTTATATTGTAAAACTCTGGTTTTTCAATGATATATAAAGAAAGTTGATTTAATCACTCTTTTGTGTTGTTTTCTTTCATTATGACTTGTGTTCTATGAAGTAATACCCCGGATCAATGTTCCGCTACATAAAGGTAAAATGGGGGTGTTAAAAAGGCACTTCAATTTAATTAGAATTTGATGCCTCAAAGTCATGGTCATTCGAAGGTGGTGATAACAAGTCCATATTGGTCATTGTCGTGATAGAGCTAACGTTTTCCTCCGGAATTGGTTGGCCACTTGATTCGTCAAATAAATCCGAAAAAGATTAGTCCATACATTTTCTTAAACCTTTTTCAAGTAAGTAAATATATTCTTTATCATTGAAATCTTCATCTTGAAAACTTTTATTTTTAATCCTTTCAAAACATGAATCAAGCCTCATTTTTTCCGCTAAAGTAAACATGTTTTTACAAGTATTAGTTTTTGAAATCTCGGTGTTGCTTTGATCATTTTGTTCATGGGATTTACTTGTGAAAATTTCCATCTTATTCTCCTTATATTTCATAGTCAATTTCCCACTATGAACATCGATAGGGCATTTAGGGTCATACTTGTAATCGGAAATGATGAAGTCCGTGGGAAAAGTGAAATTTCCAATCTTAACATATACGTCATCGGCTATACCAATTGGTTTAAGTGGGATACAATTGGCTAGCTCGATTGTCATGTTAGTGGGGATAAAATTAGGCAATTTCATCAATTTCCAAAGAGAATGAGGCATGAGATTTATGCAAGCACCTAAATCGGCAAGGGTTAAACATCCCTCAATCTAGGTAAAATCACAAGATAGAAGAAATTAGCCCGGGTCTTCTTCCTTTCTCGGTATATGCCTTTTAGCTTTTCGAAGAATAATCTAAGCACAAGTTTCTTCAAGGTGGACTTTTGTTAGGTCAATGAAACTCTCTTTTTGAACGATGGGTGGAATTTGAGTTACACGAGAATGTGCACTCTTTTCCTTGGTCACCACCTTCTTTCCCTTGACTTTTGAACACGAAGACGTTTTTAAGGTCGAGGGTAGAGACGAATGCACAACTTTAAAACCATCAAGGTTAGGGGTAATCACACGACCTTTTCCATGTGACAATGTAGTGGCTTTAACGTGTTCCTTCGGGTTAGTCACAGCGTTACTAGGTAAAGCACTCGAAGACGAACGCGACGGTTTATTCATAATAGCCGCAAACATGTTTTTGATCTCACGTTGACCTTGCTCAATTTTATTATTTTGACCTTTCAAAGTGGTGGAAATTTTGTTTTTCAAATTACCAATTTGTCCCTCTAACCTTTCCATATTAGCATCATTGGATTCCATGTATTTTTAAAAATCATTTAAAAAACCGCTTTTGATCTTGATTAAAGTTTCCTTGGTTTTGATTATTTCTTTGAAAGTTCTATTGATTGTTGTTTTGAAAATTTGAATTTGACCTTGATTAAAATTCATGTTTTGATTGTTGTTGTTAAAACCTCGATTTTGCCAATTTAAATTTTGACCTTGATTATATCCTCCTTGATTTCCTTGTTGGTTGTTTCCTTGAAAATTGTTACGATTTTAAAAATTGTTGCCTTGATTACTATAATTCGTTTGTGATGGACCGGCGTTATTTTGATTTTGAAAATTTCCATTAACATATTAACACTCGACGTTTGGCCATCCGTAGCTGCACACTCGTAATAATTATGTGGTCCACCACAAAACATACACGAAACCTCAACCGCTTTCACCGTAGCGGGAGCGTCTTTCTTTTGCATCTCAATCAAGAACGAAGTAAAGACATTAGTCAATTTATCGACTTTCGCATCAACCCTATCAATATCGTAATTAACATGGCTAACATTGGCGACAATGGCAACACTCTGGGTGCTACGGATTTGGAAAACCTTAGATCTTTTATAGATAATCATTAACGCGTCTTTCGGAGTTTTACACAAAAAGTTTCCGCCCACGGCAAAATTTAACGAATCTTGCTCGTGAAGATGAAGACCGTTAAAAGTGTCGATTTGGTGCAAATCGGAAAATCCATGATGAGGAAATTGCCTAAGAAATTCCTTAAAACAATCCTACGCGTCTCTAAACGATTCATTTGATTTTTGTTCAAATCTTGTAATCTCGTTTTTGAAAAACGTGGTCTTTGACGGTGGAAAAAAATGATTAACGAATTTGGAAACGAGATCGTCCCAGATAACTATGGAGTTAGGTGGTTCTTTCTCGTACCAATCCTTGGCGGGGCCATCGAACGAGTACGGAAAAAGCATAAGTTTGATGACATCGGTGTAAACATTCTTAAACTTGCTCGTAGCTAAAAGATGATTAAAAATTCTGAATGTGATCGTGAGGATTATCCGCCTCACGACCCTTAAACTTTGTCGCTTGAATTAAAGATAACATTCCCGATTTGATTTCAAAATTTTCCGCTTCGATTTCGGGAATTACGATCGTGTCTCTATTGTGACAACCCATAAATTTCACACAAGTGTGTTATATGTTATGATTAATGGAAGTGGAAAATCTATTAGAAATGTTTGCTTTATATGCCTTACTTGGTAAGATGAATTGCTTCTCACAACCTGAACTGCCATTTCAACATATTCCTATATGTTATAAACACACAATGTATATATCAAGTCTAATGTACTAAAAGTAATCTAATAAGTTCAATATTAATAAGAACATCTCAAATGTAACTATGATGCCCTAAACTCCCTTAGAAACCCTAAGATCCCTATAAATGAGTTGTAAACTCAAGAATGGTAAATTATGAGTGGATAATACATATGAATAAGTCATTATGGATTATAAACAAGTTATAAACTATACTTTAAAGACATAATAATACATAAGAATGGTAAGAATAAACTATACAAAGCTAAATACAAATAAAAGTACATAATAGTCTAGATCGTCACCTAGAAACCCTTGGTAAACAATGTTTCAAGCAATAAAACTACATAATATCTATGTACAAGTATGAGGGTTTGCTATTTTATATGATCTGGTGGTCTAGTTGGGTGGTAGATGGTGGTAGCCATGGCTAGAGAGAGAGAGAGAGGTAGAAGTAGGTGTTTCTAGAGAGAGAAAGACAAAGTGTATAATAAAATGAGAAAAACATAAACAACAACCCCTCCTTGGAAGCCTAGGAGGGGTATATATAGTCACTCACGCATACATACTATACATCGTTTTCTAGTCTAGTCTTTGCGTGAGTGACTATGATAACTAATTGGAATTCTTAAATGTCGTCACATAAAGTGAATTTCCAACAATCTTCCCCCATGGGACGACGTGTAGAATTCCTTACAATATTTTTCCTAAAAAGTACATAATGATTAAGAACAACAGCTTCCATGAAGCGTCCTGTCACACCCCACCATGGCGGAATATGGGGCGCGACGTATGGATTTCATCACAACAATAGCGTGTCCATAGAGAGAACTATATGAATTAGAAATGTCATAAAAGGTGACACAAATGTCATGACAATATCTCATCAATGCAGGAGTCTAGGTAAGTAGGTAACAGTCCTACCTCTTACCCAAGACAAACAAATAACACAAACAAATCAACATATAGGTTCATAGTATCACTTATTGAAACAAACAGAAAAAAAACTAAGAAGGGACGGGGATCTCCTTCTAAATGCATTCCTACGCGACTCCAATCCTAGCCACATATGTTCTCACGCTTAACCACTTTATCACCTGAAAGAGACACTAAAACACGTCAACATAATGTTGGTGAGAGTCATAGGTTTAGACTCTAACCAAAAATAGATTATAATAAGCTGTGAATAACCATAAACCACTAAACATATGGACAATGTGCTACAAGTATGCATTAACAACTAACATTCAAGATCAATCATTCCAAACCAAATCCAAGGCTCCTAATACCAGGTTTTTAACCAAGTATAAAATAAATTCGTTCCAAGTCTTTTCGAATTGATTACCGTTTAAAAGTGCGACTCATTTGTTCTTGGTGGAAAAGAAAAATGTTTTGATTATCTATTTTAATCTAAAAATAAAAATGTCGTTGAGTAAATAAAATGAAAGCTTGAAAATTTAAAACTAAAAATGAAGACTTTAAAAATAATGAAAAAAGTAAATGATTAAAACTTATAAAAATATAAACTTTAAAACTTAAACTAAATAAAAACAAGTTAGAATAATTCTAAGTAAAAAGGCGGGAAAAATAAAAATTCAAAAACTGGAAGTTCAAACCCTTATCCGGAATCCTATCCGGAATGTTTTCCCGAACGAAGAAGTGTGTCTTATCCGGAATAAATGTTGTTGTGCAGCTTATCCGGAATCTTGTCTTCAAGAGCTTATCCGGAATAAAAATGAGGTGACAATCCGGAATAATGAATGTGTAGCTTATCCGGAATAACTCTTCTGAGAGTTATCCGGAATCCTTACTCCTACTGCTTATCTTGAATAAACTTGTGATGCTAATCCGGAATGTTATTTCCTTTTGCTTATCCGGAACCCACTGTTCGTCTGACTATTCGGAATAACTCTTCTGCTGCTTATCCGGAATAAACCAATGGTGGCTTATCCGGAATAATTGAAGGTGCGGCTTATCCTGAATATATTCCGGATAGTTATCCGGAATATCACTTATCCGGAATGACGTATCTGTTGCTTATCCGGAATAAAATTCTGGTTCTTATACGGAACAAATTAAAGAAGCTTATATTTTGAATAACTGAGGAACGTGGCTTATCCGGAATAAGGGATTAAAGACCCTTATCCGGAAAAAGAGGGAAGGTTGCTTGTTCTGAATAAAGGGTTATAACCCTTATCCGGAATAATTGCAAAGTGACTAATCGGAAAAAGAGGGTTTTGACAGATTTCGGAACAAGAAATTAGCAATAAGCAAAATTAAGCCAAAAATCAATAAGCACTTTACCAAAAGCTAAACCAAAATGATTTTCGAAAAAGGTGAATAAGTTAGAATTAAAAAAAACTTTTAAACACTAAATAAGCTATAAATCAAAAAGCACTTTTTATAAACTTTTTAAGATAACCAATTTTAAGCACAACCAGATAAGCTAAACAATCAAATCATCAACACAATTAAGATAAAACTACATGATTATCAAGATTAAGTAAAAGATTAAGAAAGGTATAATGAGAATTAAGAAAATAAGATTGATTGATTAAAGATTAAAATCAAATGATTACAAGATTAAAATTGATAAACTTGGAAAACTAGAGAGAAAAAAACTTAAGAAAAACTTGAAAACTAAAAATAAACTACAACTAAAAATTAACCACCTAACACCCTCCTAATGACATATTATGAGGGTATTTATAGGAGGTGGGGAGATTACATGCTTAAGCTATCTTATTTCTTTCTTCTCGACTCGACTTAATCTTTGTCTTTCTCGACGTCGTCTTGGGATTTGTCGATATAAGTTGAACTTGTCTTATAATTTTCTTCTATAATTAGACTTGAGTTCTTCGGCTTCATTAAACTTCCGTCTTTAGACTTTTTCTTTGATAAATCTTCAGAATAGGCCTTGGACTTCCGTTCTTTTTGCATTCTCGATCTTTTGACTTCGTCTTTAGTCTTTTTCTTCGATAAAAGCCCGTGATAGCTCATATTTTCTTCCTTTTGCATCTTTTGGTCCCAAAACACAATAAAAACACAAACCACGCATAATTCCGACTTTTACGACATAAAATACACGTTTTGGTCTTGTTATTGTTGGAAATAAATGGTAAAAGGATAAGTGTTCTCACACTTATTAAATCCCGTACACTTGACCATTGCAATGTCCTCATGCAATGCACTAATTTCAAAGCACGGTTTACAATTTTCATCGTAGATAACCCACCTTGGCCTTTATTTAATTCTAAACACTAAGAAAACTAAAAGAACAAAATAAGTAAGAAATCAAAGACTTACATTGGGGTTTTAGGTTGTCATGAATGTTCATCATTCTCAAGTTTCACGTTCCCCATACCAAGCTTAAAAACGAGATCATTGTTATTATAAGTTAGCAAACTAACACGAACTCATGTGGCTCAATTATTCACTTAGACTCCCTTATTCCTAGGTGTATCTCTTATATTTTATTTTTGTCTTGAATGATCACGAGGATGCATTGTTTGACTTATTTCGATAGTTATTTAGGAAGAAAATAAAGTGGGACGATTTAATCAATAGTTAGCTAAAGGACAAAATCTTTTAAAACTGCTTCTCGTGACCTCATAAAGTTCATATCTTGGCATAACTCGCTTCACGATTTGAGACCTTTCTCGGACTGATATTTGGCAGCGACTTCATACTTCAACTCTTTGAGAGACGTTCTTGAAATTATGGTCTTCTCTTCATAATAGGAATTTCTTCACTTGAAGTTTTCGAGAGATTCTTCATATTTGGACCACGACTTCTTCATTTTTCTCCAATCTTTATTTTGGACTTTGATATACAACGATCCGCCTCCTTTTAGGACTTGGATCTATTTATCCTCATACCTTGTTAGGGCCTTTTTGGATAGATTTCTCCATGATCTTTAGGGGAGTATTTGCTTTTCGTCGTGTGTCTCGATCCTTCATATTGATTTTTGATAAATGATTCTTCACATCACTTTTGGATCTTTAGCAACAAAATTTAGCCCTCATGCCTTGTTAGGGCCTTTTTGGACTCACCAATCTTCGCATCCCGCTTCAATAAGTTATGCCTTGGCTATGAACTCTAATTAATACCGAGCAACTTTTAAACGATCTTGTGCTAGAAGCTAAGTAACTTTTCAAATCGTACAACCTTATTTATTACAGATAAATTTATTAGCAAGCGATGGGAGAATAGGCTTATACTCAACTCACATAAATTCACGAAAGAATACCAAACTTATAATTGACTCTATCATCTCTCGTTCTCCACAATTTAAAATCTCAAGGAATGAGACTCGTGGATGCTTAGTCAATTAAATCAAAGTTTTGGGTTTTCGAGTCATCTATAGGATCTTGCAAATTCTTAGACTTTTTCAAGTTTAGAAATCGCATTTTTAAGTTCCCTTGATAAACAACTCTCTAGGATCAATTATAGGAACTTGCGGAAAGTTCTTGTTCTTAACCCGTGAGAGTTAAGACTTTCGTGTTTTAAAGTTCCCTATATAAAAGCCTAGCAAAACTTGACTTAAACACGTTAGGATACTAGCTAGAGTAAACTTAGATAAGTAAACTCGGGTTTAGTCAAAATATTCACGACTTTGAAAAATTTAAAACCACTTTATTACAAATTTATTTTAGCAAAGAAATAAAATAACGATAACAAAGGAAAATTACAAGGCCAAAATAGATTAAAAATTTTGAAAAATGTCGAAAAATCAAATTTTCTGGTTAAATTGAGGACAAATTGATGGAAAAGCCCACTTACTTCGATAGAAGTCCCCCTACACTTAATATAAACATTGTCCTCAATGTTTAAGCATGTGGGAGTAAACTCCCCTACACTTATGACATTGTGCACTTTGTTTAAATTTTTCTAAGGAAGGACAACTATAGTGATTTCAATGTGAACATATAAGATATGAAATATTGAATCACGACAGTTTAGGATAGAACCGGGAAGAAGGGTACACGGGATCACGGTTCGTCAAAAGTCATCGAGAATGGATATTTGAAGCTTTAATCCCTGCACAGAAGAAGAAACAAGACAACAAACACATACGGGGCTCCCTCTACACAGAAGAAGAGTAAAGGATAGATCACGGGTTGCCTCCCGAGAAGCGCTTGTTTTTGTTCACCGAGTCACGAGCCTGACTCGACCCAGAACTTAATTCAAGGGAAACGTGGTGAGGGATGGAATCATCTCATGAGAGATGTCCTCACCAAAGTACAACTTCACGCGCTGGACATTCACCTTAAAATTGGGCCCATTTGGCTGAGAAAGCTCAATGGTGCCATATGGGAAGACTTTGGCGACGGTGAATGGACCAGACCAGCGGCTCTTTAGCTTTCCCGAGAAGATCTTCAACCGAGAGTTAAAGAGTAAAACTTGATCACCAACATGGAACTCTCGGTTCTTAATCCTTGCATCATAGATGATCTTGGTCTTCTCCTTTTAGATTAATGAGTTCTCATAAGCTTGATTCCTCAGTTCGTTGAGCTCGTTGAGTTGAATCTTCCGAAGATCACCGACTTTGTTGATGTCGAAATTGGCCCACTTCAAGGCTCAGTATGCCTTATGTTCCAGCTCGATAGGGAGGTGGCATGCTTTCCCGTACACAAGACGATAAGGTTTACAACCAATCGGGGTCTTATAAGCGGTACGGAAAGCCCACAAAGCATCATCTAACTTATCGGCCCACGAGGCACGATGCTCTCCCACAGTACGCTCCAGAATTCGCTTCAATCCGCGGTTAGATATCTCGGCTTGCCCATTAGTTTGGGGATGATAAGCGGTGGAAAGACGGTGATTGACACCGTACTTAGCCATGACTCTTGCGAATTGATCATTGCAAAAATGAGTCCCGCGGTAACTGATTATAGCACGAGGAACACCGAATCGAGCAAAAAGTTGCTTCAAAAAGTTCACAACCACCCTCGCATCGTTCGTAGGGAGAGCCTTAGCTTCAACCCGTTTGGAGACGTAGTCAACGGCTACGAGGATGTACTTGTTCCCTTTAGATGATGGAAATGGCCCCATAAAGTCGATACCCCATACATCAAAGATTTCACATTCTTGTATGAAATTTTGAGGCATCTCATCTTTATGTGTGATCTTGCCTTGTCTTTGGCAAGCATCACAATGTTTAACCATTTCGTGAGCGTCACGATAAATGGTGGGCCAATAGAATCCAGAGTCGAATACTTTCTTCGCGGTGTAATTGGGACCAAAGTGACCACCGATGGGTCCTTTATGGCAAGCGTCAAGGATTTGTACCGCTGCCGGCCCATCAACACATCGATGAATGACAAGATCCGCACATTGTTTGAAGAGGTAAGGGTCGTCCCAGAAATAGTGTTCAATGTCTTTAAAGAACTTTTTCTTTTGTTGGGACGTTAACTCTTCCTTGAGAATTCCACCCGCTAAGTAGTTTGCAATGACCGTAAACCACGGGGTGTCATCAAGATTGGAATTTATAGACATTAAGGCTGCAAGGGGAAAAGAGTCATTGATCTCTTGATTCGGATGATCCCCTTGATAAGGATCCTCAAGTCTACTTAGATGATCCACGGCTAGGTTTTCGGCTCCCTTATTGTCACGAATTCCAATGTTAAATTCTTGAAGGAGCAAAACCCAATGAAGAAGTCTTGGCTTAGAATCTTGTTTAGTCAACAAGTACTTCAACGCGGAATGATCGGTGTACACGATGGTGGTAGAAATGACAAGATAGGGGCGAAACTTCTCAAAAGCATACACTAAAACTAAAAGATCTTTTTCGGTAGTGGTATAATACAATTGAGCCCCCGTCATTGTCTTGCTAGCGTAATGGATTGGTTGGAAGTGTTTGTTCACTCTTTGGCCCAAAACCTCTCCAATAGCAAAATCGCTAGCATCACACATCAACTCAAAAGGTAGCTCCCAATTAGGGGTAACCAAGACCGGTGCCTTAGTTAGCTTATCTTTAAGAAGATTGAAGGATTCAAGACACTCTTTGGAAAACATGAAAGGAGTATCTTTTTCCAAGAGGTGGGTCATCGGGCGAGCGATTTTAGAAAAATCTTGAATGAATCGACGATAGAAGCCCGCATGACCAAGGAAACTTCTCACACCCTTTACGGTTGAAGGTGGAGGTAATTTGGCTATGACATCCACTTTAGCACGATCCACTTCAAGACTGGCTTTATAGATTTTATGTCCAAGCACAATGCCTTTTTTTACCATGAAATGGCATTTTTCCCAATTTAGAACAAGGCGAGTGTCTTAAAACCGCTTAGGCATGCGTTCTAAATTGGCAAGACAATGAGAGAAAGAATCACCATAAACCGAGAAATCATCCATGAAGACTTCCATAGTTTCTTCAACCATGTCATGGAAGATAGCCATCATACACCTTTGGAATGTCCCAGGAGCATTGCATAAGCCGAAAGGCATTCTTTTATAAGCAAATGTTCCATAAGGACAAGTGAATGTGGTTTTCTCTTGGTCTTTGGGATCGATGGGAATTTGAAAATACCCGGAGAAACCGTCTAAAAAGCAGTAATAGTCATTACCCGCTAGACGTTCAAGCATTTGGTCCATGAAAGGAAGGGGAAAATGATCCTTTCTCGTAGCATCATTGAGTTTGCGATAGTCTATACAAACTCTCCACCCTGTAACGAGACGAGTAGGAATCAACTCGTTGTTTTCATTGGGAACAACGGTGATTCTGCCTTTCTTAGGCACACAATGGACCGGACTAACCCATGGTGAATCCGAGATAGGATAGATCATGCCCGCATCAAGAAGTTTGATAACCTCTTTTTTGATAACGTCATGGATCTTGGGATTCACCCTTCTTTGGTTTTGAATAGTGGGTTTGAAGTCGTCTTCCATGAGAATTTTATGTGTGCAAAAGTGAGGATCAATTCCACGAATATCGGAGATTTTCCACGCAATCGCTTTCTTATCATTTTTCAGCACGGCGATAAGTCGGGATTTTTCTTCTTCTTTCAGGTCCTTTGCGATGATGACGGATGACTTCTTGTTGTCTTCAAGGAAAACGTACTCGAGATGAGACGGCAGATCCTTAAGCTCTAAATCCGGAGGATTTTCGATGGAAGGCGTAGTCAAATTCAGATCATCGGTAGAAATATCCATAGGAGATGGTGGAGAAATATGGTCCTCATTGAGAAGTTTCTCAATGGTACGAATGTCTTCATCCCAATTGGTGGGAGAATCGTCATATTTTAAGTCAACATCTCCCAAAGTGGCTTCAAAGTCTTTGAAAAGAAAATCACTTTCTCCAAATGGAGTTAGTGAAGGAGCAATAGAGGCAACGGTCTCAACAGTGGGTAGAGAAGAAGAACCACTTTTACAAGCGTCTTTGAAATGGTCTTCACAAGCCTCATCAAGAACGTCAATGAAATTAACGCTCTCATTCTCAGAAGGCTGCTTAGAAAGTTTACCCATGTTGAAGACGATTTTATCGTCACCAACTCTCATGATTAATTCGCCCACGGCTACATCAATGAGAGTGCGACCGGTCCTCAAGAATGGACGTCCAACGATTAATGGAACACGGGGATCCATCTCGTAGTCAACGACAACAAAATCCGCCAGAAAGGTGAATTTGTAGACACCAACGAAGACGTCTTCGGCTATCCCCACCGGATAAAAAACCGTATGGTTAGCTAATTCCAAAGTCATTCGGGTGGGGACTAGCTCGGGTAGAGATAATTGTTTCCAAACGCTTAAAGGCATTAAGTTTATACTAGCACCTAGATCGGCTAGGGCCATACAATTCTCTACCACGGGGAAGTTGCAAGGAATCAAGAAACGACCCGGATCACCAAGTTTGGTTGGTAATTTCCTTAAGAGCACTGCGAAGCAATTCTCATTAAGTTGGGTCTGAGCGATATCGAGGAGTTTCTCCTTATCACTGAGAAGATCTTTAAACATTTTAGCATACTTCGGCATATGAGCGAGAGCCTCAGCAAAGGAGATATTGAAATTCAGTTGTTAAACATTTTGAGAAAGTTAGAAACCTGAATATCATCCTTGTTCTTCAATTTCTCTTTCCTCAACCTTGAGGGATAAGGTATATTGGGTTGAGATGAAGGCTTTGGTATGGAATTCTCGCTCACATCTTTGGGTGGTGGAGGGGTGGAAATAGAAGGCGGAGGAATTGGAGAATTAGAAGTTGGAGGTGTTGGAGAAATAGAAGGTGGAGGAACCGGAGAAGGAGACTCGTTTTCCTTAGTCACAATCACTGGTGTAGGTGTAGGAAGCTCGGGTTCCTTTAAACCTTTTCCACTTCGAGTGGTGATTGCTTTCATCTCCCCTCTTGGATTAGCAACGGTGTTACTCGGAAGAGAACCCGAACCAGAGGCTTGATTACTTGGGAAGAAACTAGCCATCATGTTCCTTAAGTCATTTGTTTGACTTGCAAAAGAGTTTCGCATATCGGCTCGAAGATCATTCCCTTGTTTCACAATATCTGCTTTCATGTTGGCCATTTCCCGCTGAAGATTCTGCACTATCGCATCATTAGTCCTCATGTAAGTTTCAACCTCGTGATCAAATACGGTGGGTTGGTTGGGAGGAGCATGGTAGGCAGGTGGTTGATAAGCAGGTTGTTGGTAAACTTGGTTGTTTCTTTGAGGTGGATATGGGTTTCTTTGGTTTTGAAATTGATTGGGAGCACGAGGTTGGTTTTGATTGTTGCGATTGAGGTTGTTTGGGTTTTGAGGGGGAAAACCGGGTGGTGAAAGAAAATTGTTTGAGCGATAGCTGAGCAAATTACGGTCACCTTGAGGACGTGCTTGATAGCCTCCTGTAGAAAAGTTACCGTTGGCGGTATACACATTTTCAGGATTGTCATGAGTCGAAGGACAATCGGTGTATGAGTGACATCCCCCGCATATTTCACATGATTGACTCAAAGCATTAGCTTGGGCGGTAATTTGTTTGGCATTGTTGGCGGTTTGGAGAGCAAGTGATTCAACAAGCGAAGAAAGCTTATCAATTCTCTTGTCGCTCTCATTAGTGCTAGCACTAGCCACATTAGTCCGAACACTTTTGGTTTGCACTCTAGACTTGTTCTCAATAATGTCCCATGCAGCATTAGAAGACTTAACCAAAATATTACCCCCTGAGGCACTATTTAGTGAATCTTGGTCATTCATGCTTAAACCATTGTAAAAAGTATTGATTTGATGTACTTTTGTTAAACCATGTTGTGGACACTTTCTTAAAAGTTCCTTAAAACGGTCCCAAGATTCACTAAATGTCTCACCGTACTTTTGTTCAAAGGTAATTATTTCATTCCGCAAAGTGGTAGTACGTGAGGGTGGGAAAAAATAGTTGATGAATTTAGTCTCTAAATCCGTCCACGAAAGAATACTTTGTGGCGGTTCCTTATCAAGCCAATTCCGGGCTTGTCCCTCTTGGGAAAAAGGAAAGAGTTGCAAGCGAATCACTTCTTGTGATACCCCATTGTACTTAACCGTATTGGTGAGCTGAAGAAACCTTTTTATGTGGTCATGAGGATCATCAAGTGAATGCCCCAAAAAGGGTTGAGCAGAGACCATTTGAATGAAGTCGGATTTGAGTTCAAAGTTGTTGGCTCCAATCTCAGGTATGACAATAGCATCGGTGTTGCCCTCTACGTGCGATTGCGAAAGCTCGATCATTGGTTGATTGTCCATGGTGACAATTGGTAGAGTAATGACTTCGGCTTGAGCTACTTTCTTCTTACGAGCACGAGTACGCATACACACCTGCAAAAAGAAAAGAAAAATAGACAAGAAATATTTTTGGTTTTTATATGTTTTTCTGTTTTTTTGGATTTTTGAAATTTTTTAATTTTTATGGATTTTTGAAAATTTTAAAGCAAGAAAAATAACGTTCAAAAGTGAACGGATCCCAAAATCCAACGCGTCTCTCACTTAAAACCATTAATCTTAACGAAAAGAGCCGGCAGCGACGCCATTTAATACCAGGTTTTTAACCAAGTATAAAATAAATTCGTTCCAAGTCTTTTCGAATTGATTACCATTTAAAAGTGCGACTCATTTGTTCTTGGTGGAAAAGAAAAATGTTTTGATTATCTATTTTAATCTAAAAATGAAAATGTCGTTGAGTAATAATAAGTGTGTAAACACTTATCCTTTTACCACTAAAATCAAGGAAAAACAAGACCTAATCATGTGTTTAATGTCGTAAAAGTCGGAATTACGCGTGGTTTTGTGTTTTTGTGTTAAATAGGTACAAATGATCAAAAGGAAAGAAAACACGGGATTTCACGGTCAAATGTTGAAGAAAAGTCCGAGAAGGAGACGAAGACAAAGTCAAAAGACCAAAAGTGTGCCCAAGTTCACGAAAATCGGAAAAATAAACACGGTTTTGAAGAAAAGATCGACAAAGCCGAAATCGAGCTCTTTCTTAGTGGATTTAATATTATTTGAGTTTAATGGGCCTTGTGGGTCCCACATTTGCTTATTGGGCCCACAAGCCCATTTGGAAAACTTAATCATATGCTAAATGGTGATAAAGGTCCAATTAAAAGCCCATTTACTAACCTATTTTGCACGGTTGAGAAAGGAAAATTGGGCCTCAAGTCCATTTGAATGATTCACAATGGAACGGATGTTATGTTTTCATTTGGTGAAATGTTTGGTCAACACAACCGGTCAAATATCTATCCCATTTTCACAACCCGTACACCTCATAACCACACACGTGTAACTCCACTTACTCCAACAATAAATAAACGGTTTAATATTTACCCATATCCCCACTCACACAATAAACACTTCTTTCTTCCCTACAAAACTCGCATACTCCATTTCCATTTACCCTAACCCTAAAAATTTTACATCACCAATTAACCAACCAAATTTGGGGGTTTTACCCTCAAAGGTTAATTCAAGCCTAGAGGGATTAAATCCCCATGGTTATCGGGGCATACACTCACTTGTGGTCCTCTTATTATCACTGACGTGGCCAATCTCTATGATTTAATTGGCTATAACACCTCTCCACCACCAAATCCCCCAATAAGATTCAGCCACCTCATCCACCAACTAGCACAACAAACACATCAAGTGCCATGCTGGCAATCCTAGTGATGCAAGGGCGTTTTTCCACCGCAAGATCAAGAATTTGAAGAGAGAGAAGAAGAAAGAAGGATTGGATGGCTCAGATTGGTTGCTTAATGTTGAAGCCAAGAAGAGGGTTTCTTGGGGTTTCTCCTATAAAAACCCCTTCACATCTATAATTTGAGAGTACCTTTTCTCTTTAGTTTAATTATTATTTCTGAAAAAATAGAATTAGGTTTTATGTAATTTCTTTTTAATCCAAGTATTGTAAACCGAATTTAATTAATGAGAATTTAAAAGTTTCGGTTTAAATTAGTGTCTCGTTTAATTTTATTGCATAATTATCTTGAGTTTATTTTTGATTAAATAATTGTTAAAATAAAAAGATAAGAGATAATTTCCCCTACTGGGAAATTATATAAAAAATATAAGTTGTGTATTTCAGTTACTGTTCAAGAGACGCTGGTGATGATGGATATTGGGTAAAAACGGTGTTTTTTTGATTCGGTGGTATCGGTTTTGATTTATAGGGGATACAACGCCCACCTACTGCTCAAAGGTTTTCGCCAATAAGGTTTGATTTCCTTTTTTTTCATGTTAATTAGTTTATGATTATTATCTGCTTGAGTTTGTTTTGGATCTGCTTAGTTTATATTTGACTGTTTAGTATTTGTTTGGATTTGGTATTGTTTATTTGCTTTAGATTTGTTTTATCTGCTTAAGTTTCATAGTGATTGAATCTGCTTGGTGAAAATTGTTGTCTGCTTATCATTTTAAGTAGTGTTATTATTCAGTTGTGCTTAGTTTATTTAATCTTGTTTATTTGAATTTATCTTCTTGGTTAGGGCTGTTCGAATCTGCTTATGTTCTAGTTTGTGTCTGCTTAAGCTCGTTTTTATCAGTTGAATTTGTTTCGTTTGTTTGATCACTCGTTTAAAATTGATTGAGTTAGTTATTATTCTGTCATAGAGTTTGCTTATTGTGGTGTTCGTTTTGCTTAATTTGAATCTTATTTTTTAGCTTTATATGTTTTAGCTTATTATAGATTTCAGTTAGCTTGTCTTAATTGTTTAACTGCTTAGTTGGTTTTAACTGCTTATTTGGCTCATTTTGGTTCAGTTTATTCTGCTTATCTATTTGCTTAGCTTATTTTGTTTCAGTTTTATTTAGCTTATTGGTTATAACTGCTAGATCTGTCTTAGCTCATTTTTGGTTATTACATTTGTTGTATTACTCTGATAAGGTAACTGATCCAATTGATCTGTTACTCCAAAGTCCAAATAAAAAGTTCCAAAAAATATACTAATAGCATAATTTGTCTCTGCCCAGATTCGACCACTGGACCTCCTATCCAGTTACCATACGACTTAACCACTAGTGCTAGCACTCTTTTTGTGTTTATCTTTGCAACATTCCTTTAATATAGGAAATTTTTCATTAGGCAGTTTAATTAATTTAGTCTAAATTAAGTTTTTAGTTTAATTAGATTTATATAAAAGTTTTATTTCATTTTCTTTAATTCAGTTTTAAAAAATATAAAAAGTTAAAAAAAATATATTATTTACTTTTATAATTTTAATTTAGTTTTCAATAGATTTTTAAATTAGTTTATTTCAATTAATTAGTTTAAAAATTAGATTTTATTTAAAGATTTTAAAAGTATTTAGTTTAAAATTGATTAAGATTTCAATTTAGATTTAAGTTTTATTTTAAAATTAGTTTTATTTAAATTGTTTTAATAGTTTTTAATATTAAATAGATTTTAGTTTAAAAAACCAAAAAAAAATTAGTTACCAAAAACAATCAAGTTTTACGTTTAATTGGAAATCAAATTCGAGTCGAGTCGAGGAAAAACGAACTTAATTGAACAAATACCTAGTATTAAAATGGTGCCGCTGCCGCTTCGCTCGTACGATTGACGATTTTTCGTGAAGACATTTGGATTTTGGGATCCGTTCGCTTTGAACGTTAATTTTCTTGCACAAAAAAATCAAAAATACAAAAAAAATCAAAAACTTAAAAATACAAAAATTAAAAATCACAAAAGCAATTTCTTTCCTAAGAATTGCACCAAAATAATTAAAAAATCAAAAGTAATACTTTTTCCTAAAAGTATTACACCAAAAAATATTACGAATTAGTGTTATTTTTTAGTTCGATTTCTTTCGATTTTTCTTGTGAATATATATTTTTCTACAAAATACAAAAAGATTTTTCTTTTACTATAGTATATTACGTAGCACAATAATTTACCTACTTTTCAAATAAGCCTTAGTTGGGATTTCATCACCTAACTATTGTAGTCGCATCCATAACAAGAAAAAAGGGCAAAATAGATAAATACTAGTAAGACGTTTGAACTCGACATATATAAACTATAAGGTGGGTATAAGGCGACGTGCTATAAAAGGCCGTCTAAGGAAAAATGTTTTTAAGTGCTTTGTGTCAGCTCGTTTCCCCGCTTGCTTGTGCGTTATTGAGAGGGACGACCGATTATTTGTTTGCCAACTAAATTAGTACTTAAGTATATATTTTTGTAGCTTTTTCATATTGCTCCTCGAGAGGGAAAATCCTTTTCCTCTCAAAGTCGACCGAGGTCACCTACCTCATTCCAAAGTTTTAATTGTATGCGCACTCGCGCGCATACATACATACCGGTTGGTGTACCAAACTCTTCCAATTCTTCCAAAAAGAAGAAGAAGAAGAAAAACAAAAAGACCGTTATTCAAGCCGATCCCGAGAATCGAGATTTCGACAATACGATGGCAACGGATAATCGACCAATGATTGAGATTCTACAATCTCACGTTGAAGGAAACGATGACGCGATTGTGGTGCCGAATATTGGAGCAAATCATTTTGAACTTAAATCGGGTTTAATTCAAATGGTTTCCGCTACACCATTTTTAGGCCGTACTAAAGATGACCCACACGCTCATATCAAACGTTTCATCCAATTAGCTAATACCGTCAAATACAATGGGGTGTCACAAGAGGCCGTTCGCCTACAACTTTTTCCTTTTTCCCTCGAGGGACAAGCCCGGATTTGGCTTGATAAGGAACCACCCCAAAGTATTACCACATGGATCGACTTAGAGACCAAGTTCATTAACTACTTTTTCCCACCATCACGGACTACTTCTTTAAGGAATGAGATCATTACCTTTGAACAACAATATGTGGAAACGTTTAGTGAGTCTTGGGATCGATTTAAAGAACTTTTGAGAAAATGTCCACAACACGGTTTCACTAAAGTGCATCAAATTAATACGTTTTACAATGGTTTAACTCTAAATGAACAAGACTCACTTAATAGTGCCGCGGGGGCAATATTCTTGTGAAATCAATGAACGAGGCTTGGGCCATAATTGAAAACAAGGCTAAAGTGCAAACCAAGAGTGTTAGGGCTACTATGGCAAGTGCTAGTACTAGTAATAATGAGGTGACTAATCAAATTAAGGAGCTTACTTCAATTGTGAAAAACCTTGCTCTAAAAACTGACGCCCTTACTACACATGTGAATGCCGTGAAAGAAAATTGTGAAACGTGTGAGACTTGTGGTGGACCGCATTCATACTTTAATTGTGACAAGGTTTACAATAATCAACAAGAAGTTTATGCCTATAATAACAATGAAAATGAGCGGACTCATTTCAAACCAAATGTTGATGTTAACCATTTGTCTTACAAGTCTAATAACTATTTGGCTCCCCCGGGTTTTGTAGCACCACAAAGACCACCCCCACCCGCCCAAAATAGGAACCAAGGTCCTCAACGGGGTAATTTTCAAGGAAATTCTAATCAACGGGGTTTTAATCAAAATCAAGGGAATTTTCAAGGGCAAGACCAAGGGTTCAATAATCAAGGACTTAATAACCAAGGTTTTCAAAATCAAGGATTTAATCAAGGTTATAATCAATATCAAAACCAAGGTTTTCCTAATCAAGGTTTTAACAATCAAGGGTATAATCAAATGAACATGCATAACCCTCAAATGGACTTGGTTCTACAAAAATTAACCGACCATGAACGAATGATGAGAGAGATGCAAGAATCGACCGATAAGAAATTTTTGACAATGATTCAAAGCTTTCGTCCCCAAGGTGCCCTCCCTTCGAACACCGTGACCAATCCTAGGGCTAATGTTAATGCTATCACTATTAGGAGCGGTAAGACCACCGTAGAACCTTCCTATCCCCCACCTAACCAAGGACCCGAGATACCTTCTTATTCGACACAACCTCCTTCTTCTTCCACTTGTGACATACCACCCGTTATGCATTCGTCTACACCTTATGTTCCACCTATACCCGAATTTTCTACCACACCTTCGGTTCCCAAACCGGTTCCTTCACCTTCCATTTCTACTCCTCCTCCACCAAAGGATGTGAGTGAGCAATCCACTCCAACGCCTTCATCTCAACCCAATATACCTTATCCTTCAAGGTTACGGAAAGAGAAATTGAAGAATAAGGATGATATTCAAGTTTCGAACTTCCTAAAAATGTTCAAACAATTGAATTTTAATATCACCTTTTCTGAGGCGCTCGCTCACATGCCTAAGTACGCTAAGATGTTTAAGGACCTTTTAAGTGATAAGGAAAAATTGCTCGATATTGCCAATACCCAATGGAATGAGAATTGTTCCGCGGTTCTTTTGAGAAAATTACCGGTTAAGTTAGGAGATCCCGGTCGATTCCTTATTCCTTGTAATTTTCCGGGTGTTGAGAATTGTATGGCCTTGGCGGATCTCGGAGCGAGTATCAATATTATGCCATTGTCCGTGTGGAAACAATTATCTTTACCCGAGCTAGTCCCCACTCGTATGACATTGGAATTAGCTAACCGTACGGTTGCTAATCCGGTGGGGATAGCCGAGGATGTTTTTGTAGGAGTCGACAAAATCACTTTTCCCGCCGATTTCGTCGTAGTCGACTATGAAATGGATCCACGTGTTCCCTTAATTGTGGGACGACCCTTCTTGAGAACCGGGCGTACATTAATTGATGTAGTCGCGGGTGAGCTTATCATGAGGGTCGAGGATGACAAAATCGTCTTTAACATGGGTAAAATTTCCAAACTTCCCGATGAGCCTGAATCCGTGAATTACATCGATGTGCTCGACGAAGCATGCGAAGAACATTTTCACGAGGCTTGTACGAGCGGGATTTCTCCTTTACCTCATGTTGAGACCGTAGCTTCTATTGCTCCTTCATTGACTCCATTTGGAGAAAGTGACTTTCTTTTACAAGAATTTGAAGCAAGTTTAGGGGATGTGGATTTAAAATATGACGATTCTCCCACCGATTAGGAAGAAGACATTCGTACCATTGAGAGACTTCTCAATGAGGACCATATTTCTCCACCTACTCCTAAGGAAGTTACAAACAATGATCCTAATTTGACTAAGCCTTCCATCGACAATCCACCGGATCTAGAGCTTAAGGATTTACCGTCTCATTTAGAGTACGTTTTCTTAGAGGAGGATAATAAGTTGCCAGTCATTATTGCTAAGGACTTAAAAGAAGATGAAAAATCCCGACTTATCGATGTGCTTAAGAATCATAAGAAAGCAATTGCTTGGAAAATCTCCGACATTCGCGGAATTGATCCTAATTTTTGTACTCATAAAATTCTCATGGAAGATGACTTTAAACCCGCAATCCAAAATCAAAGAAGGGTTAATCCAAAAATTCATGAAGTCATTAAGAAAGAAGTTATCAAACTTCTCGATGCCGGAATGATTTACCCTATCTCGGATTCGCCATGGGTTAGTCCCGTCCATTGTATGCCAAAGAAAGGCGGAATCACCGTTGTTCCCAATGAAAACAACGAGTTGATTCCTACTCGACTCGTAACGGGTTGGCGAGTTTGCATTGATTATCGTAAGCTCAATGATGCCACTCGTAAGGATCATTTTCCTCTTCCTTTCATGGATCAAATGCTCGAGCGTTTAGAGGGTAATGATTTCTATTGTTTCTTAGATGGTTTTTCCGGATATTTTCAAATCCCTATCGATCCAAAAGACCAAGAGACAACCACATTCACTTGTCCCTATGGAACATTTGCTTACAAAAGAATGCCTTTCGGCTTATGCAATGCTTCCGGGACTTCCCAAAGGTGTATTATGGCGATATTTCATGACATGGTTGAAGAAACTATGGAAGTCTTTATGGACGATTTCTCGGTATATGGTGATTCTTTCTCTTCTTGCCTTGCTAATTTAGAACGTATGCTCAAACGGTGTGAAGACACTCGTCTCGTTCTTAATTAGGAAAAATGCCATTTCATGGTAAAAGAAGGCATCGTCCTCGGTCATAAAAATTCCAAAGCCGGTATCGAAGTCGACCGTGCTAAAGTTGACGTCATGGCTAAGTTACCTCCACCTACCACCGTCAAAGGAGTTAGAAGTTTTTTAGGCCATGCGGGATTTTATCGACGTTTCATCCAAGATTTCTCGAAAATAGCTCGTCCAATGACTCATCTCTTAGAAAAGGATGATACTTTCATCTTCTCTCAAGAATGTCTCGACTCTTTCGAGCTTCTTAAAGGTAAATTAACTAAGGCACCGGTCTTAGTCTCTCCAAATTGGGAGTTACCTTTTGAGCTCATGTGCGATGCTAGTGATTTCGCGGTAGGAGCGGTTTTAGCTCAACGAGTTAACAAACATTTCCAACCCATTCATTATGCTAGTAAGACAATGACGGGGGCTCAATTGCATTATACCACTACCGAAAAAGAGCTTTTAGCCGTAGTGTATGCTTTTGAGAAATTCTGCCCCTATCTTATGCTTTCCACCACCATCGTTTACACTGACCATTCCGCCTTAAAATACTTGTTGACTAAGCAAGATGCTAAACCGAGACTCCTTCGTTGGGTTTTGCTCCTACAAGAATTTAAAATCGAAATTCGTGATAAAAAGGGAGCATAAAACCTAGCCGCGGATCATCTTAGTAGACTTGAGGATCCTTATCAAGGGGAATCTCCAAATAAATAGATTAATGAATCCTTTTCCCTTGAGACCTTAATGTCTATTAATTCCAATCTTGATGATACCCCATGGTTTGCGGACATTGCAAACTATTTGGCGGGTGGTGTTCTTATCGAAGGGTTATCGTCCCAACAAAAGAAAAAATTCTTCAAGGACGTTAAAACGTACTATTGGGACGACCCTTATCTTTTCAAGCAATGTGTGGATTTAATCATTCGTAGATGTGTTGATGGGTCAGCGGCTTTACAAATCCTTGAAGCTTGCCATAAAGGACCCACCGGTGGTCACTTTGGTCCTAATTACACCGCTAAAAAAGCTTTCGACTACGGATTCTATTGGCCCTCCATTTATCATGATGAACATGAAATGGTTAAGCATTGTGATGCTTGCCAAAGGCAAGGCAAGATCACACATAAAGATGAGATGCCTCAAAATTTCATCCAAGAGTGTGAAATCTTTGACGTATGGGGCATCGACTTTATGGGGACATTTTCATCATCCAAAGGAAACAAGTACATCCTCGTAGCCGTTGACTACGTATCAAAATGGGTTTAAGCAAAGGCTTTACCTACTAACGATGCGAGGGTGGTTGTTAACTTCTTGAAACAATTGTTTGCTCGATTCGGTGTGCCTCGTGCTATTATTAGTGATTGCGGGACTCATTTTTGCAATGATCAATTTGCACGAGTCATGGCTAAGTATGGTGTCAATCACCGACTTTCCACCGCGTATCATCCTCAAACTAATGGACAAGCCGAGGTTTCCAACCGTGGTCTTAAGAGAATCTTAGAGCGAACCGTAGGAGAGCATCGTGCCTCATGGGCCGATAAATTAGATGATGCTTTGTGGGCTTTCCGTACCACTTATAAGACACCTATAGGTTGTACCCCTTATCGCCTTGTGTACGGAAAGGCATGCCATCTCCCCATTGAGTTGGAGCATAAGGCTTATTGGGCCTTGAAATGGGCTAATGTTGACATAAACAAAGCCGGTGATCATAGGAAAATCCAACTCAATGAACTCAATGAACTTAGGAATGAGGCTTATGAAAATTCATTAATCTACAAGGAGAAGACTAAGCTCATTCATGATTCCAAGATTAAAAACCGAGAGTTCCATGTTGGTGATCAAGTTTTACTCTTTAACTCTCGGTTGAAAATCTTTTCGGGTAAACTTAAGAGCCGTTGGTCCGGTCCATTCACCGTGGCCCAAGTTTTCCCTTATGGCACCATTGAGTTATCCCAACCAAATGGGCCCAATTTTAAGGTGAATGGCCAACGGGTTAAGTTGTACTATGGAGAGGACATCTCTCACGAGATGATTCCATCCCTCTCCACATTTCCCTTGAATTAATTCGGGAAATCGAGTCGAGCTAGAGACTCGTGATAAATAAATCAAGCATCGTATCACTAGGTTAGATTTTTACCTTTACCATCCTTTCCACCCTTTTTCACCTTCATCCATTTTCCACCAATAAGTGTAGGGGGGAGCCAAGTAGGTTGTTTGTGTGTTGTGATTGTGTGCAGGGACACGTGCTTTGATGATCTACTTTTGGTATTTTTGACGTGACCCGTGATCCCGTGTTCCCGTGTACCCGGTTCTATCAAAACTATTGTGATTCATACTTGTATATAAATAAAACGAATAAATGTAATCACTTTAGTTGTCCCTTCCTTAGCTCGATTTTAAACAACGTACTCAATGTCCTAAGTGTAGGGGAGATTATTATCCCACATACCTAAACATTGAGGACAATGTTTATATTAAGTGTAGGGGGACTTCTATCGAATTTTAGTGGGCTTTTCCATGAATTTGACCCCATTTAACTGGAAAATTTAAAAAAATTTCAACGTTTTTCAAATTTTTGATCTATTTTGGCCTAGTAGTATTTTTCATTTATGTCTTTCCTTTTATCATCGCATCATAATAATTTCCATTTCAAGAATAAAGTCAAAAATAAATAAATGAATAAAATGGTTTTAACAAGTTTAGATGTCTTTGATATATTAGGCCCATCATGAATATTTTGACTCAACCCGAGTTTACTTATCCAAGTTTACTCTAGCTAGTATCCTTAACCATATGGACCTTAATTGGTTTATTAGGCTAAGCATCCACGAGTCTCATTCCTTGAGATTTTAAATTGTGGAGAACGAGAGATGATAGAGTTAATTATAAGTTTGGTATTCTTTCATTAACTTATGTGAGTTAGTTATGAGCTTTTTCTCCCATCACTTGTAAATAAATAAATGCAATAAGTAAGGTCGTATGATTTGAAAAATTACTTAGCTTCTAGCCCAAGATCGTTTAAAAGTTGCTCAGGATTAATTAGAGTACATAGCCAAGGCATAACTTATTGAAGCGGGACGCGAAGATTGGCATATCCAAAAAGGCCCTAACAAGGCATGAGGATAGCCAAGTCCAAAAAGGCCCTCACAAGGCATGAGGATTCACTTTTTGCTAAAGATCCAAAGATGATGTGAAGATAATTAATCCAAATCAATATGATGGATCGAGACACACGACGAAAAGCAATTACTCCCCTAAAGATCATGGAGAAATCTATCCAAAAAGACCCTAACAAGGTATGAGGATAAATAGATCCAAGTCCGAAAAGGAGGCGGATCGTTGTATATCAAAATCCTAAATAAAGAAGAGGATAAATGAAGAAGTCGTGGTCAACGTTTGAAGCATCTTTCACTCCTAATGAAGATGTATACCAAAATGAAGAGAAGACCATAATTTCAAGATCGTCTCTCAAGATTTGAAGTTTGAAGTACAAGCCAAATATCGGTCCGAGAAAGGTCTCAAATCGTGAAACGAGTTTTGCCAAGATATGAACTTTATGAGGTTTCGAGAAGCAGTTTTAAAAGATTATGTCCTTTAGCTAACTATTGATTAAATCGTCCCACTTTATTTTCGGCCTTAATAAATTATCGAAATAAGTCAAAAATGCATCCTCGTGATCATTCAAGACAAAAATAAAATACAAGAGATACACCGTAGGAATAAGGGGGTTTAAGTGATTAACTAAACCACATGAGTAAGTGTTAGTTGTGCTAACTTGTGGTAAACAATGATCTCGTTTTTAAGCTTGGTATGGGGAACGTGAAACTTGAGGGTGATTAATATTCATGATACCAAAGCCCTAATTTAAGTCTTAGATTTCTTTACAAGTTTCTTCCATCAAATAATTTCCAAGTTAATAAATTATTATAACTTTTTTCTGTTTTTAAGTTTTTATCTTTTCATCGTAGTAGTAGTAGTAATAGTAATAAAGGCCGAGATGGATTAATTATGAGAAAAATGTAACTGAATGATTTAAAACTATGCATTGCATGGGGTCATTGCAATGGTCAAGTGTAGGGGATTTAATAAGTGTGTAAACACTTATCCTTTTACCACTAAAATCAAGGAAAAACAAGACCTAATAATGTGTTTAATGTCATAAAAGTCGGAATTACGCGTGGTTTTGTGTTTTTGTGTTAAATAGGTACAAATGATCAAAAGGAAAGAAAACACGGGATTTCACGGTCAAATGTTGAAGAAAAGTCCGAGAAAGAGACGAAGACAAAGTCAAAAGACCAAAAGTGTGCCCAAGTTCACGAAAACCGGAAAAATCAACACGGTTTTGAAGAAAAGATCGACAAAGCCGAAATCGAGCTCGTTCTTAGTGGATTTAATATTATTTGAGTTTAATGGGCCTTGTGGGTCCCACATTTGCTTATTGGGCCCACAAGCCCATTTGGAAAACTTAATCATATGCTAAATGGTGATAAAGGTCCAATTAAAAGCCCATTTACTAACCTATTTTGCACGGTTGAGAAAGGAAAATTGGGCCTCAAGTCCATTTGAATGATTCACAATGGAACGGATGTTATGTTTTCATTTGGTGAAATGTTTGGTCAACACAACCGGTCAAATATCTATCCCATTTTCACAACCCGTACACCTCATAACCACACACGTGTAACTCCACTTACTCCCACAATAATTAAATGGTTTAATATTTACCCATATCCCCACTCACACAATAGACACTTCTTTCTTCCCCACAAAACTCGCAGACTCCATCTCCATTTACCCTAACCTTAAAAGTTTTACATCACCAATTAACCAACCAAATTTGGGGGTTTTACCCTCAAAGGTTAATTCAAGCCTAGAGGGATTAAATCCCCATGGTTTTCGGGGCATACACTCACTTGTGGTCCTCTTATTATCACTGACGTGGCCAATCTCTATGATTTAATTGGCTATAACACCTCTCCACCACCAAATCCCCCAATAAGATTCAACCACCTCATCCACCAACTAGCACAACAAACACATCAAGTGCCATGCTGGCAATCCTAGTGATGCAAGGGTGTTTTTCCACCGCAAGATCAAGAATTTGAAGAGAGAGAAGAAGAAAGAAGGATTGGACGGCTCAGATTGGTTGCTTAATGTTGAAGCCAAGAAGAGGTTTTCTTGGGGTTTCTCCTATAAAAACCCCTTCACATCTGTAATTTGAGAGTACCTTTTCTCTTTAGTTTAATTATTATTTCTGAAAAAATAGAATTAGGTTTTATGTAATTTCTTTTTAATTCAAGTATTGTAAACCGAATTTAACTAATGAAAATTTAAAAGTTTCGGTTTAAATTAGTGTCTCGTTTAATTTTATTGCATAATTATCTTGAGTTTATTTTTGATTAAATAATTGTTAAAATAAAAAGATAAGAGATAATTTCCCCTACTGGGAAATTATATAAAAAATATAAGTTGGGTGTTTCGGTTACTGTTCAAGAGACGATGGTGATGATGGATATCGGGTAAAAACGGTGTTTGTTTGATTCGGTGGTCTCGGTTTCGATTTATAGGGGGTACAGCGCCCACCTACTGCTCAAAGGTTTTCGCCAATAAGGTTTCATTTCCTTTTTATTTTCATGTTAATTAGTTTATGATTATTATCTGCTTAAGTTTGTTTTGGATCTGCTTAGTTTATATTTGACTGTTTAGTATTTGTTTGGATTTGGTATTGTTTATTTGCTTTAGATTTGTTTTATCTGCTTAAGTTTCATAGTGACTGAATCTGCTTGGTGAAAATTGTTGTCTGCTTATCATTTTAAGTAGTGTTATTATTCGGTTGTGCTTAGTTTATTTAATCTTGTTTATTTGAATTTATCTGCTTGGTTAGGGCTGTTCGAATCTGCTTATGTTCTAGTTTGTGTCTGCTTAAGCTCGTTTTTATAGTTCATTTGCTTAGCTTATTATCAGTTGAATTTGTTTCGTTTGTTTGATCACTCGTTTAAAATTGATTGAGTTAGTTATTATTATGTCATATAGTTTGCTTATTGTGGTGTTCGTTTTGCTTAATTTGAATCTTATTTTTTAGCTTTATATGTTTTAGCTTATTATAGATTTCAGTTAGCTTGTCTTAATTGTTTAACTGCTTAGTTGGTTTTAACTGCTTATTTGGCTCATTTTGGTTCAGTTTATTCTACTTATCTATTTGCTTAGCTTATTTTGTTTCAGTTTTATTTAGCTTATTGGTTATAACTGCTAGATCTGTCTTAGCTCATTTTTGGTTATTACATTTGCTGTATTACTCTGATAAGGTAACTGATCCAATTGATCTGTTACTCCAGAGTCCAAATAAAAAGTTCCAAAAAATATATTAATAGCATAATCTGTCTCTGCCCAGATTCGACCGCTGGACCTCCTATCCAGTTACCATACGACTTAACCACTAGTGCTAGCACTACTTTTGTGTTTATCTTTGCAACATTCCCTTAATATAGGAAATTTTTCATTAGGCAGTTTAATTAATTTAGTCTAAATTAAGTTTTTAGTTTAATTAGATTTATATAAAAGTTTTATTTCATTTTCTTTAATTCAGTTTTGAAAAATATAAAAAGTTAAAAAATATATATATTATTTACTTTTATAATTTTAATTTAGTTTTCAATAGATTTTTAAGTTAGTTTATTTCAAATAATTAGTTTAAAAATTAGATTTTATTTAAAGATTTTAAAAGTATTTAGTTTAAAATTAATTAAGATTTCAATTTAGATTTAAGTTTTATTTTAAAATTAGTTTTATTTAAATTGTTTTAATTGTTTTTAATATTAAATAGATTTTAGTTTAAAAAACCAAAAAAAATTTAGTTACCAAAAACAATCAAGTTTTACGTTTAATTGGAAATCAAATTCGAGTCGAGTCGAGGAAAAACGAACTTAATTGAACAAATACCTAGTATTAAGTAAATAAAAATGAAAGCTTGAAAATTTAAAACTAAAAATGAAGACTTTAAAAATAATGAAAAAAGTAAATGATTAAAACTTATAAAAATATAAACTTTAAAACTTAAACTAAATAAAAACAAGTTAGAATAATTCTAAGTAAAAAGGCGGGAAAAATAAAAATTCAAAAACTGGAAGTTCAAACCCTTATCCGGAATCCTATCCGGAATGTTGTCCCGAATGAAGAAGTGTGTCTTATCCGGAATAAATGTTGTTGTGCAGCTTATCCGGAATCTTAGCTTCAAGAGCTTATCCGGAATAAAAATGAGGTGACAATCCGGAATAATGAATGTGTATCTTATCCGAATAACTCTTCTGAGAGTTATCCGGAATCCTTACTCCTACTGCTTATCTTGAATAAACTTGTGATGCTAATCCGGAATGTTATTTCCTTTTGCTTATCCGGAACCCACTGTTCGCCTGACTATTCGGAATAACTCTTCTGCTGCTTATCCGGAATAAACCAATGGTGGCTTATCCGGAATAATTGAAGGTGCGGCTTATCCTGAATATATTCCGGATAGTTATCCGGAATATCACTTATCCGGAAAGACGTATCCGTTGCTTATCCGGAATAAAGTTCTGGTTCTTATCCGGAACAAATTAAAGAAGCATATATTCGGAATAACTGAGGAACGTGGCTTATCCGAAATAAGGGATTAAAGACCCTTATCCGGAAAAAGAGGGAAGGTTGCTTGTTCTGAATAAAGGGTTATAACCCTTATCCGGAATAATTGCAAAGTGACTAATCGGAAATAGAGGGTTTTGACAGATTTCGGAACAAGAAATTAGAAATAAGCAAAATTAAGAAAAAAATCAATAAGCACTTTACCAAAAGCTAAACCAAAATGATTTTCGAAAAAGGTGAATAAGCTAGAATTAAAAAAACTTTTAAACACTAAATAAGCTATAAATCAAAAAGCACTTTTTATAAACTTTTTAAGATCACCAATTTTAAGCACAACCAAATAAGCTAAACAATCAAATCATCAACACAATTAAGATAAAACTACATGATTATCAAGATTAAGTAAAAGATTAAGAAAGGTATAATGAGAATTAAGAAAATAAGATTGATTGATTAAAGATTAAAATCAAATGATTACAAGATTAAAATTGATAAACTTGGAAAACTAGAGAGAAGAAAATTTAAGAAAAACTTGAAAACTAAAAATAAACTACAACTAAAAATTAACCACCTAACACCCTCCTAATGACATATTAGGAGGGTATTTATAGGAGGTGGGGAGATTACATGCTTAAGCTATCTTATTTCTTTCTTCTCGACTCGACTTAATCTTTGTCTTTCTCGACGTCGTCTTGGGATTTGTCGATATAAGTTGAACTTGTCTTATAATTTTCTTCTATAATTAGACTTGAGTTCTTCGACTTCATTAAACTTCCGTCTTTATACTTTTTCTTTGATAAATCTTCAGAATAGGCCCTGGACTTCCGTTCTTTTTGCATTCTCGATCTTTTGACTTCGTCTTTAGTCTTTTTCTTCGATAAAAGCCCGTGATAGCCCATGTTTTCTTCCTTTTGCATCTTTTGGTCCTAAAACACAATAAAAACACAAACCACGCATAATTCTGACTTTTACGACATAAAATACACGTTTTGGTCTTGTTATTATTGGAAATAAATAGTAAAAGGATAAGTGTTTTCACACTTATTAGCTCCCAGCCTTACCAAAAACCATGGTACCATAGGCGCCCATACACCTATGTACCAATCCCAAGGCCCCGCCTTGTCATTATCCATTGGTCCCATAGATTCTCAAACATCTATGTACCTCCCCAAGGCCCCGCCTTGTCAACTTCCCCTTGGTACCAAGTCAAAACATAAAACAATCAAGAATCAACTAGCAGTTAATCACATAAGTATGCACAAGTCCATCACCAAACACAAAACATTCACAACATAATTTATAAAAACAAGACAGTGTCTCTTCCATCCCATCTAGAAGTTAAAATCATTAGTAGACATGGGACCATGAAACTCACCTGAACAAGCTTCTCCAAGTACCCGCGCTCTAGCACAAATCTAAACACACAAACGTATACAATCAAGATATGAACCACATACCAAAATGGCTCATCAATCTATGATGGATATCTAACCTTATCCTACAACTTAACCCCATTTATACGGCATATGAATCTCATTACACCCCTATATAAAGCTCTTAACTTAGTTTAGTTCATAACTCGTCCCGTTAGCATTTAACACAAAACATTCCTATTTTTCACACTTCAAACTATTGGTCGAACACCCACTTAACAAAAATAACATGCCCTGTAAAAGAAACCCTATGCCCTTAAATGTGTTAGCTAACTCTCCCCTTTGGCCTCAACCTTAAAACTAATGTTAAGGCCTTCATATATATATATATATATATATATATATATATATATATATATATATATATATATATATATATATATATATATATATATATATATATATATATATATATATATATATATATATATATATATATATATATATATATATATATATATATATATATATATATATATATATATATATATATATATATATATATATATATATATATATATATATATATATATATATATATATATATATATATATATATATATATATATATATATATATATATATAGTAGAGTTATTATAAAACAAATCCTATAATAAAATAAATGAGGTAAATTCTCAGCCCTTAGATCAAAATCACTAAATGTGATAAAAAAATGGTGTCTTTTTGTAAACTCTCAAACTTTAGGGGCAATTCTCGAAAATAATACAATTTAAAACGTCTGAAATAGCCCGATAAAAAAAACACATACTTACGTACTAAAAACGATCAAAAAACACACAGTACACACTAAATCCTCTCGAATCCACCAAATCCACCAAATCAAACCTACTGAATCCTCTCGAATCAAACAAATTAAACATCGCATCCTACTGGTAAACTTTTCTTTTAATTTTTTGATTAATTTTTGAATGATTTGTGTTAGAATGTGTTAAAAATGCACTATAATGCTCTAGAATGTGATAGGATATCAAACATATATAAGCTTTTGTGCAACTGTGTGTTTATGATTGATGTATAAAATGTGTTCTATATAATGTCTCAATGAGAATTATAAAGTTCTCTTTGATATAGAAGTGATTTGGTAAAATTATAACTGTGATGGAGTAGGATTAACACTATGATTGAGTAGAATAATATTATGATGGAGTAAAACTAATACTATGCATGTGATTTGGTAAAATCTTAATAATAATAAGCAAATTTTATTCTACTGCATTACAGTTAAATTTTAATGCACTATAATGCAGTAGGTCACTTGCATTGTTCTTTCTACTACATTACTGTTTAATTTTAATGCACTGTAATATATTACGATACTTGCTTTTTTATTTCTACTACATTACAGTTTAATTTTAATGCATTGTAATGAAGTAGGTTACGTACATTCTTCATATGCATGATTTAATGCATTAAAACTTTATTTCTACTACATTAAGGTTTAAATTATAATTCATTTAATGCAGTAGGTTACTCGTGTTGTTCATATGCATGATTTACTACATTGCAGCTTTATTTCTACTACATTATAATTTAATTTTAATGCATTGTAATGAAGTAGGTTACGTACATTCTTCATATGCATGATTTAATGCATTAAAACTTTATTTCTACTACATTAAGGTTTAAATTCTAATGCATTTAATGCAGTAGGTTACTCGTGTTGTTCATATGCATGATTTACTACATTGCAGCTTTATTTCTACTACATTACAGTTTAATTTTAATGCATTGTAATGAAGTAGGTTACGTACATTCTTCATATGCATGATTTAATACATTAAAACTTTATTTCTACTACATTAAGGTTTAAATTCTAATGCATTTAATGCAGTAGGTTACTCGTGTTGTTCATATGCATGATTTACTACATCGCAACTTTATTTCTACTACATTACAGTTTAATTTTAATGCATTGTAATGAAGTAGAAAATATTTGTAATGTATTTGTAGTTTTTTACTACATTATAACTTTATTTCTACATCATTATACTTATACTCTACTACATGCTAGTTTAAATTCTATTGCATCACATAATATATTTTGCTATTTTCATGAAAATGCTTGAACTGTTATTACACAGGTGAAAAGAACATGAAAACAAAACACAAGCGACAACGGCATATGCATTTACCAAGCTACAAGCAGTAGATTGCATCCTCAAATACCAATTGATACACTCGAATTGAAGGGCGAAATGGTGCACAGATGCATTGAACGCGTAATAAAGATTCTTGGAAGATACTCGTGGATGGTGGATCATTTATAGACAACACTTAAATTATATTAGATGTAATACTTTGGAATACGGAACGTAAATACGATGTATTGAAATTTTAATGATGACAAATTTTGTATAATATTTACTACTTTTTATTACTGTTGATATGTGAATGAACATAGATGCATTAAGTTATCAAGTATGTTGCAATGAAAATAATATTGCTTCTGGCGACTACAGCTAATGCATCACAATATTGTTTTACTTCGTCAGATTGTTACCATACTACTGAATTTCAATATAACTTTACTCCATCAAAATAATACTTTAGTACATCATTGTATTATTTTACCACATCACAATGACTATTTTACTGCATCATAACGTGAATGCTATTGTATCAAAATATAATGTATATTTTAATGCGTTATAATACATCAAACAAATAAGATAATATACATTATTAGTTATTATTCGTAAAACAAAAGGATACCGAGTATATTTAAAATACAATAAGATACTTTTGTATTCATGTTTGGTAACAAATACTATACATCTTAGAACCGAAAACATGGCTTGTAAGTAATAATTTTATATCTATACACTACTTATTTTGAATAAAAAACGAATAATGAAACATTGCTTGTAAGCTTTACGGGTACATATTTTGTGTCCAGATCTTGTCGCTCTTGCCGGCTCTTCTTGTTGCTTGTTGTTCTTTGATGGTGGCAACTTCAATGGGCATGCTTTTAAATTATGGATCTTTTTCTACACAGCTACAACACTTCCTCGTTATATTACTTTACTGCATCACTGTGTTATTTCTAGCATTACAATGTAGACTTTACTACATCAAAATGTATATTCTACTCCATCACAATACAATAGACAATCTTACTGCATCACGCTTTTATACCTACTCCATCATAATGAAAAGCTACTTAACATTAAGACCAGTAACAACCATTTAACTCTGAAAATCACAGTATTTATATCTAAACCTAATATGTGCCAAACATCAGCACAATATTACCAAATACTGTAACAACCATCTAAATTCATTTCAATACTTCATACAATAACAAAATTCGATTAACTTCACTTGATCAATAAGAAATAACATAAATGTTATGTACATTAGTGAATCTAAAGAATCATTAATGTGAATTACAAACTAAAACATTATAATGCAGTAAAAAATTATAAGCATATTACAAATAGTTTCTACTGAATTGCAGTTATGTTTTATTGTATTACCGTATATTCTACAACATTAGTGTATATCATACTGTATTATTTTATACCCAACTGCATTACTATATATTCTACAACATTACCGTATATTCTACAACATTAGTGTTTTACAACATTAGTGTTTTACTATAGTACCGTATATTCTACAACATTACCGTATATTCTACAACATTACCGTATATTCTACAACATTAGTGTATATCATACTGCATTATTTTATACCCAACTGCATTACTATATATTCTACAACATTACCGTATATTCTACAACATTAGTGTTTTACAACATTAGTGTTTTACAACAGTACCGTATATTCTACAAAATTACCGTATATTCTACAACATTACCGTATATTCTACAACATTAGTGTATATCATACTGCATTATTTTATACCCAATTGCATTACTATATATTCTACAACATTACCGTATATTCTACAACATTAGTGTTTTACAACAGTACCGTATATTCTACAACAGTACCGTATATTCTACAACATTACCGTATATTCTACAACATTAGTGTATATCATACTGCATTATTTTATACCCAACTGTATTACTATATATTCTACAACATTACTGTATATTCTACAACATTAGTGTTTTACAACATTAGTGTTTTACAACAGTACCGTATATTCAACAACATTACCGTATATTCTACGACATTACCGTATATTCTACAACATTACCGTATATTCTACAACATTAGTGTTTTATAACAGTTATGTTTTATTGCATTACCGTATATTCTACAACATTAGTGTTTTATTGCATTATTTTATTGCATTACCGTATATTCTACAACATTAGTGTATATCATACTGCATTATTTTATTGCAATACCGTATATTCTACAACATTACCGTATATTCTACAACATTACCGTATATTCTACACCATTAGTGTTTTACAACAGTTATGTTTTATTGCATTACCGTATATTCTACAACATTAGTGTTTTATTGCATTATTTTATTGCATTACCGTATATTCTACAACATTCGTGTACATCATACTGCATTATTTTATACCCAACTGCATTACTATATATTCTACAACATTACCGTATATTCTACAACATTACAGTACAATTCAGTAAAACTTAAAGTATAATGCATTACAGTACGAACCTAGTGCATTACAGTTATAGAATATGATGTACACATTTTATCGAACACCTAGCATGCATGTTTTATATACATCTTTTTCATCTAATTTATATGACCAGGTACTCACACTCATGCATCAAGTTACAAACCAAACTTACTATATTATAATTAGTCATTCGCAAGCATAAAGCATATATCGTATTTTACCAAATAACAAGCATTTTTAGATCATTATACTTAAATTAATTTACTAAAACTTGAGATAAAAACGGAATCTATACTTACAATAAACACCAGATGATGATGATGAAGATGATGACGCACCACTACGTATCGAGGATGATGATTCAGTTAACATAAGGCAGCGATCGCGAGGTGGTGATGTGGCGGGGGAGTTATAGAGTTGACAGCGGTTATGGTGTTACGGAGGTTAGGGTTATGGTGATTATGTTACTGTGTGAAAAAAAAGAACGAGACAGTGAACAGTTAAAGAGAAACAATAGTATATATACTCTCATATTAAAAATTACAAAACCCCCCCTGAAATTTTATAAATAACGAAAAGACACCATTTTTTTTGAAAAAAAGGGGGACACATGGCAGCTTGTGGTTCCACCTCATCTATTTTATTATAAAATCTATTTTATTTTACCCCAACTCTATATATATATATATATATATATATATATATATATATATATATATATATATATATATATATATATATATATATATATATATATATAGTGTAAGGTTATTTTCAGAACCAATAAAATGTCGAGAACTGCGAGAACCAATCTAAACCTTTCATTTTTTAATCAACGGTTATAAATTGCTGTGGCATAACCGTAATTAAATAAAAAGGCATGTAATCTTTCATAAATGACAAAAGGGCAATAGTGGAATTTTGCATTCAATATCTTATTAACTGGTTTCCATAAGATTAGATCAAACCACATTTAGAAAGAGAAACCGTAGATCTACACTATAGGAACAAAAGTAGACCTTTCCATGTGTTTCTCGAATGACACCACAATCGGCAACCATAGCAACAAGATCCATCAATCGCCCGCTGCAACAAAACATACATCACAAGAAAAATCAGTTACGATTCTCTCTGTTAGAAAACCAAGATTAATATGATGTAGTCAGTCGGGAAAGCGATTAACGAATCTTCTCCATACATGGTCGTCTTTCACCGTACCTTTTCATGGTTGATTTATATGGTTTTCGAACTTCTTTGCTTACAGTCATGCTGATCTGGATTTATATATAGTTTGTTAATGGTCATCATGGTTTTAACACACACTCAGGTAAAAGAAATATCCTTAAAGATTATAGTAGCGACATATATTAAGATCATCTAGTAAAATTTGTGTTTTTTTTCTTACTATGTTAAAGAGAGTAGCCTTTGTTTTTATTTTATTTGATTCTAATTCGTAATGAACTTTAAAATCTTGTGTGTTATGATTTTTGCTTTTAAGAAACACGGAGTAGTTTTTTGGCGTGATTGTGTTGATTAATTATGTTAAGGCACACATTAGTAGTTAAATAGTTCTAGTTCATCTATGTTGAGTTGTTGTGATGAAAGTTTAAACGCAAATAATTGTCAAAATAGTGGTATATTATTCGTCAGAAACTCTTGATGTTATATATTCAAGAATTAGGGTTACTACGTAGTAGTAGTAAATTTAAACTCTTGAAGCAAACTATTAAACATAAACTAGATGTCTATGGTAAATTGCATGAGTGCATGACACTTTTTTAGAATATTAAATTTAGTAGTAGTAGTACTTCATTTACATGATTAGAATAGCTCCAACCAATAATTAATGATTCTAAAGAATTCTAAATACAATATATATGGTTATTATGTGAATGGGACTTTAAAGAATCTTAAATCTATCTTTTAGAAAACGAATTGTATGTAAAAACTTCAATTGCTCGTTTCAGTTATGAGCTAGTCTAGTTATACTGCTTATTTCACTTTTACTCAATTAACGTCGTAAAGTGTGCACATATGTTTGCTAGTTATGAATATATGTAACATTACTTGTAATTAAATTTTTTACACCGTTTGATATAGGAAAGGTTTGTGCATATGTATTTTGTTAGTCTTTATGATTAAATAACTTATTTATTTCTTGTTTGCGGTTACAGGTACGCGTATGGTGAGCAATATAAAGAATGCACATGTATTTTCCACTTACTATCTAGCGAGAAGATATTTATGATAAAGATGCAAAGAGTAAATACACAAGTGTACATGAGCTAACGTGAGTACGGATATATAAAGACATATGGATGAACTTACATGCACATATGCATACATACAAAGGAACCAAGAGTGTTTTATGAGGGAAAATACATGTGCACACACGACAACACCAAATGTGATTGCGTTAAAGATTAGTAGACACATCTAGACTTTTATTTATTATTTATCTTTAGAATTTTGTATTTAAATTGTATATCATACGGTTTTAGATTTTTTGTATAATTTTTTTGTTTTGAACAATGCTTGTAAAATATTATGTTTGTCATTCCCTGCACTTGCGCACATATTTGTGGCTGAAAAAAAATTAGAGATCTAAATAATCCAACACTATGTCAAATTAAGGACAATATTAAAAAAAACACATATACACATTACAGTTTAAAACTATGAAAAAGGGTTTTTATGAAAAAAATCAATTCCTTAAATTTAGAGACTAAAAAAACGTCTTCAATGAAAAATTTTAAAGATTTAAATTTACTATTATATCCTTTTAAATTAAATAATAAAAATAAGTATTCTAAAAGATCTGATTGGTTGATTTTGGTTCTCGCAGTTCTGTATATTTTTTTGATTCTGAAAATAACCCTACCCTATATATATATATATATATATATATATATATATATATATATATATATATATATATATATATATATATATATATATATATATATATATATATACTTTTACCTATTCAGAATTTACTGATTTTGAACATATGGAAAGTTTGTTATGACCAGAGGGTCTTACCCTATCCCATTTGCTTAGCCCTTCTCCAAATCTTTTATTTAATATATAATATAAACCTCATGTTCATTTGAAGCTCCAATTATAACCCTAAGTACCCCAAACAATTCAAAACATAAAATGAAAACAGGCTGATCCAAAAACTGTTTTGACATCCGACTGATGTAACCTGTTTTTGACCCACTTTCCGAGCTCCAATTTAGTTCTATTTTCTTTAATTTGAAAGCTAATTCAATTACCTTTCCAGGGACATAAGATTCGAAATTTAAAAGTTTGTAGAACTCTAGATATGATCAAAATAATGGACCAAAAATTCTGCCCAGTTTTTAAAAACGAATTTAAACATGATTAAACCCTGATTACGATCACTAATCTTCATAATAACCAAAGTAATCAATTCATATGAACCCTAATATTACTAATCTCAGAAAACTCACAAACCCTAATCCATCATAAAATCAATTACATGATTAAATTGATTAAAATCATTAATAGAACAAGGGTTTTGAAGGTTTTACCTTAGAAATCAATGGAAGATCTTTATTTTTGAAACCCTAATTGGCCACCATTGTTGAATTTCGGCTAGGAGCTGTTATGGAGGTTAAAAATCTGATTATTTTGGTTATGGATTGGGTTTGGTTAAGTCCTAAAGGCCCCCTAATCCCATTACAAGTCCATTGGGCCTGTTTTGGGCTTTTCTTTCTTTCTTTCTTGCGTCGTCCAAACCGACTCCCCTTTATTATTTGTTATTTTTATTTTCTCTTTATTATTAATTAATGTATTAATAATATTACCTTAATTTACCTTAATTTATTTCAGCTCCAAAAACCTCCAAAACCTCAAAACCGTAAAACTAGTCAAATTTACGCGTATACCGTAAAAGACGTAAAAATATACAGTTATATAAAAACTCTTAGAATATGAAATAAAATGTATAATTAAGTCCTAAATGACTTAAAACCATCCCGTAAATTATTCCCGTGACAAAATAGCTCATCCGAGACCCCTAAATGCACAACCCTAAATCGTAAAAATACGATTTTCTATAATACATATACGTATACGTAAAACCACTAAATAACACCATCATATTTCATATTCACTACTATGTGAGCTCATGAACATGAAACAACCACACATCGTTTCACTCACATGGTACCCCGTACCCGAAAACGATGTCCAAACCACACTCTATTCACACCACATAACTCATAAACACATAAAGACACGTAATTCCACGAAATATGGACAAAATAAAACTAATTGACGAACCTCAAAACCGTGGTTGTCACATCACTCCCTCCTAATAGAAATCTCGTCCCGAGATTTACTCTTTAGGATCAGTCACATCAATCAACAAATCACATGAGGATAGTTGTTCTAAAAGAACTCCTCTCATTTCCACGTGAACTTTAGTTCATGACTCAATTTACTAGATATGTTAACCAAAAATATTTAACTTCATTCTCAAACTCTTGACCTCATAGTCCATAAATCTTACAATGATTCTTTGAAAATCAAACACTATAATTATCACAAATCCCGAATAACTGTATATGGAAATATGCTTTCTCAAACCACATTTCCCAAATCTTAATGCATGAAATATATCATGTTCACCACTTAATTCCCCAGATAATTCTATACCCATAAGCTACTGGTCCGATCTGTCCAAAGATCATAAATGGACCTACAAAACTTGACATCAACTTTTCCCTTTTTACCAAAACATACCACCCGTTACTATGGGTGAAACTTCCTACATAAATTTGTCACTAAACTCTAGTGATTTCCTCCTTTTCTACATAGCATCTCTTGTTTTCTCTCATCCTTTCCACAAACACCTTTTCCACATTAGTAGTCTCTTTAACCAATTTTAGTCCACCTTAAGGACAACTAACCCTATCCTTCCATATAGTGCCTCAAATGGCATTCATCGACTTCTATTATGATAACTATCATTATATTAAAACTCAGACATCGCTAACGAGTTTCCCACCTCCCTCTAAATCAGTCACCCAAGCTCTCAACACGACTTCTATACTTGTAGAAATTTATCACCTCGTCCATCCTTTTCCCATTAGCTTGATATACTCGTATCCAATCATGTTCATCAACTCCCTTTAGTCTGTACCCCCAAACTTCTTAAAAATTCCAATTTCCTTACACAAGTGACCTATGACGGTATTTCACATATTCATTAGTTCATCATAACAAGGCTCTTTCAATCCAAATCAACTTATGATCTATACATATCACCAAAATGACAGTTATCTCAGTTATTCTATCAACTGCCATCCAAACCCATGCTACAACTACTTCTATAAAATTTGGATAGATCATTAGTAGCACCTATACACTTCTTTCTCACTTTTCTCCATGAAAGATTTTTTTCCCTGATACTCAACACTTCCTTTATACCTACACAATGTCTTACCTTCAAGGTCATAGTGCTCCTCATCTTGTCTCAGTTAGACCATGCCCTTCGTCTCTCATGACACATCACATCTATAACTCCTCAACCATTTGATTGTCGATACTAAGCCTTCCAATCAAACAGTATAGGTCAGTACCATTTCCTTTCCACACTAAAACAATATTAGCATGCTTAGTGCCTTAGTCTACTCATTAGGCTATACCAAAGTTTTACCTTCGGTTCCTATCTCGGCCTATTTCATTCATGATTCGCATCTATCCACACTTCCTTCTTCTTCCTCAGCTCATGACATACATCACGATGTTATGCTTCTCGTCTTTCAAGTCATATATACCTCAATTTTTTTTCCAAGTAGCTTCACTTGTTTTTCCTCACAATCAGTTCTCCTACCCCCTCCTAATAGGGACATACTAGAGTTTTATGTGATCCCATGCGGATCACACTCTCATCTTATACCCATATTAGTTTCCATTTGTCTAAACTAAGCCATATTTTAAATTCTTATTCAAATCTCATACTTCTATTTTGATCTTGCACCCAACATGAGGTACTTTCAATCATCATCTTTTAGGAATACTTGGTTCTCTCCTTCCATGGTTCTCCCTAATTCCTACACTATCCCGTCCAACAGAAATTCCATACTTCATTCATCAATTCTATGGAAATCGCTAGTGCATTGGATAATGTATAACTGTCTCTTCCAAAGATCTTTCATAACACCTTCACAAAACCGACTCTCTAATCACTTTTCCATGAACTTATTCAGCTTAGCTTCACTACTCATCCCTCGATATTGATTGCCACAAAAATTCTATCCGCGTAGTCACTCGAATCCCCTTGTTACCTCCACGAGTTCTTAATCTCCCATGTTATGTATTCAATTCATCACGATCCACTAGTTCAGCTCTTTGTAACTCCACTCCGGTACTCGATCTGTCCTTCTTCGTCACGAACCATACAGAGATTCCCATCATAGTGCTTGTCACCTTTCCAGTCCTTGCAACTTCTGTGACTCCTTCGAAATCTCTTGCTTCCTTCTAGCAGGCGGCACGTATTCCTTTCAGCTCCTTGATTCACGATGTAGCTCTTCACGCACTCCTTCTCGTCTCTATGATGTTACCTAGGAACTTCACACTACCCAGTAGCCTCTAACTTCAACCTATCTACCACAATATTTCTAAAGTTACTTCAACCCCTCAATGGCTCACTCTTCCTTACTTGTTGTACTTCACCATTAATCAGCTTCTTACTAAACATTATTTCACATCCATGTTTTTCTTCACGTCTCTACTACTACCTTGCCTCCATAACTATACCAATTTCCTTGCGTGTTATTTGCCCAATCTTTCTATTGGTAGAAACTTTCTACTCTACCCTCACATCCGCTAGTACTTTCATCAATCTCCTAATGGTACTTCAACCAACTTCTCATAGCATGACATCTCGTTCCCACGACTAGTCAACTAACTTTACTTACCCCCTTATTCCCGTAACCAATCTAAGTTTCAAAACTCCATAAATCTTAATCATTCCTTCAACACAACCTTTAAACCAAAATACATCTCTCTATTCTAATATCTAACCATAAGTAATACTACCAAACTCTATCCTCTCATCCTAACATTTCCACAACCGCATAACTAAATCAACCATGACCTGTACCAAAAGAATTTCCAAACGACCGCGTCCCAAGAAAAAATATATAGGGTAAACCCAAAGATCAACCATAATGAACCCAAGCCAAAAAAACTGAAAACGAAACAATGTAATCAGAAAGATCAATGGAGTGTGCCAACAACGAAAAATTTAGACCCGTCACGATTAATATTACCAAATTTCGATACCTTAGAAAATTTTAAACTTTCTCCCCAATTAGTTACTTCTCATAAGAACCAAACTCCCATACTACTAAAATCAATCATACTCATTTTTAACCATAAACTCATCCTTTATCTTCATCATTTTATCAAGATATCAACTAGTTAGTATACTACAATCTTATTCTAACCATTATCTCGCTTACCCATATTAAATTTATTTCACTTGTTGTTATGAAATCAATACATGTTTATAAAATACAGTGTGTTTTTTTTTATTCTATATTATTATTATTATTTTATATAATCCATTTAGGCTGGTTATAACTAAACTTCTACATGTTTACAAGGTGTGGTGTTATTATTACCATTACTATAATAAAATCTGCCTTTTTACTCTTTCCGTCTTAGTTAAATACTTCTAAAATTTTAACTCCACTTAAGAAAATTATTGTAAAATTTCTTTACCCCTTTAAAATGTATGATCACATGTTACACATAAAACTAATCCAATTATTTTCAAGACAATTTTTTATTAGCTTACTACCACAAACTTAAAAAAAATATGTAAGCCACGATATCATACCATACACCTACAAATTATTTTCAAAATCGTTTTCCTATAATTAGCCATACTTATTTGCAAGAAAACTTAGTAGTCCTCATTAATTAAAACACATACCGGAATGTAAACACACTTCAAAAAGACTCAAAACGTCGTTGGAACTCCATCAAACTCCAGCACCATAAAACACGAACAACACTAGGTACGTTCAAGTTATAATAACTACTGAACGACCATATATCATAACTTAACGCATACTAGCATATATACATCCGCATATATATGCTTATTAAATCACCCAAAACATACTCGCTACCATACATGCCAGATCAATCAATCGCGTCATACACTCGTTTTCCCATACGAGTAATCACCATCTTACACAAGGCATAAAGCCCATCACTAAAACCATTCCATACCGTGTGACCCCATAATCACACAACATGAGTATAACCCAATACATATACCCAAAATCCACATCTCATCATATACAAGCATGTACTAACCCTCTTTCATGCAATCATACTTGAGAACCCATTGAAGTTGTGGTAGTTGTATAACTATGTTGGCCACCCTACTTATACAATTACCCTTTCCCCAATGCACTCCCTCCTATGATGACACTTATAAGAATAAATACAACATATAACACATAAATCCATCTACTCACATAAGTTCATAACCACATAACCAATAAGGTCCAAAACTCCATCTATTAAAATAACATAGTCAAACTTCTTGCAATACATAAATCCATAGTCTAGCTAAAACAACATAGACAAGCTCCAAAACAACATCATAATCAGTTATAAGTCACGTCGCCCATAAGAGTGTAAATAACTTAAAATCTTTCCTATCCACCTACTCCTAGTAACTCGAATCACCACATGATTCTTAGGGAACATGACTTAAACATCAAAAGAAAAATACTATACATTAGGTACACAAAATAACTTCCTATGGTGAAAGTAATTTATATATCAAAAGCAAAACAGAAACTAACAAATGACTAAGTATGGGCAACTACAGTTCAGCTCATACTAGTCAAAATTTACAAAAAATAAAATTTAGGATTATACAATCAAGACCACACGTAATCCTATGACGCCTATATGCAGGGATCCTTAAGCTATAGATTAGGCTAGGCAACCTAATTCTCTATAACCATTGTCTCTGATACCATTCTGTCACACCCCACCATGGCGGAATATGGGGCGCGACGTATGGATATCATCACAACAATAGCGTACCCATTGAGAGAACTATATGAAGTAGAAATGTCATAAAAGGTGACACAAATGTCATGACAATATCTCATCAATGCAGGAGTCTAGGTAAGTAGGTAACAGTCCTACCTCTTACCCAAGACAAACAAATAACACAAACAAATCAACATATAGGTTCATAGTATCACTTATTAAAACAAACAGAAAAATAAACTAAGAAGGAACGGGGATCTCCTTCTAAATGCATTCATACGCGACTCCAATCCTAGCCACATATGTTTTCACGCTTAACCACTTTATCACCTGAAAGAGACACTAAAACCCGTCAACATAATGTTGGTGAGAGTCATAGGTTTAGACTCCAACCGAAAATAGATTATAATAAGCTGTGAATAACCATAAACCACTAAACATATGGACAATGTGTTACAAGTATGCATTAACAACTAACATTCAAGATCAATCATTCCAAACCAAATCCAAGGCTCCCAGCCTTACCAAACACCATGGTACCATAGACGCCCATACACCTGTGTACCAATCTCAAGGCCCCGCCTTGTCATTATCCTTTGGTCCCATAGATTCTCACACATCTATGTACCTCCCCAAGGCCCCGCCTTGTCAACATCCCCTTGGTACCAAGTCAAAACATAAAACAATCAAGAATCAACTAGCAGTTAATCACATAAGTATGCACAAGTCCACCACCAAACACAAAACATTCATAGAATAATTTATAAAAACAAGACAGTGTCTCTTCCATCCCATCTGGAAGTCAAAATCATTAGTAGACATGGGACCATGAAACTCACCTGAACAAGCTTCTCCAAGTACCCGCGCTCTAGCACAAATCTAAACACACAAACGTATACAATCAAGACATGAACCCATACCAAAATGGCTCATCAATCTATGATGGATATCTAACCTTATCCTACAACTTAAACCCATTTATACGCCATATGAATCTCATTACACCCCTATATAAAGCTCTTAACTTAGTTTAGTTCATAACTCGTCTCGTTAGCATTTTACACAAAACAATCATGTTTTTCACACTTCAAACTATTGGTCGAACACCCACTTAACAAAAATAACATGCCCTGTAAAAGAAACCCTATGCCCTTAAATGTGTTTGCTAACTCTCCCCTTTGTCCTCAACCTTAAAACTACTGTTAAGGCCTCCATATATATATATATATATATATATATATATATATATATATATATATATATATATATATATATATATATATATATATATATATATATATATATATATATATATATATATATACTTTTACCTATTCAGAATTTACTGATTTTGAACATATGGAAAGTTTGTTATGACCAGAGGGTCTTACCCTATCCCATTTGCTTAGCCCTTCTCCAGATCTTTTATTTAATATATAATATAAACCTAATGTTAATTTGAAGCTCCATTTATAACCCTAAGTACCCCAAACAATTCAAAACATAAAATGAAAACAGGCTGATCCAAAAACTGTTTTGACACCCGACTGATGTAACCTGTTTTTGACCCACTTCCCGACCTCTAATTTAGTTCTATTTTCTTTAATTTGAAAGCTAATTCAATTACCTTTCCAGGGACAAAAGATTCGAAATTTAAAAGTTTGTAGAACTCTAGATATGATCAAAATAATGGACCAAAAATTCTGCCCAGTTTTTAAAAACGAATTTAAACATGATTAAACCCTAATTACGATCACTAATCTTCATAATAAACAAAGTAATTAATTCATATGAACCCTAATCTCACTAATCTCAGAAAACTCACAAACCCTAATCCATCATAAGATCAATTACATGATTAAATTGATTAAAATCAATAATAGAACAATGGTTTTGAAGGTTTTACCTTAGAAATCAATGGAAGATCTTTATTTTTGAAACCCTAATTGGCCACCATTGTTGAATATCGGCCAGGAGCTGTTATGGAGGTTAAAAATCTGATTATTTTGGTTATGGGTTGGGTTTGGTTAAGTCCTAAAGGCCCCTTAATCCCATTACAAGTCCATTGGGCCTGTTTTGGGCATTTCCTTCTTTCTTTCTTGCGTCGTCCAAACCGACCCCCTTTATTATTATTTTTATTTTCTTTTTATTATTAATTAATGTATTAATAATATCACTTTAATTTACCTTAATTTATTTCAGCTCCAAAACCTCCAAAACCTCAAAACCGTAAAACTAGTCAAATTTACGCGTATACCGTAAAAGACGTAAAAATATACAGTTTTATAAAAACTCTTAGAATATGAAATAAACTATATAATTAAGTCTTAAATGACTTAAAACCATCCCGTAAATTATTCCCGTGACTAAATAGCTCATCCGAGACCCCTAAATGCACAACCCTAAATCGTAAAAATACGATTTTCTATAATACATATACGTATACGTAAAACCACTAAATAACACCATCATATTTCATATTCACTACTATGTGAGATCATGAACATGAAACAACCACACATAGTTTCACTCACATGGTACACGGTACCCGAAAACGATGTTCAAACCACACTCTATTCACACCACATAACTCATAAACACATAAAGACATGTAATTCCACGAAATATGGACAAAATAAAACTAATTGACGAACCTCAAAACCGTGGTTGTCACACGTCCAATGCTGATAAAGTCTTCTGAGGCATTTGACTTCAAGTCTTCACTCCAGAGAGACTCATCTATGTAGTAACTTGTAGTAGAAATATTGTAACGACACGAGATAAGTAACCCATATACTTTTGGTTAAGGAGAAGCTTTTGAATTAACTTCCCCCTAGTTCATGCTACATATTCTCTATGTAGAAGCTTTTAATAGCTTCCCCCTAAACCAACACTCCTCATAAGTAGTTTCAAAGCTTTCAATAAAGCTTAGAATGATTAAGCGCACAACAGAATTTAACAAGCAAACCCCATCATATGAAACGATAATGTTGCTATAAGAGATTGAAAGTTTGGAGCACACCAAGTAGATCAACAACGTCGCTTCTCGCGCTTAAATAATTCTTCTGAATTTTTCTTCCCCCTGAAAGTTGAAGTTATGCATACTAGAAAGAATCAAGACAATTATTCCCCCACGTAGTTGAAGAAAGGAAACCAATCCCATGTATGAAGCCCAAATACTGAAGTAGACGCTTTATCCCATTCATGAAGTTGACATCATAACACCAGAGTCAATTAAGTCCCGGAAATGCACATATCTTCTTCTGGAGATGCACCAGAGTCAATTAAGTCCCGTAAATGCATATCACTCCATATAGGATAATGATGATGTATAACTGCAACATCAAAACAATTAAACATCAAACAATAGTGTACCTCTTTTACCATTCAGAGATGGTTTCTTTCATTTCTTCCCCATATAAGATGAAAGATGCACTAAACGCCACGAGTTAACATTGATTTTTCTCTGCGGTTATGACATTTGTCTCCCCGGGATGTCTTCAAATCAAAAGAAGGTATGAATTTCATCACGTGTACTCGTTGCGCGTTCAATATTTCGTCTTCTTCCCCTTGATGGTTTCGAAATCTCGGAACCAGCAATAAATCATACGCACATGTACCTGAAAATCTCGTGAGAATAATAAATAAGCTTAATTATATTCGGAGAGAATCAGTTGTTGATCGAAATTCTCTACTCGTAAACTATTCATGGCTATCTTTACCAACCCCTTGTAGACTATTTAAAGTGACCACTGATGGAATAAACCCGATATACCAAACGTGAAACTGAATAGGAATTCCTCGACCTTGTGACTTAAGCTTGTACTATTGTTGAATGAGGAACGGTGTAGAAATATCCTTGAGAAAATTCTAAGTACTCAATACATTACTGAAGAAGTATATAAGCGCAACACCTCTTTAAATTATCCACATCGACTATGCGTGTGACACTGAGCACAACAAATGTAGCTCCTTTCAGTGATAGTTATCCAAGTCATCAACCAACCACTCCGAACTCGGTAACTAGATAATCAAGTCTTCATATTAAGATTAAGCACGAACAAGTTATCTTTCAAAAAATAAAATAAGTGCACGCCTTCGAAAAAAAAATCCGTCCATAATTTCAAGTAATAATACCCGATCAAATCCATAGCCACTAAAATTTAAATTGAGCCATTTTTCTTGGTCTCATCAAATCATTTTTGTCACTTTGTCTCGTCACTTTGTCACATCACTTTGTCATTACGGAGCCCAAAATATGGCTCAATATAACAAAAATTGTTTGAATTTAATATTTATTTTTAACACAAACTTTTAAAAAAAAAACTTGTGCAAAGATAAATAAATTTCCTAACCAAGCTTTTTGTTTTAACAAATTATAAGTCAAAAATTTCGTCCCATCCAATTGTTAACCAAATCCAAATATCACTTGAATAAAAAAACAACGTGATGTAAACTTTGAATTCCTAGTCACATGTCACATACCCAATTTCAGACTTGGCCCTTCTAATTTTAACTTTGAATGAAAGCAAACGTTACACACAATGTGACATACAACAAAGGCAAATATTATGCAAATGAAGTCTAACCCATCAACGAATGTAACATATCGGCCCATGAAAGTAAATGGTCAAGACACGGCGCAACACTTGGGATATATATTCCCAAATCCCTAATTTGCCTATTAGTGACCTAAACCTAATCTCAATTTTCTTTCAGCCGCATCTTTTCTCCCATCACACTACTAACAAAATACAGCTCTTTCTTATCTAGAGATCTCCCAATATCAATCAATCATATAATAATCTTCAATAACAACCAAAACTACGAATCCCCAATAATCATACTATTAAACACAGCAAGTAATGAATCAATTTCATTACTTATAAACCACTGGAAATGAATAACGAATCGTCACCAGAAGAGAAGATACATCTTCAAGACCTTTATCATGAGGTCTCGGGTAGGTTAAAATAGATTACATGCGTTTTACACTCGAAAATGAGAGATTCTAACAAAAAATGTTATTAATCTTCTATTATTTTCGTATATAAAAAGATGGGTAATCCCCAACACAGATCTATGATGAGCTGTTCGTTTTCGTGTTTGATCTTAATTGATCTACACATGCATAACGAAAACATTCTGAGATCATTTTGTTTAAGTTATGGGTAGATTGGATTAGGTAACGAAGGGTATTAGATTAGATTATTGTAGATTTGATGTGGAGGTATAAGGGTGATTAATTAGAGACGATGGGAAAATAGATTGATACAGGGTTGTTGATTAAGTATGGTTTAGATATGGTTGCGGTAGTATTAAATCATCTTGAAATAATGGTTATGATATCATTTTGGAATATTTTAATTACTAGCATTTCTGAATGTGTTTTCTTTATGCACATCTCAGAATGTTTAGTAAAAAACATTTCGCAATGTTTTCAAGAAAAACATTTCGCAATATGTGCAAAAAAAGTAGATCTCGCAATATGTGAGATTGATAATCTCGCAATATTTCAAAATGACATTCTCGCAATATGAACAAACTTATCCAAAAGTACCTTTTCGGATTTTCTGGATTTGGTATTTTTAGATCTGATCTTATCTTTTCATCTTAAAAAAACTACTAGAAAACACAGCAAATGATGATACCAATTATATTATACATAGTCTCATAGTTCTTTTTAGGCTTTAAATGCATGTAAATGTCATAAAATACCATATATTATGTTTGTGTTTGTTACTTGTGTATTTTAGGTATGGATATCATGAAAAAGACAAAAGATCACAAGAAACAAGGAAAAACTAACATAAACTAGTTGTGATTTTCCAAGATAAAGTCCTTGAAGAATTAAAGTTGTACAAAAAAAGTCCCTCATCATTGAATAACGACACTTTATACCCTTGTATATTCATAGTTACAAGTTTGGTCCCTAAAGTTTGTCAAAATTACAAAAAGGTCCCTTAACTTTGAAGAATTGGCAAGATTAGTCTCTCTTAATTATGGATATGCCAAGATTAGTCCTCCTCAAAGTGAAACATACAAAGAAGACCTTCAAGCATCAAGAAAGTTCAAAATTGGTCCTTCAATATTAAGAAATATGCAAAACAAGTCCTTATGCCATTTCTACAAAAGTTTTATGGCTAAAATGTGAAAAGTGAAACTTAAATAACAAAGGAAATTGTTTTGTAGGCTGAAAAGACTTTGTTTACATGTTTTTCCAAAGTCCGAGGACCATTTCTGGCAATCCAAACATTCAAACATGAAAATTACGCAAAACAACTTACCTTTCCACAAAAAACGGATCAAAGTATTTACTATTCACCTTTTTCACCCCAGTTACCAACTCACCTAAAACAAGGGGTAAATCCAAATTACCTTAACCCACGTGTGATTCCCCTTCACACGAACCTATCCCACACTTAACATTCCCTATCCCATCACCACGGACTCCACCCTAATTCTCTTTCAACCAATCACATGACGAGTTCCTCTCTAAGGAATGCCACATGGACAAATCAACCACCCACATCAACTACTTGGTCCCAAAGGCATAAAGAAACGTTTGGATCATTTTGGACAACTCATCAACTCAAAACGTCCAAGGGCAATTCTGGAAATCCATAGCTATTTTTTACATGTATTTCTTGTTCTAGTATCTTCTCATTAGCTCTATATAAGGACTTCTCAACCTGTGAGAGAGCATTTGTTCCATTTTCTAGGCATTCTAGTGTATACCTTTCATATCTATATAAAGTTTGTGTATTTTAAAAATTTTCAATTGTAATTCCTTTTAGATTGAATGAAGTTGGTGTTAGATGCTTGAATCTGAGTTCCATAATCATATTACAAGAGTTTTGGTGGTTTATGTTGGCCACATTTGAGTTTTCTTTAGTTTTCAAGTGTTTCAAGTTTTTGAAAAAGTGTTTTATAAGCAGTTTTAATCTAGTGATTCAAGGCTTTACCAGTTGAAGCCCTTGGATTCTAGGTGTTTAGATCTGCTATTTGGCCTCTCAAATCCTTAGTGTTTGAGTGGTTAAGCTAGATCTTCAGTGGAAAAGTTTTTATAAGCTTTTGGAAAGTGGTTTTTGTTCATAAGTTTATGATATACCATCTGATTATCATCATACTTGTTACTAACCCTTCCAAGTCTAAAAGCTTGTTGAAAGCTTGTTACTAGCAAGCTTTTGAGAAGGCTTAAGACTTTGGTAAGGCTGTTTGTTGGCTTGTGTTCAAAATCACATACCAAGGGTCTTGGTTCAGCTGTTGAACCGTCAACAAGGCCTCTTGTTGATTCAAGGACCTTGGTTACTCTCTAGTTGTTGAGAATAGTCCAAGGAGCATTGCTGAATCCTCCTAGGAAGTTGTGGAGGATAGGTTCACTCATTCTACCCCTTTCTCTTTTGAAATTTTTGTTAAAAATCTGTTTATGCAAGGTGCTATGTGATTTTATGCTATTCTGTTTGTGGTGTTAAGTGTTTGGTTTATTTTTGTTAGATGTCACCTAGTGGATCTATTTAAGTCATAAAATCAGTAGGTTGTGTGGAAAGTTAAAAAGTTTCTTTGAAAAAGTACTAAAACAAGTCTGTTTGGGATCAAAAGGCCTTGTGGCCTTGTGCCCTTGGTTCTTAGGGTTGGTTTTTACTCCACACATGTTTCTAAGAAAGGCTTGATAACTGGTTAAGTTTCATAAGGTTTGGAAAAGGTTTTGCAAGTTTTTTTGAAAAATTTTTCTAGGTGTTTTGAAATTGGTCAAACACATCAGCAGCTCTCAAATCTTCATTTGTTGGATCGAGAGGCTGAATTTTGGTTTGTGAAGAGCTTTTGTGGTGTGCTATCTGTGCAATATTTGGTTATTTAATTTAGTGGCTTATTGATGGAGCTAGGGCTTGTTGAAAGTGGCTGAAGTGGTCATTTGCATCAGCAATTTGACCACTCTTGTTTTGCTTTTCAGTTTGAATTCTAGTGCTTGCCCTGCTATTCCATTGCTTGTTATCTCTTATTTGGATGCTTGTGAACTTGTTTTGATATTTGGTTTGCTTGTTTGAAGGTTGATAAGCTCACTGGCTTATAGGTTCTTATTTGCCAAAATCCAAGTCAAGTTAGCTAACTGGTTAGCTTGATTCATAGGATTCATCCTCGAATCCTTCACAAAAAAGGCTTAAAACAAGCTCATAATCATTTGCTGAAAGTTTGGTAATATTTGGATCACATTGACTTTTGGTCAAATAAGCTCAAATTGGCTTATTTTTCATTCCAGCTTATTGGTACATGCAACAACTTGGATTTTGTAATAGGTGTCACTTTTCTTAGCTTATTATCAATTCCTGAAGGTTTCAGCTTATTTGGTTTAGGTTTTGCTGGAAAACCAACTTATTTGGCTTTTTTAGTGTGCTTATTGGCTTATACAACTTATTTCACTTGTCTTTTTGGGATTTTTCTTGTTGATTATTCTTAGTTTAGCTATTTGTGAGCTTTTTCAGAAATAATCAGCTTTTGAAACCCCTAGAACTCAAATCCGATTATTTTGTCTTTTAGTGAAAAAGTTCTTTGCTTATTTCTGGCTTATTACTTGGTCTTTTTTAGAATTTCTTTTTGCAAAAAGGTTTAAAATCTCATAAGAAGGTTGTGTGTTTAAGCAGAGCTTATGGCATCAACTTATTGGTTAATGGGCTTATTGGCCCAATAAGGATAAGCTTATTGACTTATAAGCTGTGATAAGCTCATTTTCAGCTTTTGGGCCTTTAGACTTTTGTGTTTAAAATTAAATTTTGAGTTAGACTGTGCATTTTGGTAGCTTTTTGTGGACTTTTGTTTTTGGCCTGAAAAGCCCATTTGATTTTAAATTGTTTTTACTTTAAGCCCATTTGGGGGCCTAATAGGGGTAGTTTGGTAATTTTAACTTTATTTTTTGATTATTTAGGTTAAAATAAACTAGTTTGCAAGTTTTTAGAATTTTTTTTTATAAATTTTTGATTTTTAATATTATTTTAATATTTAATTTTAGTTTTTAATTATTTTGAATTGATTTAATAGGTTTAAAAATTTTGGAAAATTCTTTTTAGTTTTAATAAGTTATTTTTGAGGTTTACAAGTAGAAAAATTTTTATTTACGCTTTTTATGAATTTATTTGATTTTTAGGACTTTAATTAGCATTAAAAAAATTAAATATTAATTAATTAAAAGGTTTAAAAAAGTTTTGATTATTTGTAAACCTTAGTTGGATTTTTAGGAATTTTTGATATTTTTTTGGAAATATTTAGAGCAAGTTTTTATTTTGTCTAATTTTACGATTTTACGTTTTTACGTCTTAGTTTAATTTTATCGCACCCGTCATTATTTTCTTCCCTTTTTTCTTTCTATCAATATTAATCCAAAATCTTACAAGTTTTCACACACAATCAACCTCCTTGGGAAACGAACCTTTTACCTTAAGGGTCATTAGCATTTGATTTTCCTAAATCATCTCGCTTAATACTTACCGCTGTTACGCCTTTTACCTAAAGGGTGTAAGTTACCACAATCATTTTGGCGCCGCTGCCGAGGAGGTGTGTCGTCATCAATTTGGACATTTTGTTTTTAATATATAGCCATAAATAGTATTTGTGTTAGTAGAACTCTATTAACACGTATTATTGGTTTTCGTTTTCTTTGTGATTATTATTAATATATTGTATACGTATCACAATAAAATCACAATATCTCCAAAAGTGTGTAAGCACAACCTTAATTGGGATTTCATCACTCAATTATTTTATTCGAATCTCAAACCAAAAGAAAAAGGCAAAAATAGATAAATACTTTCTTTTAGCTCGATTTTGAAAAATACGAACTATAAGGTGAATAGATAGGCAACGTGCTATAAAAGGCCGTTAAAGGGAAGTTATGTACTTAAGTGCTTCGCGACACCTCATTCCCCCCGTTCACTTGTGAGTATTTGATTTTAAAAGCTAATCGAGGGTTTTGTCGCCCAAAGTATTATCTACGTAATATATATATTTTCTTGTTCAAAGATTAAACCCTCTTGAACGTTTTGGTGTTCCACCAACGTTCTAAAGTCATCGAAGGCGTTTACTCCACGTGATCGTTTTCATTCCTTGAGGCTCCTTTAATCAAGATATTGGTGCGAGGAGAGATTGGTAGATTTGAGTCTACGTAATACACACAAAATCCAAAAGAATTAAAAAACAATAAAAAAACACAAAAAAATTGAAAATTCACAAAAAACCCAAAAGAATCTTCTTTGCTCACCTCCACGTTCTACGTTACGTTTATGCAAACCCGCTCTAAAGCAAAACGTGCTCGTAAACGTCGTCAAAAGGAACGAAACCAAGATCTTCCAATTGAAGAAGAAACTCCAATTGTCGAACCCGTTGTAGAACTAATAGTCACCATGGCTAATCGTACTATGATGGAGTTGCTTCAAGAACCCACCGAGGGTTTTGGAGAAGCTATTGTGATTCCCGCCATCCTTGCGGAGAATTTTGAGATCAAGACGGGTTTAATGTCGATGCTACAAGCCAACAAGTTTCGCGGACATGAAAAGGACAACCCACGTTATCACATACGGAATTTCAATCGTCTCACCGCTACAAGAAAGTTTAAGTATGTTCCATACGACACCATTAAGATGATGTTGTTTCCATACTCTTTAGATGGACCCGCCAAAATTTGGCTCGAGAAAGAACCTCCAAATTCGATTTTGACATTGGGTTATCTCCTGTCTAAATTTGTGAACCAATTTTTCCCACCATCTAAGACGACACATTTGAAAAATGAGATTTCAAGGTTTACGCAAAGACCTAACGAAAGTTTTTCTATGGCATGGGAACGATTTAAGGAAATGTTACATGTATGTCCTCACCATGATTTTTCCGAATTGCAACAAATTGATACGATTTATAATGGGCTTAACGATCATGAACGAGATTATTTGAATGCCGCCACGGGTGGTAATTTATTGTGCAAACGACAAACGAAGCTTTAACGATCATCGAGAATAGATCTAGGTTTATAACCCTCGTAACACACCGAGTGTTGCCACTATAGGTTCGTCATCGTCGTCTCGTAACATGAATGCCTTACATGATGAAACAAATGAGGAGAATCGGTTTTTCGATAGATTTTCATCTCTTATGACTCATTGGAAAGCACAAGATGATTTGAGTTCCACATCGGTTAAAGCGGTTGAAAAGAGTTGTATATCTTGTTGGTGGAGCTCATGATTTTTCCGAGTGCATTACCGCCAGTGGTAACACTTCGAGTGCTTATGTAGCAACGAGAACTTACAACCAAACGGCCAAGGTTCCCGCCCAAATCAAGCTCCGCAAAATCAAAATGCTAATAACTATCGAAACAACAATCAAGGTGGTGGTTATCAAGGAAATCAACGTAACTATGACAAGGGTAATTACCAAAGTGGGAACAATGGGCAAGTGAAAAATCAAAACCAAAACCGTGATTTTCAAAATACTACTCAAGGTTATCAAAATGCTCACGCTAAAAATCTTCAAGGTGAATTTTTAGATTATGTTAAAGCAAATGATGCTAGGTTTGATAACATGCAACGAGAAATGATTAGCTTAAGATCCGAGTTGAAAAACGAGTTAAAAAATGAACTTGCTAATGAATTGAAAACTCATGCTAATAAAATGGAACGAAATTTTCAACGTCTTCAACAAAATCAACAAAAGATGGAACACGATCAATATGAGATTAAGCAAGAGTTGTTAAAAGCGGATAAAAGGCAATAGAAATTTGAAGATAGAATGGCGAGTATGTTTAAAGCCATAATGTGTAAACCATCTTCCTCGGGTGGTCTTCCTAGTTTGCAAACCCGAAGGGAGAAATGAAGGTTATTACTACTCGTAGTGGTAACACTTTCGAAGAGCCAATCTCTCGTCCAGGTACTTCTACGGAGAAGGAAATCGAGAAAGAACCCGAGGTGATGGTAGAAAAGGAGCACATTACAAGCCCACGAAGTATCGCTCAAACCACACCTACGGTTGAACCAATACCAATTATGGAACCCGAGATTCCAAGGCCATTTCCTACGCCCCAACCCACACCACCCTTACCTTACCCCTCGAGATGAAACAAGGAGAAATTTCATGAACGTAATAAACAACAAATTGAGTTTTTTATTAAGATGTTTCAACAAGTGCACTTTAATGTGAGTCTAGTCGATGCTTTGTTGTACTTGCCTCGTTTTGCCTCCACTTTTAAAGGTATGATGAATGATAAGGAAAAGCTTTTAAAGCTATCTAATTGTTCTTCAGTTTATCTTAACCGAATAATGGAAAAAGTTGGTGACCACCGGAAGTTTCTTATTCCTTGTGATATTCAAGAAATGGAAGGATGCCTCGCCTTGGCCGACCTTGGCGCGAGCATTAACTTGATGCCTTTTTCCATGTGGAAATCGTTATCACTTCCGGCTCTTACTCCTTCGAATATGTCTATCGAGATGGCCGATCATTCTACGATTCTCGCATGTGGAGTGGCCGAAGAGGTTTTTGGGAAAGTGGGGAAGTTCTACCAGCCCCTTGATTTTATTGTAGTAGACATTCCCGCGGATCCTCAAGTTCCTCTAATTTTAGGTCGTCCATTTTTAGATACCTCGAAATCGATCATTGATATGCATGCTAGAAAATCACTTTGCGATTCAACGAGGAGGAACTTGTTATAAACGCTACTCAAACTCTACACCTTCTCATATTTATGCAATCGTCACCATCAATCACATTGACTTAGTCGATGTAGTTTGTGATGAGTTTACACAAGAAGTGTTAGGTTTTTCCAATAGTTCGTCTAGTGGCAATCCCACTATTATGGATCTGATTCTTGCTAATCCTACACCAAATCTCACTCCATTCCAAGGAGGCGATTTTATTTTAGATGAAATCGACAATGAAGATGAGGTGATTATTGGTAGGGATAATATCATTCCACCCTTTCTTCCGCCGATGGAAGTTAGGAGTGTTGAACAAAAATCGTCAATCGAGGATCCACCAATCCTTGAATTGCAAGATCTTCCACCTCACCTCGAATGCGCATTCTTGGAAGGTGATGACAAGTTGCTGGTTATTATTGCGAAAGATCTTTCCAATGATGAAAAAACCGTAGTTTTGAAAATTCTAAAAGCTCACAAAGGGGAAATTACGTGGAAAATTTCCGACATTAAGGGTATCGACAAAAAATTTTGTACTCACAAGATTTTAATGGAGGAGGACTATAAACCCGCAATTCAATGTCAAAGGAGGGTAAACTCCAAAATTCACGATGTCATTAAAAATTTTGTACTCACAAGATTTTAATGGAGGAGGACTATAAACCCGCAATTCAATGTCAAAGGAGGGTAAACTCCAAAATTCACGATGTCAAAGGAGGGTAAATACTCGTACATCAGTATTTTCATTATTGGATTATTATAAGCCGCATGACATTGTTACCTTTCTATAACATATACCGGGTAGCTAACCCGTAGTTCCTTTGCCCATCTAATACAGCGTGTCGTCACAATAATAACGCTTATATAAATCTTCTCATACATAAATTCGCTTACCACTCAATGTGGCACGACGGGGATCAACCGTCACGGCGTGAACTGGGGTGATCTTCCCCAAATAGTACTATTATATGCATAAGCATCTATCAAATCCCGGTAGTTCACAATTCATGCTAATGGGACTTTTTGACATAACCTAACTAATAATAATCCATTTCATTTCATTCATCGGGTCATATAATCATTCCGGTCCAAATCAATAAGCAAACAATCGGGACAACTAGTGTCCTATTTTATTAAAACTAGCATGTTATCTCCCTCGCGGGTTTATAAAACATTTCAGAAAACATTTAAAAGAGTGTGAGGCTATGAACTCACATTGATGTGGGAAGGCGGGTTATCGGCAATTAGGATGTATAGTACGTGCCTCGATCACGGGAAACCTAGACAAATAATACTCGGTCTTAGGCTATGCCCAATAACTTTATAAAAAGTCGTTATGTCTATGAAATGATGTCATAAATATGATGATGATCAAGTGGGATTTTATCTCTTCATACAACATTATAGTTGTTATGTGTTAGTTAATTTATACTAGTTATACTAGTTTCAACCCAATTACATATTAAGGCCCAATAAGCCCATTAAGAGTTCAATTCATTATATTAGCCCATTTATACTTTTAATACTAGGCCTATACTCATGTGTTGGGCCCTAAGTGAGTTAAGCCCATGAGTATGTCCATTAATGTTAAGCCAAACTAGTTAGGATAATGGTCCAATAAGGCTACTTTGGCCCATTATGGTCCATAAGTTATAAAGCTCGGGTTTATCGGTTTTTACATGTCAAATGTGTTTACATTTCAGTATATGAGTTATAAAAATGTTACATTAGACGGTTCCGACCGTGTAAGTTTTATTTGGCGAAAACGTTAATCTTTCAGTTTTAGCCGAAAAGACGTAAAACTTATATATAGTTTTATAACTTTAGAAAACATTTGAGTTTTACTTTTATAAAATGCCATATTTATTTATTTTAGTATACAACTCATTTTATAATACTTATTATTAGTTAGTGGGTTTTATATATTTATTTTATAATAATATTTACTTGAGTGCTCTTTTTATACTATATAGTTTATTTACAAATCTGATTATTAAGGTCCATTCCACCATTTTTGCCATATCTTGAGTTCTACAAGGAGATAGAAGCTCAATTTTGAAGATCATAAACTACATGATGTGTGCTACAAATAACTCTTTATAGCTACTGCTCAATTATCTTCTAAGTATTTTAAATAATTCGTCCAAAACAGACTATACAGATTTGTACCTCAATAGTATTTTGATCATATCTTGCTCATTTTAATGATTCCATTGAGTGAGAAACTCACCACATATTTAAGAATAATTTATCTATTTGTATATTTAATAATCCAAGCCATTTAACCAAGTGATCATATTGATACTTACTGTTTTATACAGCCTATGTATTTAACCAAGATTTTAACATTTTTACTTGTTGATTTTAACCTTTTCAACATAATCTATTAACACAAAATTCCCATGCAATCACTTGATCATCATTCATAGATCTATTACATATAAATTTGTAAATAAATACATGAATACATATTTAAAACAATAGGATGATAGAAAGAAATTGATTTCTATACCAATCAATGTGATGAAAGATTGAGATTTTTGGATGAACAAGACTTGCTTTTGACATCAAACCTTATGAACTTAGCAAGACCATTTTTGGAAATCTCCAAGAAACTAAACTCCTTCTAAAATCAGCCCTTGATCTTCATGAAAACTCCTTTTTATATGTTATGATCACCTCCAATCTTCATCTTTTCATGTGGCTTTCAACATATGTTGAATATAGATGATGTTTATGGTTGAAATTTGATGGATGGTGATTGTAGGAGTGATGTTGGACGTTCAACATAGGGAGAGAAAGAGAGATGGAGATTTTTTGGTTAACCTGCATGTGTGTGTGTGAGAAGTATGAAGAAAACAAGTGGTGTTGGTGGTTTTGCTAGTTTTGGTGTTAAGTGGTTTGTAAGGCTCTAAGGACAAGTGTCCTTAGAGTGTAGGTAAACTTGCCACCCATAGTGGAGGTGGGACAAGTGTCCCACTTGTATCATCTCCACTAATTTACGGGTACTTCTCGATTCTAGTTTCCTCGATTTACCTGCCCTCGGGTCGATTTACGAAAAACCTTTTTATAAATTATGATTCTACGACACAAAACGATTCTAATAAAAATTGTCTCATCACAAACGGAGTTCAAAAGAGTAAATATGTAAACCTAGTATTTCCGGTTTAATCGTCAAAGATGCTAAATTATGCACGTAAGTCCTAATTTCTTCTCGTAAATTTGTGAGTTTGTGAACCAACGCAAAATAAAATTCCAAATTAATATTTGAGAATAAATTTACTATTTGAAATGTCGGACTGTCACAAAATCAGAGTATGTAAACGTAAACATGTAACGTAGAGTTCTCTTAGTTTAGACGTAGTTGATGCTACTTTAAGACGTAAACCCCAATTTCTTCCGAAAAATGAGTGAGTTCATAATATAACAATAAAATAATGATTTTAAATAATACTTGAGAATAAAATAACGACCTCAAATTGACGGATTGTCACAAAGAAGGCCCAAACCTCATGAATGTACATCCACACTCACGAATTTTTGAGCTTATGTGCCTAGCTTAACAAGGCACAAGCTTCCACAAAGCTGCTAAGAGTAACAAGGTTAGAACAAGCAATATATAAAACTAAAAATTAAAAAACAAAGCTGATTAATGCAACCTTTGTACCCACTCCTTGATTATGCCCAAACCACAAGCTCATAACACCTTGATAATCTTCTTATCAAGGTGCTATGATCACTTGTAATCCAAAAATTCCAAGGATGTACCAAAGAACTTAGCAAAATATCAGATTTGAGAAAACTTGGCAATTTCTTGCACAAGGTTTGAAAACAGGTTTTGATACGTCAAAATCATAAACATGAAACAATAACAAGCCTAAATTAAGATTGGCACTTGGATTTCTTCAACACACTCAAACACTTTTTCATTAAACTGAAAGAAGGATTTACAGAAAGTTGAACAAGGAAAAACCAAGAGCAAATGTAAATGAAGGACCCTATACCCTTTATATAGAGGGTGTACATGGCCTTAGTTAACTATAAAACTAAAAACCCTAAGCATTTTCCTTCCAGAAATGCCCTTGAGGTTTGAAAATATGCTTGATCATGTGAAGGAGTGTTGGACGTTTGTGAAGGTGTAAAGCTGGCCCAATTGTGATCAATGGTCTCAAATAAGCTTAAGTTGTAAGCTTCAATAGGGATGGTTGATTCTCTGCATAGTTTTGGCATAATCCCTAAAAAACGTGTGCATGGGGCTATTCATGTGACTTCTTGGTTGATGATGTGGCAGGTTTAAGGTTTGGGATGTGATTAGTACCACCTTAATCTTAAATCTGGAGATGATTAAGGGCTAATTCATTGTAGTTAAGGAAAACCCAAATTTGCTGATGAACATGAAGAACATGGGTTTAGATCTTATTTAACGTTTAAATAGTTGTTTGGCGCGTGTTTAATAACTAATTTATATTAGTTAATTAAACCGGCTGAGTGGAGGGTGACATGGCAAGGGGTTGAGTGGTGATTGGTGGAAAAGTGGTAGTGGGGCACGTGCCACTCACCACTGGTCTAGGTTAGTATTGTGTCTTGGCAGTTTTAATCCCCCATCTTTGTTTCTCCTTTCACTTCATGTTTTAAATGCACAAAAATGAAATCCTTTGTTAATAAAGTTTCAGTTTTCACACTTTTGCCCCTAAAAGTTTTGTAAAGGTATTTCAAAGGTATTTCTTGTAATTTGATGATTCTTCAAGGGTTGTTTTTGGCATTTCTTCATTCTTCATGGTCTTGACTTGTACGATTGACTTCTTGGAGGACTAATATTGACAAGTCTTCATAAATGAGGGACCATTCTTGCCAATTCTTCAAAGTTAAGGATCCTTTTTGTAAATTTGACAAACTTTAAGGACCAATCTTGTTATTATGAATAAAAAAGGGTTTAAAGTGTCAATTCTTCAATATTGGAGGACCCTTCTTGTACAATATTTAATTCTTCAAGGGTTATTCTTGGAAAATCAACACTAGGGCTTGGTTCATTGTGCGGCTTCATTTCCCGTGTTTGTTTTTGCTTGTTTCTTGTGATCTTTTGCCATTTTCTCAATATCCGTACCTAAAATACACATTGAACAAACACAAGCATATATTTGGCATTTTTATGATATTTAATGCATTTTAAGCCCATTTTGGACGATGAGACTATGTATAAAAGTAGTCTCATCACTCCCCCATACTAAACCATTGCCGTGCCCTCACGCATTGCTAGAATAAAGTATTTTAGCACCTCCAAAATTCATTTTATGCACTTTTATTGAATGATAAACTTGATACACTACTTGCGTTTTGGACATAATGTATGATTTTCATCGCAAAATAGGACGTTTAGGTTCATAGAATAAGAACACGTGAATGCTTCGTTAGAAATAATTTCGTCGTCCTCGATTTTCATCCCAATTCCATGCCAATTTTCCTAACACTACTCATATGCCCTAATCACGCACTTATCATCCCATTTTCCTAAGTGGTATCTCTTATATTTTATTTTTGTCTTGAATGTTTCCGAGGATATTTTTGACTTATGCGATGATAGAGAATTAGGTCTAAAAATAGAGTCATAACGGTGTAAGCAAGACCATCGAATTAATAACCCCCCCAATAGACAACGATGTCAAAAAATTAAGTCAACAAGAAGGATCGATAAACACGATTTTATAACGGTTTTGAACATGATACTTATTACCAATACTTTTATACACCCCCTAACGGATGGGCCTTATTATCATAGGTTTACCTCCATCTTTTATTCAACTTCTTCATGAAGCTTTTATTATGACTTCGGTCTTGCCTTGCCTTTTATTATCCTCCTCATCAGTGGTGTTATTATGGCCAAAGACGTATATCCTCACGCTAAAGAGAATTTTGGATCTTTAAAGCTTCAAAGATTAAGGCTTGATTCACTTTCAATTTTCGCATAGATTTTCGGCTTTGTGAGCTTCAAATTGTTTGCTTGATTTAGGTGAGAACTTGAAATCTTATTATTGGGTGAAGCTTTCGATTATTCGGGTTGCCAATACTTCAAAACCGTGACGTTGGCGATACCTTAATGTTTTCCCAATTTAATTACATGGAAGCTACAAGAAAATACTAGAAACCAACAACCAAGACTAAACCGCTAAGCCAATACTTATTAAGCAAAATTTATATACAAGCGACGGGAGAATAAGCAAACAACGAGAACACATGAGTTTTTAAAAGAATACGAGTACTCTACGTTTAGCATAGTAACTTATAATTTACTCTATCATTTCTCGTCCTCATTTAAGAGACTTAGCTTAATGTAAAGTTAAGGAATCGAAGCTAAGTGCTCAACACGCACAGTCGAGTAAAAAATTACTCTTATTCTCGCCATCAGAAAATCTACATTCGTGTCTTCAAACACTTATAAAACATGAGAAAAATTTTAAAATTTGGCCATTTTTAGCCTTATTTTGCAACAAAACGATAAACAAAAAGATAAATTTTGGAAAGCGTGAAGGTTTAGCAAGGCAAGTATCTATTCACCCCCTAATAAAGTTAAACATTGTCCTCAATGTTTCGAGACTAAGGGTAGAATACCCCCATACTAGAGACGAAGTCGAATGCATAATCTAGCATGGAAAGGGTGTAACCGTTAAATTAATAGCCGTTTATAAAGTGTGCTATAAACCTAAGGTTAGAACAAATAAGGATATATCAAGGATATCGAGAAATTCTTCAAAGCAAACGATCGAGTGCTCCCATAAAATGAACACGAGAGGCTCCAATCGTGAAGATCATGATCATCTAAAAACCACAATGCACAAACAACCACGGAACAAAGGTTGGAAGGGCACAAATCCCCTCACGTTACTACATTATAAAGCGATAATATGTACATGGATAAGCATGGGACTCCCCCAAGAGGCACCTCGTTTTTGATTACCGAGTCATGAGCTCGACTCGATCCCCTCAATACTAATTATCATTGGGGAAGGTGACTTGGTCGAGGTAGTTCAAAGAGGGAACTTCGCCACTAAAGTAGTGCTTCAACCTATGTCCATTCACCTTGAAATTGGGTCCATCATTTTGAGCTAGCTCGATGGTCCCATATGGAAAAAATTGGGTTACGGTGAATGGAACCGACCAACGGATTTCAACTTGCCGGAAAAGATTTTCAAACGTGAGTTAAAAAGCAACACTTGATCTCCAATGTTAAAAACCCCGTTTTTAATTTTTGAATCATGGAACTTTTTAGTCTTTTCTTTGTAAATCAATGAATTTTCATAAGCAATGTCTCTCAATTCATCTAATTCATTAAGTTGCATTTTCTAGTGTTTTCCTGCGGTCTAAATATCATCATTACAATGCTTAAGGGCCCAATAAGCTTTGTGTTTGAGTTTAATTGGCAAGTGACAATTCTTCCCATACACGAGCTTATAAGGAGTACACCCAATGGGCATCTTATGAGCGGTACGAAAGGCCCATAAAGCATCGTCTAACTTATCAGACCACGATTGTCGGTTTTCCCCTATCGATCTCTCCAAGATCCTATTCAATGCTCGATTTGAAACCTCGACTTGCCCACTCGTTTGTGGGTGATAAGCCATAGAAAGCCGATGTGTAACCCCATATTTCCTTAGGACCCTTTCGAATGGGTCATTACATAAATGGGTTCCACGATCGCTTATGATCGCACGAGGGGTTCCAAACCGAGAAAACAAGCTTTTCAAAAACTTGACTACCATACGAGCATCGTTCGTGGGCAAAGCCTTAACTTCCACCCACTTAGATAGGTAGTCAACAACGACAAGGATGTATTTATTACCATGAGATGATGGGAACGGCCCCATAAAATCAATTCCCCAAACGTCAAAGATCTCACACACTTGGATGATGTTTTGTGGCATTTCATCGTTTTGTGAGGCTTTGCCTTGACGTTGGCATGAGTCACATAACTTCACAAGTGCATGTGCATCTCGGTAAATAGTAGGCCAAAATAAACCGGCATCAAAAACCTTCTTCTCCGTGAGATAAGCACCGTGGTGACCACCCGTGGGTCCCTCGTGACAAGCTTCAAGGATATTAGAAGCTTCGGTGCCAAAAACACAACGTCGAATGATTTGATCCGCACAAGTCCGAAAGATGTAAGGGTCGTTCCAAAAGTAGAACTTGACGTCACGAAAGAATTTTCGTTTTTGTTGAGTCGTCATACCCATGATGAAATTGCCCGCATGGTAATTTGAGATGTCCGCAAACCATTGGGTGGATGAGTCAAGCTTATAATTCACTACACCAAGTGTCTCGAGAGGAAATGTTTTGGTGATTTCCTTTGGCTCGTACACACATTGGTGAGGATCTTCCAAACGAGAAAGATGATCGGCCGCTAGATTCTCAGCTCCTCTTTTGTCAAGGATTTCGACATCAAATTCTTGTAGGAGGAGAATCCAACGAAGAAATCTCGACTTTGCATCTTGTTTAGCCATGAGATACTTGATTGCCGAGTGATCCGTATACACTATGCATTGGGTCAAGACGAGGTAAGGTCGGAATTTCTCAAATGCATACACCACGGCAAGGAATTCTTTTTCCGTTGTAGTGTATTTAAGTTGAGCCTCGGTCATCGTCTTGCTAGCATAGTGAATAGGAAAGAAGTGCTTTTCATGGCGTTGCCCTAAAACGGACCCAATGGCGTAATCACTAGCATCACACATGAGCTCAAAGGGGAGGTTCCAATTGGGAGCAACAAGAATGGGAGCTTCGGTAAGTTTCCTCTTAAGGATTTCAAAAGCTCGTACACAATCTTCGTTAAAGACAAAAGGAGAATCTTTTTCGAGGAGATGTGTATCAGGTCGAGAAATCTTTGAAAATTCCTTGATGAATCGACGATAAAAGCCCGCATGGCCTAGGAAACTCCTAACTCCCTTAACGGTTTTGGGATGAGGTAATTTGGCGATGACGTCTACCTTAGTTTTGTCTACCTCAATCCCCGCTTTCGAGACCTTGTGCCCTAAAACGATTCATTCCTTAACCATAAAATGACATTTTTACCAATTGAGCACAAGGTTGGTTTCCTCATAATGTTTTAACATTCTCTCAAGATTCGACAAACACGAAGTGAACGAACAACCAAACACGGAAAAATCATCCATAAAGACTTCCATCGTCTTCTCGATCATATCATGAAAAATAGCCATCGTACACCTTTGAAAGGTTCCCGGTGCATTACAAAGTCCGAATGGCATTCTACGATAGGCAAACGTTCCATATGGACACGTAAACGTAGTTTTTTCTTGATCACGAGGATCGATGGGGATTTGGAAGTAACCAGAACAACCATCTAAAAAGCAATAGAAATCGTTTCCCGCAAGACGCTCCAACATTTGGTCTATGAAGGGCAAGGGAAAATGGTCTTTACGAATGGCGTCATTCAACTTACGATAGTCGATACACACCCTCCAACCGGTCACGGGTCGAGTTGGAGTTAACTCGTTGGCATCGTTTGACACAACGGTCATTCCTCCCTTCTTAGGGACACAATGAATAGGACTTACCCAAGGGCTATCGGAAATAGTGTAAATCATTCCCGCGTCAAGGAGTTTAAGGACCTCCTTTTTGATGACGTCGTGAATTTTAGGGTTCACCCTCCTTTGGAATTGGATTGTGGTTTTGTAGTCCTCCTCCATTAAGATTTTGTGGGTACAAAATTTGGGATCGATCCCCTTAATGTCGGATAATTTCCACGCAATTGACCCTTTGTGGTCCTTTAGAACATCGATAATTGCGGTTTTTTCATCATTCGAAAGATCCTTCGCAATAATAACCGGCAACTTATCGTCTCCTTCCAAGAATACGTATTCAAGATGAGGAGGTAAATCTTTCAACTCGAGGATTGGTGGAACGTGATTCCTCAATTGAAGATTTGGGCTCGATACTCATAACCTCCTCGGGTGGAGGAAATGGGAAATCGTTAAGAAAATCCTTGATAATCGAGAAGTCCTCATCGTTGTCGAGGTCTTCGTCACAAGTACGTGGAACATCAAATTCTTCCAACGTAAAACCACCACCTTCAAATGGAGTAAAGGATGGTGTCGAATTCTCAAGAATGAGATCAAGCATAGTGGGATTGCCACTATTTTCATCGTCACCAAAACCTAAAACTTCTTGTGAAAATTCCTCGCAAACGACGTCGATCATATCAACGAGGTTTATGGTCGCGACGGAATAAACATGAGAAATTGGAGAGTTTTGTGTTGCGTTTATAACAAGTTCCTCGTCGTTGAAACGTAAGGTGATTTTTCTAGCATGCACATCAATCAACGCCATTGACGTATCCAAAAATGAACGACCTAAAATAAGAGGAACTCGAGGATCCGTGGGAATATCGACAATGATAAAGTCTACCGGATAATAGAACTTTCCCACTAAAACTACATTTTTATATATATCGTTTTTCCTCGACTCGTGTCGAATTGAAATTAGATTTTATCGTTTCGACTTAATTTGTTTTTGGTTAATAAAAGCGATTTGGAATCTATTCTATTTAAAAGCACGTAAAAAAATGTAAAAATAATATACTACGTAATACGTACTAGACTAAAACATATTGCAAGTACCTCTAGTAAAGCACAAAATTCAACTTAAACAAACTATTAACAAACCTTTTTTAAACTAACAATCAATTTTATAAACTAAAAATAAGAATTTACAAAAAGAATTCTAAATTTATTACTACTTCAACGTAATACCAAGTAAATCAATATAACCCAAATATAGGCCCAATAGTAGTAACTGGTCCAGTAAGTGACACATTAACACTGCCTACCACTTAACTGCTATTTAAAGGATACCGACTGAAATTTGTAACGATATAATATGAATTCAGGGGCTGAATGTGTATCTCGTCTAATCTTGTAAAAAAATAGAGTGGAAACAGAATAGCTATCAGATTTTTGCTCTCAGTCAACGTAACTTCATCAATAAAAAAGCCAATGTAGTATTGCAACTAGTAAATTGTGACATAAATAGCCAAAACAGTAAATCACTACCAACTAAAGAACAAATATCTGCAAAATTAATCTTATAGAATCCTAACAGGTACTCAAATATTCTGCACAAAATTGCTATTTAACTAAAACACTTTATCGTTTTCAACTGTTAAATTGCACAAGGAGCTGGTTGTAAACAAAAGTAAACTTGTACTATCAAATTAAAACAAAGCTATGTCCAAAACAAATAGACCTGCGTCAGTAAGCTGTAATCCAAAACACAGGTTATAAGAATTGCACATAAAATATATGAGATGACTTAAACTAAACTATGCAAATATGAAGCAACAAGGTTTACGCTACAATTAAGCTACTAGCAGATTACATTAATTAATATGCAAAAATTGAAATAGAACCGAACCTGCATCCAAGGCCTGTCCGCTGATGACGAAGAGCGACACTATCGAACCAATCGAAACTGAACAGAAAACTGATATCGAAACTATGAACTGGGTACTCAAGATCTAAAACGAACCGAAACTGATAACAAAGCTCTTGAGTGAACATAATCTTCGCAAAACAAAGATCTTCAAAGGAAACTATACTCGAATCGAATACTTCACCAACTGCTCTAACTATCTGTCTACTGATGTCGAGTGCTACGGTGCTATCGAACCAAGACTAATACCGAAACTACTTTTTTAATGAATTCTAACTACACCGACTGTCCGATCCAAAATAACAATATTCAAAACCAATATCTCGAAACAATAACTCAACTCCGAATATAAACTATTTTAACCATCACAAGCGAACAACATAAACCGAATCTAGAAACACGAACTCCCTAACCTGCAAAATCATCCACAATGGAAACTGCTACAAAGACTATGAATCAAAAACCTACCAGCAATAGAACTGAATCCGAGTTTTGTTTATCAACCAAAACATAAAACAATATCCAACTGGAATCATTAATCTTCTACCGAAAATCAATATCACCAAAAACTAAATCGCCACTTCATTATTAAACACAAATCAAACCTCCTTCATTAATCAAGAATCAAATACAAGAACGACAAATGATAAGCTGCGAGAGATTATTGCAAATGTGCTTGGTAGGATATGTGAACCGAAACGAAAAAAACTGGGATTTTAATTTCGAACTAAAGAAAGAAAGATATTGAAAGCTTCTGTTAAAAACTAAATCCTAGATCTACGCTACTTTGGAAAGAATATAACAAAGATAGATATGAAATAGAAAATAATGGAAGCTGCGTTTCATATATGGAAAACTAAATGAACATTAAATCTTAAATTTATAGCTACTACAGAAAGAAAAATAAAACACAGGGGACAAAAAAATACAGGAAAGGAAGATGTGTGTTGCGTATTATTGAAGCTAAGTTACATTTCTTTTCTCCCAAATCTGATCTATATATTTGTTTTTGTCTTCAAAATCGGGCTTTCTTTCTTTTCCATTTGGGTCAGCAGACTTTTAATAACAAGCCCATCAGATTCGGGCTGTGGTGATAAAAAGGGCCAGCAGCTTATAAATGGGCTAGTGACATATTATTGAGTCGGTCCGACCCATATAAATGGTGTCGGGTCGGCTCAATAAAATATGAAGGCACCATTGGACTCGATTTTCTGCCTTCTTTCCATTTCTCGTGTCCGTTTTGGCTCTTTTGCTTCATTTCTTGTGATTTCTTTGATATTCGTACCTACACACGTACAAACGACAAAACACACATATACAAGGCATAATTGATGATTATTTGACCATTTTAAGCATTTTGAGTACGATTTACGAGGAAATATGATGTGTAATTAGAGTCACATCACCCACTTTCACAAAAACGTCTTCGGCCAATCCGCATGCGGGAATAGTGAAATGATCGGCCAATTCGATAGACATTAGTGAAGGAGTAAGATTAGGAAGATTGAGCGACTTGAAGATTGCAAGAGGCATCAAGTTAATACTAGAACCAAGATCGGCCAAGGTATAGCATTCTTCCATATCTTGGATAGCACAAGGAATCAAGAATTTACCGGGATCACTGACTTTTTGAGGTATGCGGTTAAGATAAACCGATGAACAACTAGACAATTGTTTCAATTTCTCCTTGTTGTTCAACATACTCTTAAAGTTAGCGGAAAATCGAGGCATCATGACCAAAGCGTCGGCACAACTCATATTGAAATGCACATCACGAAACATCTTCATAAAAAGCTCAAATTGGTAATTGTCGCGCTCTTGACGTTTCTCTTTACGAAGTCTAGATGGGTAGGGAAAAGGTGGTGTGGGTTGAGGAATAGGCATAGCCTTTGGAATCTCGGGTTCCAATGATGGTAATGGGTCAACCGTAGGTGTGGTATGAGCGGTACTTCGTGGGATTGAGAATTGCTCCTCTTCGACCACCACCTCAGATTCTTCCTCAATTTCCTCCATCTTTGGGGTAATTGGTTGAGGAGTCGGTTCCTTAAGTGTCTTACCACTTCGTGTGGTAAACACTTTCATCTCTCTCTTAGGGTTCGATATGCTGTTGCTAGGAAGACTACTCGAAGACGGTTTACACATTATAGCCTCAAACATGGATGAGATTTTACCCTCAAACATAGATTGCTTCTTATCGGCCTTAAGCATCTCTTGTTTTATTTCATGTTGCCCTTGTTACATCTTTTGTTGGTTTTGTTGTAACCTAGTTACATTACCCTCTATTTTGTTGGTGTGGATCTTAAGCTCATTTGCTAACTCATTTTTCAACTCCTTTTTCAAGTCATTCTTAAACTCGGATCTTAGGCTAATGATCTCTCTTTGAATATTATCAAACCTAGCATCATTTCCAACAAATTCATTTGGAAGATCTTTCAAGATTTGCAAACTCTTGTTGTTGTTTTGAAAATCATTGTTTTGATTTTAGTTTAAAACTTGATTAGTATTAGCCCCTTGATTCCCATAGTTGTTACCTTTGTAATTGCTTTTGTAACCAACTTGATTGTTCAGATAGTTGTTAGCATTTTGATTGGGAGCAAAACCCGGTGGAGTCATTTGATTAGAGCGAGTAACTTGACCGTTTTGGTTGTAAGTTCGCGTGGCCGCGTAGGCACTCGAAGTGTTACCATCGTTGGTAATGCACTCGGAGAAATCATGACCTCCACCACAATACATGTAAGAAACCTCAACCGCTTTAGCCGTAGTGGAGCACGTTGTTCACCAACTTTAAATTTAATCAAAAGTCCTTTAAGCTTATCAAAGATTCTGTTCTCCAAATTTGCCTCAATTTGGCAAGCATCGATGGTATGAGAAAATGAAGGTGAAGCCGAAGACGAAGCCTTACGAAAACTCGATGTGTTACGAGGAATATAAACCTTAGACCTATTCTCAATAATCAACAACGCTTCCTCGACCATTTTACACAAAAAATTACCACCTGCGGCGGCATTAAGATAATCTCTCTCATGATCGTTCAATTCATTGTAAAACATGTCACTTTGATGCAAGTCGGAAAAACCGTGATGAGGACACTCATGTAACATTTCCTTAAACCGATTCCAAGCCGTAGAAAAACTCTCATTAAACTCTTGTGAAAATTTAGAAATCTCATTTTTCAAATGCGTGGTCTTAGAGGGTGGGAAAAATTGGTTCACTAATTTTGAAACGAGATCCTTCCACGTCAATATAGAATTGGGTGGCTCTTTCTCTAACCAAATTTTAACGGGACCCGCTAAGGAATACGGAAAAAGCATTATCTTAATCGAGTCGTTAGAGACGTCCTTAAACTTGCAAGTGGCGGTAAGACGATTAAATTGGCGGATATGGTTGTGAGGGTTGTCCTTTTCATCACCACGAAATTTGTTGTTTTGGATCATTGAAGGTCTACGCAATCTTAGGATTTGGTAAACTATGGATTGATCTATTGATTTAATGGTGGAGATGGGGAAGAAGGAGATGAGGGTATAGAGAGAGAAAGGAGAGAAAAGAAAAGTAGAGAGAGAAAGAGAAATTTATTAAATGAAAGTTGTAAAATAAAAAGAACCACCCCTCCTAACATGCTAGGAGGGGTTATATATAGCCCACCCTACATGTGGGCTATATGGGCTATACTTGGATCACGAGCCTAATACATTAATATATCGTTGGAGCGACCGATCCTTCATAAATACGTAAAAACGTATTTCCAACAATCTCCCCCTAAGGGAGGTCGCTCCAAGTTACAAAGTTCTAAATATTCTATATCTCGTGATCTATGCTAACTAAGATGTGACCGAGACTTTATTGGGAAAAACGTATTTCCAACAATCTCCCCCTAAGGGAGGTCACATCTTTTTACAAAATCTTAAACCTAGCATCTATGCTTGAGTCTTCGATCTTGTTCTTGTGAATATGCTTGATTTGATCTTTGACTTAAGTCTTGAGCATGTTTTCTTTCCCTGACCTTGTGCATTCGTCACTTGTGACATTCGCCTCTTCGTGACTTCATGTTCCACATACTTATACCTTTAAATTCTTGAAAGCTTCAGAGTTTGATACAGCGGAAGACTTGACCTTCAGACTTTCTTGAATTTGTTGAAGTACTAATTGTATGTAGTATAAGCATGTGGTGACGACTTCTTCTGGATTGTACACCGCGATGCCACCTTTTTGTTACGCTGCATAAGACAGTTAGCAACAAACAATATACACGGATGAAATGGCCTTGAACATTTCATTCTAATTCGGTAGCATTTTACCTCCGGTTGGTGAAGACCGTTGGACGATATTAAATATCGTACTTGTGGCAGGTAGTTTCAATAAAGAACCTCCTTGACAAGATTTCGCGGGTAAACCTGTTCTCTTTACTCGACCGTCCAAAGCTGACTGCGAACGTAAAGAGTGAATCATTTGGATAATATTATCCGCATGATTTGAAGCCGTCAATTCATGTTCCTGGAACAAGTGAAGTTCAATTAAGAACCGCACCATCGTTGCTTTCCAGTTGTCACTAGCTTGATTCATATAGAATCTTGCAAGTTACCTACCAAGTGCTGTTTGATGTTAACACTAGAAGGATTTCCATTCGTCACAGTAAATATTTAATAGTATTACTCTGAATGTTCTGGCAAGATCACTAAGATATTGCGTAGAGGCCTGGAACGTGTTTAAATTCATTTAAGAATTAAACCACTGTTGCTTTCCAGTTATCACAAGTTTGATTCATAAAGAATTGCACAAGTCACCTACCATGAGCTTTTTGATATTCGCTCAAGAAGGATTTCCATCTTCATTGTAAATACTTTCGTATTACTCGGATGTTCAGGCAAGATCATGAAGATTTTGCGTAGGACTCTTAAGATCTTTCTTACTTTTCACAGTGTGTGAAGAAGCAAGGAAATATGAAAGTGTGTCCTAATGAGATATTTGATGATCTCAAATGGCTCTAGACTCGATCGTGCATTTTGGATTTTAGTGATCGGAGGCTGGAGAGGAGTGCCACCTTTTCAATACCAATTTATTCGGAGTGAATAAATCAATAGATAATGTGTTGTCTCCGTGTGATTAAAACAAATATCTTTTGAGAGATATTTGAGTTAGCTGGGATGGGTTGTGCCTTGCATCACTGGGACCATGATGTCTATCTTCAATATCGAGAATCATAAATGATCTCAATAGCATATGAATTGACCCGGTTTCTGCCTAAGTTGTAAGGAGGGCTACGTTCTTTACACCCTTTATCTTTACAATTCTTTTTCATTCTTCAACCCCTTCAATGCTTACCAATACGTCATAACTAGCACCTTGTTGTGATTGTTCCAGTGCTAACTTAAGTACTTGGTCGGCATTCAGCTACGTTCACAATCTTTCTCCATCTTTCCTAAGGACTACTATTTCTAGCTATGGAATGTCCTTAGGAAGATTCCTCCGGTTCTAGAGAAATCATTGGACTTTAACCTATCCTACCATCCTTATGTCACCACAATCTTCACCGCCGTGAATAGAGATGTTTTGGGTAAGTGTATGTCACCATGAAATCCATTTTGAAGTGCAAATCCATTTGCTCCCCCTTAACATATGCCACGATATTCGAAAACATTTGGCACATGTCGGGATGAGCTAACACGTTAAGTCAAACCATTTGTGATTAATCATTTCCCATATTAAATCACATTTTCTCCCCCATATTAAAAATATTAACCCAATCGATGTTTTTAATATCAATTGATTTAATAGCATTTTAAGAAAATTTGGGAAGAAAAATGCAAATCCAATTATCTTCATGAATTACACAAGCTCCCCCTCAAATTAATGAGGGTCTACTTGAAACGTAAATTAAATACCTTTTAAACACAAGTGTAAGGTATTTATCACGTGCAAAGATCATATATGATAATGAATTCACAATATTAACAATTTACGAGGTTGGACCTGAATGATGGAGAACATCATATGAAAGAAGCACATGGTTCTTGTTCACGAATGTTGGTCTTCCTCGTAACTTCTGAAATTATCTTCCCCTTTACACCATATGGACAATTGATATCGTTGTCTTGACACCAACTTGTGAACTATTGGCACTTTCGGCATCGAAGAGTCTGAACGCTTGACAATTGCTCCCCCTCAATTGTTGACCCGTGTTCTACTTAAAGAGCTGTAGTCGTCGTTTGAGTAGTCGCATCGTCTAGTATGTAGATATCAATTGCAACGAACTTCGGATTGAGGAGTTGATAACTTCGGATTTTGAAGTCAAAGCTTTCCGGAGAAATGCTTGACTTCAATGTGAAAAGCGGGTTACTATCAGAAATAATAGCAAACCATATGGAGCATGTTTTAAATCTTTTAAACTTCTGCTCGAACTTTATTTACAACCCCGTGTCATTATTGAATGACATTTCTAGGTTCGTAAATATTATCGATTCCAGAAGACGTGCTCTTTTTATCAAAACGTTTTGAACACACAATTTTGAAAGATTTAGAAAAACCTTTTGAAAAATTCTTGAAAAATTGTGTTCAAAGTTTTGAAAACCAATTACTTGAGCTTAATATGTTGAATATCTTAAAGGCGAGCTCAAGTCCGAGAAGTTGTAAACTTCCCGTTGTTAAGGATAAGTTACCATCGGCGATAAACTTTCCTTTTATCTGATGGACGAGTCCTAAGCTGACATTTACTTAGAAGTCGTTTTCATGAGCTTGAAAACTTTGACTGTTTTAACGGAAAGCTCATGACCGAGAAACGTTAATTTCTCGTTATGAGGAAAAGTTCTCTTATTTAAAAGATACACTTTCCTTTCTGAGCTTAAAACTTTGAATGTTTTAATACAAGCTCATGACCGAGAAAGGTGAATTTCTCGTTAAGAGGATAAGTTATCATAAAAGATAAACTTTCCTTTATTTTAAGTTCAAGTTACAGTCTGACATTTAACTGTAAGTCATTTACACGAGCTTAAAACCTTTGAATGGTTTTAACGTAAGCTCGTGTCCGAGAAAATTTAATTTCTCGTTAATGAGGATAAGTTTATCATCGGCGATAAACTTTCCTTTCTTTGAAGAGTGGGTTATAGACTGTCATTTATCTATAAGCCTTGATGCATGAGCTTAAAAACTTGGAATGTTTTTGATATAAGCTCATGCCCGAGAAAAATGAATTTCTCGTTTTTAGGATAAGTTTATCATCGGCGATAAACTTTCCTTTCTTTGATGAGCGAGTTACAGTCTGTGATATGACTTTAAGTCCTTTTGATAAGCTTAACCATGAATCCCCTGAGACACTTGTTTCTTCGAAATCTGTTTCTTCAGCAACCAAACTCTAAGAGTATCCTTAGTTGAACGGTATACAATGATTGGACCGCTTCGTTCTTTTGGAACATCAACTTTGGTACCTGCATTCTCATTAGAAATTTGCATGCTTTGATATGGGTTAGGGATATCTATCTTAGAAGCAAGTGGGGGTTCACAGCTGTCTTTTCTTGTGCCAGAGGCGACCTGAGTGGATGATTCACTTATCTTAGTTGGCAAGCGTTTCCGTTTATAGAAAACCTTAAGTTCAGGCTTAAGTGATGTATCATCTTTATCAATTTCCTCCCTAGTAGTCTTAGTAGAATCGGAGACTATCCTAGTTAAAGGGCACTCGTTTCCTACAAGAATGAAAGTTCTACCAGTGGGGCGCCAAACTTTACCAAAGGGTTTGATTTTAGCTATCCACTGGGACTCAATTCTAGCACGGGAGTTCACCTCATCAAGTAATTTTTTGATACAAGAATCATGATTTACCGTAAAGACACATTTTCTACATGTTTTACAAGTAGCATATTTAATGTCAGAGTATTTCCTAGATGATTGATCGATGCTCCTAGGAGACGTCATGCTACGCTTAGCAGTGTTGGGTAATCTAGAAGGCATCTGACTAGGTTGGACATTGCTATCTCTTACATGTGTCTTTTGAATAGTTTCCCTTTGACCGAAATCATGGCGCACATTAGTTGAACTAGTTCTAGACGTGTTCTTTAAACTATTCTTAGAGAAAGTAGAGGCAATCATGTGATGAGGTCTTGCTAAAACTGATTTAGTCACATTAGGCCTAGTTGGTGGAGTGACTGTTCTAGAAATATGACCCAAATCAACGTGGGAGGCAAACCGCGGTCTCGAGGATTGTGGTCGCTCGGATCTAAATGCAGTAGGTTGTTTGACAATCGGTTGTCTGACGAACTGATTTGTAGGCGGTTTCCCCAAGATTGATGGTTTTTCAAGCTTAGTGTCCACACTAGGTCCTTTAGTTTTCCTCAATTCGTTTTTCAACGCAGCTATAGCAAAGACCTTTTCTTGAACATGGGCTTTTAACGTTTCATTCTCTTTGAGCAATCTATCTTGGGATGCCAATTTAGACTCTAATAACTGGATTTGTTTCAAAAGATTATCCTTTTCAGCTTTAGAATCTAAAACTTTTTGATCCAATTTTCTTTCAAGAACAACGTTTGACTTTTCAAGTTTTTCAAAGTATGTTTCAAATTTGTCCGTTTTCTTAGAAAATTCAAGTTTGGCATCCTCAAGATCTTTTGATTGTTGAGCTACAATCGTTTCGAGCTCTCTAATCTTGGAATCAGAAGCAGTCAACGAAGCAGTTATAATACAATTATCATGATGTACTATAGCATTCTGAACAATCTCTCCCCCATTATGACTTACATCGGATGAATCAGAAGTGGTATTTCTATCAATCTTTTCCATCCCATGTTTGTCATAATTAGGTTCAGAATGCTCAATATGCGGCATGTCATCAGCATATACATCATAAACAACATTACATTGTACCATGTTTGCAGGCTCTGCGTCATAAATGGGTAAGGTGTCACCAAGAGAAATCTCGTGAACATTCCCCGACGTGCCACTGGTATCATGTTGTCCTCCTGATTCCGTGCTCTTACCATCATTATGCTCCAAGTTGTCAACCGTATGACCATTCTCCTCTTGCATCTGCGTCATTGATTCTTGCACTCCATTATCATACGCTTGCTGAAGTCGAGATCTTTCATAAATTGAAGACGAGACCGATGTCATGAGTTTCAATATTGTATCACGGAAAACTCGAAGCTCGGTATGTGTATCTCGAAAAAATGATTGGCAAATCACCGAACTTTCAGACTTGATGATATCGAATTGGAGGAAAGGCATGAGTTGTGTCACAAGAGTCTTATATGCAAGTGTCGATGCAGAGTGATTAAAGTTGTCATTGTTGAGTTGCTCGGCGAGTTGGGCCAACGTGGTGAATATTGAGTCGATGAATATATGACGATCTTGACCAAAGATTGTCACAAATTCGCTCCCTCCTTGAAGCCGTGAAAGAGTAACTAGATAATACTGAAGCATTCGAAATGAAGTTATACTACTTTCTCTAGCGTTGTCTTGCACTTGATGCAATTTCTGCAAGTCTCCCTCTCGAAAAGTTGAATTCAAAGATTCCATTGAATTTTGTTGGAATTTCTTGGATCTTTGTTGGGACACAATAATTTCGTGGTCGTAGTTGATTTCGAGATTTCACAATTCGAGAAGAAACTTAGAATTTGAAATACACGGGATATGACAAAACCAACAAATGATCCGTAAAGAACTCTAAAAAAAATCCTCGAGTGATGATGTAACTCTTTTCTCGGCTCAAAAATTGTAGTCGGCTCAAAAGATGATAAAATAAATCGGAATCCAATACAACCTCGGCTCACTCTAAAAATAAAGCCCGTAAACTATTTAACCCAACCTTTAGTTAATATAGTGATCGGCCGAAAAATTATATCCAAAATTATTATTAACTTTGCTAAAAATGTGTTTAAAACCTAACTTTGAAATAAAACTTGTCTTAATTAAACTTTGCCAAAAGTGTGTTATAAAAAAAAAAATAAAAAATTTTTTTTTTTTGATAAAAAATGATACACCGAATCACAAAGTATATCACCTCCCCTACTTTTTCTCACTTGCAACGTGTATCCAACAAATAAAGTTAAAGTACTACACGTGTTTTACTCCCACTAATATAGCAGATATCCTCCTTCTTGTATCCTCCGCCCACTCACTTTATAAATCTAAAAAAAACACATCGAATCTCACTTCTTCAAACAATCGTTTTCTTCTCACCTACTCAAATAAAATCCTCCGTCTCTATCTCTTCTCCCTTATATCTCTCTCTCCTCTATAACCTAAACCTTCTACCTACCTATTTCGCACCTACCTAGATAACTCCGTCTCACTTCCCTCAAACTAAACCTATTCCCTTGTATCTCTCTCTCTCATCTGCCAAAAAAACGAATCTCCTCACAAAGCTTCCGTCTCACTCCCAAAACCAATTTCAGTCACCCAAATCTCACATACAACACCCTTTCTATCCTTTCAATTGATCCTAATACCTAGATCAAAAGTTTACACAAACAAGATCCTTACAATCAGAACAAATCAATCCCAACGAAAATAACTTGTTGCTACGAGAGACACTAGCGAAATTTCAGTCTTCAAGATCCTGTATGGGGTCTCGGGTAGGTCGTAATGGTGGTAGTCTCGTTTTTTTTTTAGTGTGTTTTAATCGAAAGAATGAAATGATTATAACTTGATTGTTATAAATCTTTCATATTTGATTTTGAATATCAAATACAGTTAGATCTGTGATGATGAAATCATGGAAGATCCAAAGATCTTGACATGCATGATTTGACTTTTAATCGAATCAAAAGAAAAAATTAAAATCTGAGATCTATATATATTATGTTTGAGGAGTTTGAGTCAGTCAAGATTTTTCGAGTATTGAAAAAGGATTTGGATTTGAAAAAGGATTTGGATTTGAGAAAGGATTTGGATTTGAGTCTTGAAAGAAAGGTTTTTCGAGTCGAGGGTGTTGTGAATGATTTGTGGGGGCTGTGTTGAGTCTGTCAAAAGTGGTCGAGTTTGAGACTGTTGTGTGCGTGAGGTGAGTGAGGGTGTTAATGTCGAGAGTGGGTTTGATGTTCGAGTCTTGTGAGAGTCCAGTCGTTGGTGTGTGGGTTTTGTTGGTCGAGAGATTGTGGTGTTAGAGTCTTATGGTGAGTGGTGTTCGAGGTTGGGGGGTTTGGTGTCCTGATGAGAGTGAGGGTTCGTGAGTCTGAGTTTTTTAGTCGAGAGTTGAGTGAGTCGAGTGTAGTGACCGAGAGTCTTTGTTGTCGAGAGGTGTAGGTGTGAGACGAGATGATTTGAATGTTGAGTTTAGTTTGTTTTGATGTTGAGTTCGAGTCTGATTTCCCGTTATGTTTGAACCTCTTTTTTTTGTCTTATGCGGAATAATCCTATGCGGAATAATCCTATGCGGAATAATCCTGCGGAATAATCCTATGCGGAATAATCCTATGCGGAATAATCCTATGCGGAATAATCTGTTATGCGGAATAATCTGAAAAGGAAACAGAAAGTGGATACAGATGGATCAAAACGAGAGGGTTTTGACAGATTGGTTGGGGGAAGAAAAGAAGAAGAGAACTGATTAAAAAATGACTGAATAAAAAATGATTAAAAATGACTGTCACCCAGATAAAGAACCTGATTAAAAAAAAATTGATAAAAAAATGTGATTAAAAACTGATCTAAAACTGATTGGACAAGCTATAACAAACTAATTGAATATTTAAAGAAATTGATTATTTAAAAAACTGATTCTAAATGGATGATTTTTTAAAAGAAATTAAGACTGATCTAAAAAGAAACAAAACGGATGATTATTAAAAAGAAACAAAACGGATGATTATTTATAAGAAACTGATTTTTAAGAAACTGATTATTAGAAAAGAAAAGATTTTTCAATCAAATCAATAGATAAAAAAATACAAATCCTAATATTTAACCATGGCTCTTGATACCAATTGAAGGTCTACGCAATCTTAGGATTTGGTAAACTATGGATTGATCTATTGATTTAATGGTGGAGATGGGGAAGAAGGAGATGAGGGTATAGAGAGAGAAAAGAGAGAAAAGAAAAGTACAGAGAGAAAGAGAAATTTATTAAATGAAAGTTGTAAATTGAAAAGAACCACCCCTCCTAACATGCTAGGAGGGGTTATATATAGCCCACCCTACATGTGGGCTATATGGGCTATACTTGGATCACGAGCCTAATACATTAATATATCGTTGGAGCGACCGATCCTTCATAAATACGTAAAAACGTATTTCCAACAATCATCGACAACAAACGCGTCTTAACTTCAAAATTCTCCGCAAGGATGGCGGGAATCACAATCGCTTCTCCATAACCCTTGGTGGGTGCTTGAAGTAACTCCATCATAGTTCGATTAGCCATGGTAGCTTCTTGTTCTATGATAGGTTCGTCAATAGGAGATTCTTCACTAGAAAGGTTAGGTGTGGTTTCCTTTCGGTTTTTTCGTTTACGTGCACGCATTGCTTGATTATAAGTAAGCATAAACGTCACGTACAACGTGGGGATAAGAAAAGAAGATTCTTTTTGGTGTTTTTAACTTTTTCTATTTTTTTGTGGTTTTTGATTGTTTTTACTTTTTTTGGATTTTGTGATGTATTACGTAGACAAAAATCTACAAATCTCTCCTCAAATAAAATCTCTTGATTAAAGGAGCCTCAAGGAAAGAAAACGATCACGTGAAGTGAACGCCTTCGATGACTTTAGAACATTGGTGGAATTACCAAAACGTTCAAGAGGGTTTAATCAATTGAAACCAAGAAAATATATATGATATGTAGATAATACTTTGGTTGGCAAACCCTCGATTAGCCCTTTTTATCTAAACACGCACAAGCAAGAGGGGAAACGAGACGACGCGAAGCACTTAAGAGCCTTTTTTCTTAGTGTATATTTTATAATACCCGCCTTATACCCACCTTATAGTTTGTGTTTGTCAAAATTAAGCTTCACAAAAGTAATTATCTATTTTGCCTTTTTTCTTTGTTTGATATTCGAATACAATGATCGAGTGATGAAATCCCGAATCAAGGTTGTGTTTTCACACTTTTGGAGTGCATGTGAATTTATTGTTCTACGTATACAGTATAGTAATATTCACACAAAAACGAAAAACCAATAATACATATTAGTAGAGTGCTACTAATACAATTATATTTATGGATAGTATAAAAACAACAATTGTTCAAATCAAAACACAACACGCCTCCCCGGCAGCGGAGGTAAAATGATTGTTCTAAAATACGTCTTTTAGGAAAAAGAACGTAATAGGGTAAGTACGACGGTTTAGGAAAACCGTGCACAAATGACCCAAGTAGTTGTGAGTTCGTTCTCAAGGAGGCTAGTGTGTTGTGTAAGAAATGATTAAGTGTTTGTGATTATGATTATGAGAAAAGAAAATAGAAAAGAAAATAGAAAAGGATGACGGTTACAATTCTAAATTAAACTAAGACGAAAAGTCGTGCACGTAAAACCGTAAAATATGACGAAATTTAAAAATTAACCTAAAAATTCCTAGAAAATTACAATAAATCCTAAAAAATGTAATTAGAGTTTAAAAAAAATCAAAAATCACTAACCTTTTATTTAATTAAATATTAATTTTTTAATGCTAATTAAAGCCCAAAAATAATTTAATTAACAAAAAGCCCAAAATGAGATTTTTCAATTTGTAAACCTCTAAAATAACTTAAATAAATTAAAAACTATTTTTTAAAAATTTAGAATTAATTAAAACTATTTAAAAAGGATTAAAAACTATAAAAACCTTAAAATAATTCTAAAAACTATTTAAATGACAACTATATTAATCTAAAAATTATAAAATTCCTAACTTAATGAATTTAAACTAGGAAAAATGAAAAACTTGCAAAAATCTTAAATTTAATTTTTAATAATAAAACAATAATAAAATGTTAATAAAATCCAAAATTTATAAAAAAGTATAAAAAGTTGAAAACTTGTTTATTTTAACCTAATAAACATAGAAATGAACTTGAATTACCAAAAATACCACTATTGGGCCTCCAGATGGGCCAAACATTGAAACAGGCCCTTAATGGGATGAAAATAGGCCCAATAAGAAAAAGTTCACAAAATAAGCCCAAAATCTCCTATCTGACTCAAAATTCAATTTTAAACACAAAATGTCAAAGGCCCAAAAGCTGAAAGTGAGCTTATCACAACTTATTTCAAAGTAGCTTATTCTTAATGGGCTTTTTGGCCCATTAAGCTATAAGCTGATGTTATAAGCTGAAATTTAACACACAACATTCTCTTGACCTAATTAAGATGTTTGTAAAAATAAATTTGGAATAAGCCTAAGAAATAAGCCTGAAATAAGCAAAAGCTCTCTATAGAAAATGACAAAATAGTCGTTTTTGAGTTCTAGGCCACCGTAAGTGCTGATTCAACTTGCAAAAGATTTTAAATGACAAAACTAAGCTTAATAACCAAAAAGATTTCAAATAAGCACAATGAATAAGCTGGAAAAAGCAATAAGCACTTATATTAAAAGTTAACTTAGTTGGTTTTCTAGTCAAACCTAAAAGTCAAACCCTAATATGCTCCAGATTAGACAACTGGGTCAAATGATGATGAGTGATCACAAAATCAAAGTTGTTGCAAGTCTGGGTAAGCTAAAATAGCTTATGAATAAGCTGTTTGGAAATCAACACTAGTAGTGGCTAGTTTTGAGTGTCCACCAGTGGGCAAAGTTACCACTGCTTGACCAACTTGAATTTTTGTCTTTTGTGGATTTTTGTTAGAATCAATGAACACCAAGACACACTTATAACCAGTGGGTTATAAGGAGTCAATAACAATCACAAAATCACAAAAACTAACAGCCAATTGATACAGTTAATTCAAAAAGCATACAGATATTGCACAGACATGTTCATAAGCAGTTTTTAACAAAATAAGCAGATTTAGCAAGATTATGCCAACCAAATTGAACCAAATGCACACAACAGCTATAATAAATTCAAATGAACATAAATTAACTTGTTTCACGCACTGGATTAAAGATTAGACAAAGATTCAAAAAAATCAAAGTCACTGATGAACAAAATGAAGAACACAAATGAGGTTGCTGATATACTTGACCACAGATCCAATTTCAAACCCTCAAATCATTCAAACAGGTTATATAAACTTTGTTTAATCAATTTTTATCCCTAAACATGCATACACTCTATGTGTTTCCAAAATCTTAGGTCAAAATAATCAAAATCAAAGCAGTTATAGCACTTAATGAGATTTGATGTTTCAAAGAGCAAACTTGGAAAATATCAGAACACAAGCACTTGTATAGCAGATATAAACACAAACCAACACTTAGCACTTACTCAAAATCAAACTAGAAACTTAAAACAGTAGACCCAAACACCCGTTTCACTTTTTAATCCAAGATTTAAACAAGTAAATGTGTGTTTTAGTTTTACCCAAGCCTAATCTAGCATCATAACAACAATATCATGCAGTATTAAGAAGATTCAAGCCACAAGAACAACACTTATAACGGCAGAACACAAAAATCACAAAATCAAGTATTTTTAATAGATTTTGGGTAAGAAGGCCCAAACCTCATGAATGTAGATCCACACTTACGAATTTTTGATCTTATGTGCCTAGCTTAACAAGGCACAAGCTTCCACAAAGCTGCTAAGAGTAACAAGGTTAGAACAAGCAATATATAAAACTGAAAATTGAAAAACAAAGTTAATTAATGCAACCTTTGTACCCACTCCTTGATTATCCCCAAACCACAAGCTCACAACACCTTGATAATCTTCTTATCAGGGTGCTATGATCACTTGTAATCCAAAAATTCCAAGGTTGTACCAAAGAACTTAGCAAAATATCATATTTGAGAAAACTTGGCAATTTCTTTCACAAGGTTTGAAAACAGGTATTGATACTTAAAAATCATAAATATGAAACAATAACAAGCATAAATTAAGATTGGCACTTGGATTTCTTCAACACATTCAAACATTTCTTCAACACATTCAAACACTTTTTCATTAAATTGAAAGAAGGATTTACAGAAAGTTGAACAAGGAAAAACCAAGAGCAAATGGAAATGAAGGACCCTATACCCTTTATATAGAGGGTGTACATGGCCTTAGTTAACTATAAAACTGAAAACCCTAAGCATTGTTCTTCCAGAAATGCCCTTGAGGTTTGAAAATATGCTTGATCATGTGAAGGAGTGTTGGACGTTTGTGAAGGTGTAAAGCTGGCCCAATTGTGATCAATGGTCTCAAATAAGCTTAAGTTGTAAGCTTCAATAGGGATGGTTGATTCTCTACATGGTTTGGCATTATCCCCAAAAAACGTATGCATGGGGCTATTCATGTGACTTCTTGGTTGATGATGTGGCAGGTTTAAGGTTTGGGATGTGATTAGTACCACCTTAATCTTAAATCTGGAGATGATTAAGGGCTAATTCATTGTAGTTAAGGAAAACCCAAATTTGCTGAGGAACATGAAGAACATGGGTTTAGATCTTGTTTAACATTTAAATAGTTGTTTGGCGCGTGTTTATTAACTAATTAATATTAGTTAATTAAACCGGCTGAGTGGAGGGTGACATGGCAAGGGGTTGAGTGGTGATTGGTGGAAAAGTGGTAGTGGGGCACGTGTCCACACACCACTGGTCTAGGTTAGTATTGTGTCTTGGCAGTTTTAATCCCCCATATTTGTTTCTCCTTTCACTTCATGTTTTAAATGCACAAAATTGAAATCCTTTGTTAATAAAGTTTCAGTTTTCACACTTTTGCCCCAAAAAGTTTTGTAAAGGTATTTCAAGGGTATTTCTTGTAATTTGATGATTCTTCAAAGGTTGTTTTTGGCATTTCTTCATTATTAATGGTCATGAATTGTACGATTGACTTCTTGGAGGACTAATATTGACAAGTCTTCATAAATGAGGGACCATTCTTGCTAATTATTCAAAGTTAAGGGTCCTTTTTGTAAATTTGACAAACTTTAAGGGCCAATCTTTTAATTATGAATAAACAAGGGTTTAAAGTTTCAATTCTTAAATATTGGAGGACCCTTCTTGTAAAATCTTCAATTCTTCAAGGGTTATTCTTGGAAAATCAACACTAGGGCTTGGTTCATTGTGCGACTTCGTTTCCCGTGTTCATTTTTGCTTGTTTCTTGTGATCTTTTTTCCATTTTCTCAATATCTGTACCTAAAATACACATTGAACAAACACAAGCATATATTTCGCATTTTTCATGATATTTAATGCATTTTAAGCCCATTTTGGATGATGAGACTATGTATAAAAGCAGTCTCATCACATGGCTAAGTATTCACGAGTCTCTTTAATTAGAGGTCTTTAAATAGTGAAGAACAAGAAGTGATAGAGTTAGACAAGTGATCATGCTAAACGTAGACCATGAAAATGTTCTTTCAAAAACTCATATGTTTTTAATTGTGGCCTTTTCTCCCATAAGATCAATGCATTAGGACAAATAAATTGCAATCATTAAGGTCGTACGATTTAATAGGTTACTTAGCTTCTAGCCCAAGATCGTTTAAAAGTTGCTCATGTTCGAATAGAGTTCATAGCCAATGCATAACTTATTGAAGAGGGACGCGAAGATTGGCGAAGTACAAAAAGGCCCTAACAAGGCATGAGGACTCCATTTTGTTGCTAAAGATCCAAGATGATGTGAAGTATCATTATTCCAAAATTAATATGAAGGATCAAGATACACGACGAAAAGCAGTTTACTCCTATAAAGATCATGGATAAGTCTATCCAAAAAGACCCTAACAAGGTATGAGGATAAATATATCCAAGTCCTAAAAGGAGGGGGATCGTTGTATATCAAAATCCCAAATAAATATTAAAGAAAAATGATGAAGTCGTGGTCCAAGTTTGAAGAATCTCTCAAAAACGTCAAGTGAAGAATTCCAAATATGAAGAAAAGACCATTATTTCAATAACGTCTCTCAAGATTTGAAGTATGAAGTAAATGCCAAATATCGGTCCGAGAAAGGTCTCAAATCGTGAAACAATTTATGCCAAGATATGAACTTAAGGAGATTACGAGAAGCCGTTTTAAAAGATTTTGTCCTTTGGCTAACTATCGATTAAATCGTGCTACTTTATTTTCGGACTAATAAATATCTCAATGAGTCAATATGAATCACTTGTGATCTATGAAAATAGTTAAGAAAATTCTTGATACATTTTCTTTTCATTATAATTAGGATTGCGGGGAGAAAAGGTATTACACAATTTGAATGTATGAGTAGTGTTAGCATTGTGACTTGTACCAAAAATGATCTCATTTTTGCACTTAGCATGGAATGTATGAAAATCAAGGATGACAAATTTTACTCTATAAAACATTTACTTGTTTTTATTCTTTGACCCTAAAAGTCACATTCACGTGATGAAAATCATACATAATGTCTTTACACATCATAGTAGTAGTATAGAAAGTTTAAATTTTAATAAAGGATCATAAAAGTGAATTTTGGAGATGCTTAGATACTTTATTTTAGCATTGCGTGAGGGCACGACAATGATTTAGTATGGGGGAGTAAGTGATGAGACTGCAATTATACATAGTCTCATCGTTCTTTTTTGGCTTTAAATGCATATAAATGTCATAAAATGCCATATATTATGCTTGTGTTTGTTACTTGTATAATTTAGGTATGGATATCGTGAAAAAGACAAAAGATCAAAAAAACAAGGAAAAACGAACACGAGAAACGAAGCCGCACAATGAACCGGGCCCTAGTTGTGATTTTCTAAGATAAAGTCCTTGTAGAATTGAAGTACAAGAAAAGTCCCTCATCATTGAAGAAATGACACTTTATACCCTTGTATATTCATAATTACAAGTTTGGTCCCTAAAGTTTGTCAAAATTACAAAAAGGTCCACCAACTTTGAAGAATTGGCAAGATTAGTCCTTCAAAATTATGGATATGCCAATATTAGTCCTCCTCAAAGTCAAACATACAAGAATACCTTCAAGTATCAAGAAAGTTCAAGATTGGTCCTTCATATATCAAGAAATATGCAAAACAAGTCCTTATGCCTTTTCTACAAAAGTTTTGTGGCCAAAATGTGAAAAGTGAAACTTAAATAACAAAGGAAATCGTTTTGTAGGATGAAAAGACTTTGTTTACATGTTTTGCCAAAGTCTGAGGACCATTCTGCCAACCCTAACATTCAAACATGAAAATTGCGCCAAACAACTTATCTTTCTACAAAAAAACAGATCAAAGTATTTACTATTCACCTTCTTCACCCCAGTTACCAACTCACTTAAAACAAGGGGTAAATCCAAATTACCTTAACCCACCTGTGATTCCCCTTCACACGAACCTATCCCACACTTAACATTCCCCATCCCATCACCATGGACCCCACCCCAATTCCCTTTCAACCAATCACATGACGACTTCCTCTCCAAGGAATGTCACATGGACAAATCAACCACCCACATCAACTACTTGGTCCCAAAGGTATAAAGGAACGGTTTGGATCATTTTGGACAACTCATCAACTCAAAACGTCCAAGGGAAATTCTATAAATCTATAGCTAGGGTTTACATGTATTTCTTGTTCTAGTATCTTCTCATTAGCTCTATATAAGGACTCCTCAACCTGTGAGAGAGCCTTTGTTCCATTTTCTAGGAATTCTAGTGTAATACCTTTCATATCAATATAAAGTTTATGTATTTTGAAAATTTTCAATTGTAATTCCTTTTATATTAAATGAAGTTGGAGTTAGATGCTTGAATCTGAGTTCCATAATCATATTACAAGTGTTTTGGTAGTTTGTGTTGGCCACGTTTGAGTTTTGTTTAGTTTTCAAGTTTTTCAAGTTTTTGAAAAAGTGTTTTATAAGCAGTTTTGATCTAGTGATTCAAGGCTTTACCAGTTGAATCCCTTGGATTCTAGGTGTTTAGATCTGCTATTTGGCCTCTAAAATCCTTAGTGTTTGAGTGGTTAAGCTAGATCTTCAGTGGAAAAGTTTTTATAAGCTTTTGGAAAGTGGTTTTTGTTCATAAGTTTCGATATACTATCTGATTATCATCATACTTGTTACTAACCCCTTCCAAGTCTAAAAGCTTGTTAAAAGCTTGTTACCAGCAAGCTTCTAAGAAGGTTTGAGGCTTTGGTAAAGGTTGTTTGTTGCCTTGTGTTCAAAATCACATACCAAGGGTCTTGGTTCAGCTGTTGAACCATCAACAAGGCCTCTTATTGATTCAAGGACCTTGGCTACTCTGTACTTGTTGAGAATAGTCCAAGGAACATTGTTGAATCCTCCTAGGAAGTTGTGGAGGATAGGTTCACTCATTCTACCCCTTTCTCTTTTGAAATTTTTGTTAAAAATCCGTTTATGCAAGGTGCTATGTGATTTTATGCTATTCTGTTTGTGGTGTTAAGTTTTTGGTTTATTTCTGTTAGATGTCACCTAGTGGATCTATTTATGTCATAAAATCAGTAGGTTGTGTGGAAAATTAAAAAGTTTCTTTAAAAAAGTACTAAAACAAGTCTGTTTGGGATTTTTGGGATCAAAAGGCCTTGTGGCCTTGTGGCCTTGTGGCCTTGGTTCTTAGGGTTGGTTTTTACTCAACACATGTTTCTAATAAAGGTTTGATAGATGGTTAAGTTTCATAAGGTTTGGAAAAGGTTTTGCAAGTTTTTTTGAAAAATCTGTCCAAGTGTTTTAAAATTGGTCAAACACATCAACAACTCTCAAATCTTCATTTGTTGGATTGAGAGGCTGAATTTTGGTTTGTGAAGAGATTTTGTGGTGTGCTATCTGTGCGATATTTGATTATTTAATTTGGTGGCTTATTGAGGGAGCTAGGGCTTGTTGAAAGTGGCTGAAGTGGTCATTTGCATCAGCAATTTGACCACTCTTGTTTTGCTTTGAAGTTTGAATTCTAGTGCTTGCCCTGGTATTCCATTGCTTGTTATGTCTCATTTGGCTGCTTGTTAACTTGTTTTGATATTTGGTTTGCTTATTTGAAGGCTGATAAGCTTACTGGCTTATAGGTTTTTATTTGCCAAAATCCAAGTCAAGTTAGCTAACTGGTTAGCTTGATTCATAGGATTCATCCTTGAATCCTTCACAAAAAAGGCTTAAAACAAGCTCATAATCATTTGCTGAAAGTTTGGTAAAATTTGGATCACATTGACTTTTGGTCAAATAAGCTCAAATTGGCTTATTTTTAATTCCAGCTTATTGGTACATGCAACAGCTTGGATTTTTTAATAGGTGTCACTTTTCTCAGCTTATTACCAATTCTGGAAGGTTTCAGCTTATTTGGTTTAGGTTTTGCTAGAAAACAAACTTATTTGGCTTTTTTCAGTGTGCTTATTGGCTTATACAGCTTATTTCACTTGGCTTTTTGGGATTTTTTGTTGATTATTCTTATTTAAGCTATTTGTGAGCTTTTGCAAAAAGAATCAGCTTTTGAAACCCCCTAGAACTCAAATCCGACTATTTTGTCTATTACTGAAAAAGTTATTTGCTTATTTCTGGCTTATTACTTGGTCTTTTTCAAAATTTACTTTTGCAAAAAGGCTTAAAATCTCATAAGAAGATTGTGTGTTTAAGCAAAGCTTATGACATCAGCTAATTGCTTAATGGGCTTATTGGCCCAATAAGGATAAGCTTATTGACTTATAAGCTGTGATAAGCTTATTTTCAGCTTTTGGGCCTTTAGACTTTTGTGTTTAAAATCAAATTTTGAGTTGGACTGTGCTTTTTGGTAGCTTTTTGTGGGCTTTTGTTTTTGGGCTGAAAAGCCCAATTGATTTTGGACTGTTTTTACTTTAAGCCCATTTGGGGGCCTAATAAGGGTATTTTGGTAAATTCAACTTCATTTTCTGATTATTTAGGTTAAATAAACTAGTTTGTAAGTTTTTAGAATTTTTTATAACTTTTTTATTTTTAATATTATTTTAATATTTAATTTTAGTTTTTAATTATTTTGAATTGATTTAATAGGTTTAAAAATTTGGATAAATACTTTTTAGTTTTAATAAGTTATTTTTGAGGTTTACAAGTAGAAAAATATTTATTTGCGCTTTTTATTAATTTACTTGATTTTTAGGGCTTTAATTAGCATTAAAAAATTGAATATTAATTAATTAAAAGGTTTGAAAATGTTTTAATTATTTGTAAACCTTAGTTGGATTTTTAGGAATTTTTTTTTTAATTTTTTATGAATTTTTAGAGCAAGTTTTTTATTTGTCTAATTTTACGGTTTTACGTTTTTACGTTTTTACGTCTTAGTTTAATTTTATTGCATCCGTCTTTTTCTTTTCTTCCCTTTTTTCTTTCTATCAATATTAATCCAAAATCTTACAAGTTTTTCACACACAATCAACCTCCTTGGGAAACGAACTTTTTACCTTAAGGTTCATCAGCATTTGATTTACCGCTGTTACGCCTTTTACCTAAAGGGTGTAAGTTTACCACAATCAGAAACAAAGAAGTGTTGATCCCAAAACTCAGATCTTAAACCTTAGCTTATTTAAGGGTTATAGCAGAAAGAAAGAATTCAAACTACTACAAGAGAAACTTTGCAATACACAAAGTAACTAAACAAGATGCTGAAAGTAATGTTTAGCACAAGAACAAGTATTAAATCAAACGTTAAGCTTTAATATATTGATAATATACGAATACCCAAAGGTGGTATTAGGGTTTTACAACCTTAAAGCATGAAATAAAAATGAGAGAAAAAGTATATAGAACACAAAATCTAATGAGTCCTTTTATAGCACAAGGACTCATGTACAAGATAATCACTAACAAACTTGGAATGTATTCTAGAGTAGTAACAGAAACGCGTCAATATCTCTTCCAAGTTTATCCATGCAGCCGGGGCATTGACTTCTAGCAGTAACTGATCCCACTGTCTTCATTGATCAGCAGGGGGAACTTACTCTAGCATGGGGATCTTTGACCAACCAACAAGGGGATCTTTGACTCATGCATTTATTCCCAACAATCCTCTCCTAAACTTGTGCTTTCACCAAAATGACAAGTTTCTGAATAAATGCTGGTTGATGAGGATGCTTACAAATTCCCTGGCCAAACTTGACTGTGGATAAACCTAACAAGATCATAGGGAACATGATTCTTGCAATCCACTATCAAGTTAGTCTGCACCATCTTCTTCAAAGTCTCTTGTGAGAGAGGATAATAGCGATTATTGAGCAGATAGACACTTACTCTTTCCATGGACAACTCATAGACTCCTGAATTTGTGAACAACTTCCAATATAACATCTTGGCTCCATTATGTGCATCAAAAATAGGATCATTCAAATCTGTCTCATACATCCTATGCATTCTATCCCAAATCAACCAATCCTTCTCAACCCCTTCTAGAGTAGGAGGATTATCTGCAAACATCCCTTTTAGAATCCTCCACAGATCATCTGAGACTTCTCTATCCAAAGTTTGAAACATAACCCCCAGACTTTGGAATGTCTGCACTGTATCATCAGCCCTAGTTAGGTTCCACCAAGACATGCCTTTATACTGATATACATCCTATTTTACTATGGAGTATTTTCTTCTTATATCATCAGGTGAAATTTCATCAGGTTCCTCCAAAACTAAAAGTTGATCAATTTCTTCATTGGAGGGATTCTGATCTTCCCTAGTAACTACTCCAATCTTCTCCATCCTCTTCATTCTCTTGGCTGCTCTTTGTAAGTTAAGAGCAGATCTTTCACCTGCTAATGAGGATCCACCTGTTTGAGAAGTTTCCACTATTTGAGTAGTTTCATCTGCTTCTCCCTCTTCCTTTCTTTTCTTAGCTTCCCTGGCTTTCTTTATCATTTCATCTTGTTTCTTAATGTACTCTTCCTCCTCAGTTGTGCCTATGCCAAGGAAATTCTCCACACTATTGACCCTTATTACTGGAATAGCAACCTTCTCTATCTCATCAAAGGTCATCTTTCTGAAGTGTGCATCAGTGTACTTCTTGAAACTCCTAAGCATAACCTTGTAATGCTCCAATCTTCCTTTTTCAGATTTCAGATACCTTTCCTTTTTGAGTTGCATTTCTCTCTTCTCCAAGTAATCCTTTTGAAAATTAAAGGCAAAAAGTATTAACTCATACCTTTCCTCTAATGTAGCATTTACCAGTTCTTTCTCCCATTGCTCCAAGAATTCTGCTATGTTCGGTACCCTATCATCCAACTCTCTATGCATAATTTCAATTTGTTTGAGCTTCTCTCTTGGCTGCATCAGTACCTTCTCAGTGTCTGAGAGATCTAATTTAGAGACATCTAGTTGTGCCTCCTTACTCCTCTTTTGTATCCTCTCCTGTTCCATATGTAACTCTTCTTCTTGCATTCTTTGAGCCACAAACTCATCATGTTCAGTCTGAGCCCTTATCTCTTCTAGTGTTCTATGCTTGAATTTCTTCTTGGGATGTTCAACCATTTTCCCCTTCCCTTTGTCTTTTGGATCCACTGCTGGTGTTGCTTTGGGAGCAGTCTTTCCAATTTGTATCCCCTTCTAAGCTGGATGTCTCCTTTTTCTAGCAAACGTTTGAGAGAAAGCTGCTCTTGTAGGTGTAATAGTAATAGCAGGGGGAATACTTACAGCAGTGGGATTAATACCGGTATGGGAAACTTTTTTTGTACCAGGGGCTTCTTCTTGATGACCCATATTTAGCAATGTCTGAGCTACATCCTTTGTTTCACTCCCCTTGTCACTGCCCTTCTCATCACTAACCACTTTTTCTTTACTAGCTTCCACTAGGAAATACATACCATTCAGTAGACTCATCTGTGTTGGGTACTTCCTCCCCTTTGGAAGCATCCTCATATGTGGATATAACCAGCTGTGGTCTTCTCCTCCCCTCAAGTTTAGCAAGTCTGGTTTCCAAGTTATTAATTACCAGACCTTGCTTTTTGACTTTTTGTACCAGTTATGCATTTTGCTTTTTCAAGCTAATGCACATATTCGTCAATTCCAATGGTGATAGTGGTTGCAGTCTGCTCTCAACCCTAGTAGGAGATTGCTCTCCTCTTTGGGTATCACTGAGTGAGCGAGTGGACTTACTTGTGGTGTCACTGTCCTTCGCATCCCTTGAGGATGAGACAGTAGTGGCAGCCAAATCCCCAGGTTGCTCCACACCCATGAAGGCTCTCCTCTCTACATCTGGTGAAGGTGCACTAGGCAAGGGAGACCTAACAAACCTGGTTTTGCTCCTTCTTTCATGTTGTGGATTGGCAGGGGGTAAATCACTAGCAGGGGCATGAGCAGATGAAGCAAGGGTATCAGCAAGTGTGGTTTGGGCTGCTCTGGGTTTTGAAGCAGCTTCACTTCTAATCTGATTCAACATGGTTTTTGTTAAAGGCACTGCTCTACCAGAAAGTTGTGGGGTGTTTGGTGTAAGGGTGGTGAATAGTTTAGTGGTGTGTGGATTGGCTGTGAAGTAATTTTTGTGTCTAATAGGTCCATGCTGACTCATGTCAAGCAAAATTTCTATAAACCTTGGATACATACAAAATTTGGTACTGCTTTTGACATTTTGAACCATACCCTAAAAAATCATTTAAGAAAAACAATATTTTTCCCTGTTGCCAAACACACCAAGGCAGAAGCAACTTGACTCCCAAATACATTAAAAGCAGTAGTTTTTGAAGAGAAGCATTGCAAAATAGTATGAATAATGTACTTACAATGGGGTGCAAATTGACCTTTAAAAGTTTTATACTTTTGGTCATCAGAAATATTGTACCCCAAGTTTGTTAAACCCTTAAAAATTTCAGCCTCAAGAAGGTTAACCACCCTATCCTCATCATTCAAGACTAGCTTGTCTCGAATGGAGGCAAGTGTAACTACTTTGGGGTGGCCACCTATATGGCTTTTAAGTGTAACCTCTCCATCCACTGTTTCAGTCGTAGCATTTGACCAAAACTGTTGGATGTGTGAGGTATAAATTCTTGGACTGATCACAAGAGCTACCCTAAAGTAACTAGACCTTAGGTAAGCTACTTCCTTAGGTAATTCTGTTGTTTCTTCAGAAACAATGGCAATTTGGTTATGGTTAGGAGAGATTTTAAGAGCCATTGAAAGATTTGAAGAAATAAAGGTTTATGTTTTGAAAAGATGAAGTGGGAAATGATCGATAAAGTGAGTTGGACCTGTTGGTTAAGGTAATTGAGCTTATATAGGCGAAATGAGGACTTGTGATTAGACCAAATTATCAATTTGCATAAAAATCAGAAATAAATATTGCTTAGAAAGGAATATATTTAAAATAATGATAATGAGGTTACCAATCCACGAAGAAAGCGCCTTAAATATCTTTTGAAAATAATAAAATAGTCCATAACCAAAAATTAAAAAAGCAGGCCTAACAGCTATAAACAGGGCAACGTCATTGTCGGTCAACGGTCAAACAAGGGAACCTTTGCAAAGCAGGGGGAAGTCATACAAGCAGGGGAATGAAAATCAAAAGCAGGGGAAACTTTCCTAAGGGTATTAGATTATCTTGAATATTCCAATGCTAAATAGCTCTGTCCCAATGCACAGACCTGCATGAGCAAGCTAGATACACAGAATCTCTAGAGTCCTCCATTCAGCAAAGTCCTAAAAAGAATAACCCAACACATAAGTAACCCTGCACCTGGTCAACCCAATGAAATGTGCATACCCAGGTCTCCAAACCAACCATTCCCTTCCTATGGTCAAGTGGTCTTGGCAACATGCATTCAAAAGATTCATTTTGTGCAGCAGGCTCCCAATCAAGAGGTTTGACTACACATTGCAGTGCCTCAAGATCTTAGAACTCCAACAAGTTTTGAAACTAGTTTTCATTTTCCCAATCCCTCACTCACCAATGGGTATGATCTAGAATCATACATGAGCATCATATGGATACCCTTAACCCTAAAGGTGTGACCTAACCTCCCCTGAAACATGGAGTACATACCAGATTCATCCATGGGGTACACCATACTTCACAATGATTCCTGCATTGTTAGTCTAAAACCACATGCAACCACTTAAAAAGAACAAACCCAAACAAGGGAAAGTACCCTAGCAGGGGAATTAACCCAAGCAGGGGAAAGTTTGTTCAACAACAGTGGCATTAAGAATGATGGAAAAGTGACCAGCAATTCTACAACAACAGACAATAATACAATCCTGAATACACACAAGAATCTACAGACATTTGTTTAGGGATTGACCATCCCAATACTTGCAACCAAGTACTGGAATTTCCCTATATCAAAAGGTTTTGTCAAAAGATCCACAACATTAAGTTCTGTATCAATTGTCTCAGGGAAAATTAACCCTTTTTCAAAACAATCTCTAATAAAATGATGTCTGATTTCAATGTGTTTGGTTTTAGTGTGAAAAACAGGCTTCTTAATTATGCAAATTGTGTTGTTATTGTCAATAAAAATCTTGGTTTTAAGAAAATTGTACCCATAATCAAACAACTGATTCTGAATCCAAAGGACTTGTCCACAGCATGTAGCAGTAGCCACATATTCAGCTTCAGTTGTGGAAGTTGCCAGAATAGTTTGCTTTTTACACTGCCAAGATATAAGCCTGCTCCCCAAAAATTAACATCCACCTATTGTAGATTTTCTATCATTGTTGTTACCACCATAGTCACTATCTGAATAGGCGATCAGCTCAAAGGGTGACTCCTTAGGGTACCAAATCCCTAAAGTAGGATGACACTTGAGGTACCTAAAGATTCTCTTTACAACAAAAAGATGGCACTCCATTGGTGTCACTTGATGTCTTGCACACAGACATACATCAAACATGATGTCAGGTCTTGAAGTTGTAAGATACATGAGAGATCCAATCATGGATCTATATGTTTTGAAATCAATAGGTTTTCCTTGGTCCTCTTTTCCCCAAGGATGCTCTTTGTCCATGGGAGTGGAGACTTTCTTTCCTTCACATAATCCAAACTTTTTCACAATTTCAGCAACATATTTATCTTGAGAAATAAAAATCCTATCTTTCCTCTACTGAACTTGTAAACCTAATAAAACGTTGAGCTCTCCTATTGCACTCATTTGGTATTTGTCCTGCATCAATTTGGCAAACTCCTTGCTAAGCATGGATTTTATGGATCCAAAAATGATATCATCTACATATACTTGCACTAAAAGAAAGTCACCTTTTTGTTTCTTGATAAATAGGGTCTGGTCAATCTTACCCCTATTGAAGCCATTATCCAAGAGATACTTGGATAGAGTCCCATACTAGGCCCTAGGAGCTTGATGAAGCCCATACATTGCCTTTTTCACCTTGTAAACCTTGTCTGGATGTTCTGGATCTTCAAAACCTAGAGGTTGCATTACATACACCTCCTCATCAATGATGTTATATAAAAGGCACTCTTAACATCCATTTGATACACCACAAAGTCCATGAAAGAAGCATATGCCATAAACAATTTGATGGCTTCAATTCTGGCAACTGGTGCAAAGACCTCATCATAGTCAATGCCTTCCTCCTGTGTGTATCCTTGTGCTACTAGCCTGGCTTTATTTCTGACCAATATACCTCTCTCATCCTTCTTGTTTCTGAGCACCCACTTTGTCCCAACGGGTCTGAACCATTTCGGACAGTCAACCAAAATCTAAACCTCTTGAATATCAAACTGTAATAGCTCTTCTTGCATAGCCTCTACCCAGCTTGGATCATTCAATGCTTGAAAGATCTTCTTTGGCTCTTCTTGTGACAAAAAGGTAGCAAATAGGCAACATTGCATATTGTAATGATTAAATTTCATTGTGATGTTGGCAATGAAGCTATGTTCCTTTGCTTGATACCTTGTTTGTCTGGGAGTATCAGGATCACCTATGATTTGAGATTGAGGGTGATCTTTATTGATTCTATAGGTAGGATGCATATTTATAAGGACTTCAGTTTCATCATTTCCCAACTCAGGTTCTATGGGACTATCTTGATTGGGAAAGAACTCTTCAAAGTAACCTCCAAATGATACTACGTGGCTGAGAGATGGATGTTGGTGAGCTGAGTTCAGCTCTGAATAGCTTGGACCTCCATACCTAATGATTCTACTTCCACTTCTTGACATAGTGATTGGAGAAGATGTAGAAATGAGTGGGGATTCTCTTTTTGCATCATGAGCATCATTCATCACTGTTTCTTCAATAGCAGGGGAAATGTTTGGACCACCAGGGGAATCTATGATTCCACTTCTTTCATACACTCCACTGCTTTCATGAATGTGCTTAGCAGAGGAAGTGAATGGCTGTACATCCTTTTGATATAGGTCTTCCTCTTCTACTATCTCTTTGGCAACATCATCAGAAGGAAATAATGAAGGTACAGTCATATACCTTAAAGGTGGACTCTCCAAAGCAGTTGGTTCTTTTGTACCTGAAATGTTAGTATTTTCCAAAGCTACATGCACATAATTCATAGATTTAGAAAGTACTTTAATATCAAAGAACCACTTGGGACCTATTTGTGTGTCTTCGGGCTTATCCTCCAGGAAATTCACATGTATGTTCTCTATCACCTTGCTTGTCTTTTTGTTGAAGACCCTATATCTCTTACTTGTTAGTGAATAGCCAACAAAGTATCCATCATACCCCTTTTCATTGAATTTTCCCAAATGATCAAGTGTGTTGAGTATCACTACATGACACCCAAATGGTCTAAAAAGTCAATTAAAGGAGGTATTCGATTGAATAGCTGATAAAGGGGTATTGTTGTGAGCCTTAACCACCAAGGCCCTGTTTTGAACATAGCAAGAAGTGGCAACAGCTTTAGCCCAAAGTATGACTGGAAGCTTGGGATCAGATAGCATGGTCCTTGCAGCTTCTATGAGTGTTTTGTTTCTCCTCTCTGCAACCCCATTCTGTTGTGGTGTTCTGGCTATGCTGAATTCTCTTTTTATCCCTTTGCTGGTACAGAAAGTGTCCAGCTCTTTGTTCCTAAACTCTCCACCATTATCAGACCTAATTGTCACCACCTTCATACTCTTTTGAAGTTCAATATGAGTAATGAAGTATTTGAGTACTCCTGCTGTGTTACTCTTTTCAAACAGAAAGAAAGTCCATGTGAACCTTGAGAAGTCATCAGTGACCACTAGGTTGTACCACTTCTTTTTCATACTTGCCACAGATGTAGGACCAAAAAGATCCATGTGTAGCAACTCCAATGATTTGGTGGTGGAAAGAGCAATTTTGATTTGCAAGAGGTTCTATGTTGTTTTCCTTTCAAACATGTAACACATGTATGATCATTACTGAAAGTCTTTGAAGGTAGACCATGAACAAGATTGAATTTAACCAATTTGTTCATATTTTTTAAGTTTAGATGACCTAGTCTTCTGTGCTATTTCTTGCATTCATCAACTGAGGCTTTGGCAATAAAACAGTTCTCATTGTCTTGAAGAGAAATATTTTTTAAGTCAATGATGTACATGTTCTTCTACCTTGGTGTTCTCAGTACAATAGGAGTATTGGGTGGTAAAACAAACTCCTTTCCTAACACCAAGCACTCAGTATCAGTGAAAAGAACAGAGTTTTTGTTGTTAGTAATTTGAGACACACTAAAAAGTTTATACTTCAGTTCTTTCACCAGGTAGACATTATCAAATGTCATTCCATTAGTGACAATGTTCCCTTTCCATGTGATTGTCCAATGTCCATCTCCAAATGATACACCATCATTATCATGCAGGGGAACAAAGTTTGACAGATATGCTTTGTGACCAATCATGCTTCTTGAGCGACCACTATCCCAGTATGCTTTGTCATTCTTAGTCTGCTTTGTTACCTACAAAAGGAAAAACCAAATTAGTTCTTCTTAGGGACCAAAGCCATTACTGACTTGGATCTACCTCGTGTACCAATGTAAGATAGTTTGTCAAAGGCTAAAGATACACCATTGGATTGAGTACCCTTTTGGGAGCCCAAACCTAACAAGCTGAGGCTTTCACAACTTTTCCCTATCTACCCATGCTTTTATAAGTCAAAACTTTGCCAGCAGGGGATACCCAGGACTTAGCAGGGGAATCCCTATGCTTAACAGAGGGAACCTATTGCATGTTTTGGCCTCTATCGGTGCGTTGGTAAGGTCTATGGCCAGATGCAAATTCATTATGAGAGATTGGTCTGGTCATATTAAAGCTAGATTTGGGGTGTGGTTCACTTATCTTTCTCAAAGCAGGTACAACATACTTATCAGGTGCCTTAGTTCTCAAAGCAGGGGGAATATATTTAGCAGGGAAAAAGTTTTTTCCTCTGCATTCAACAAAATAGCTTGTAGTTGTATTTCCTTTAAAGGATTTGTAGCCACCATTCCCATGGTTGCTTTATAGTCTTGGTATATGTGATCAAAACTGCCACAAGTGAAACAAGGTTTGGTGTTTTTCACAAAGTCCTTTCCTAGTTGAAAAGACTTTTGATTATTCCATTGTCTTTGGTTTCCTCTAACCAAATTTCTTTTGTGAATAGGTCTATACATCTCTGTGTATTTAGTAGTGGTCTTGAAGGGTTTTGGACAACTAGTTTCAAGATATGGGATTCCACTATTTAGCTTACTAGTTTCAGACCCTGATTTACTGCTAGTTCTAGATAAAGTAGTTTTAGAACTAGTATCACTACCAAATAAACCTTCTCTAGAGAAAAGAATAGGTTTATCAATTTTCCACTATTTTAAAGCAGCCTGTTCTTTGTTGAAATCTCTTATTTTACTGATTTTGACTAAAGGTTCTTCTTGTTTCTAATTACCTAATCTATAGTAATTAGGATCAAATACCATATCCTCCTGTTTTGCAAAACAAGGAATTCCAGTCCATGAAAGATATTTCATTGCGGGGGTGGTAGAATTTCAGCATGTTGGCTCTTGGCACCTAAACGAGTTTTCTCTTTAGGAGATTGTCCTATTTTTACATCCCTAGTTAAATCTTCAGCAGATTTTCCAAACTTTTCAATAGTTAACTTATATTTTTCTTGATTTACTTTAAATATTTCAAGTTCATTAGTTAACTCTTGAAGAGTAGCATCTTTCTCTCTAGCATCTCTTTCTAGGATTCCAATGTGATCTCTATATTGGTTCTCTCTTTGCTTATATTCTCTAATGTTAGACTCTAGTTGTTCTAAAGTACGTTTGTATTTGTCTAGGTTATTCTGAGAATTTATGTAATTAACATTTAGCTTTCTGATTTGGTCATTTAGTGACTCGGTATTTTTCCTACATCCTTTGGTACAATAAGAGTCATCATATACCTCATTGTCTGAGCTAGAAGTGGACATAGCCATAAGAGCAAATTCTTCCTCTGTCTCCTCAGCAAATAGAGCTTGATTCCTTTCAACACTTTCTATCATAGAGCTCCAGTCCCATCCAACTCCATCTATTCCATGCATGGCTACCATAGCCTTAGCCTTAAAATCCTCATCCCTGTCCTCCTTCCTATGCTGCTACCATTCTTTGGAGATCTGCACTCCCTAGCAAAGCGACCTTTCTTCCCACAGTTATAGCACTCCACCTTTGATTTATCAAATCTAGCTACATCAGAAGGATTAATGGAAATCTTTTTCCAATATTTCTTATAGAATCTGTTGGCTCTCATGCTGAGCAGAGCCATATTCCATTTGATGTCCATTTCCTCCAATCCTTGCTTACAATATTTGAGTTAAATCTTCATGTAGCACAGTGGAACCATGAGGTCCTAGTGATGCAATGAAAGCACATGCAATGTCAAGGCTAAATTTTGTAGGCCTTTCTTCTCCATTTGATGTTCTTGAATTTTAAACAGTGGAATGTGTAGCAGGGGAAACTTCAATCCCACTGCTTTTAGAGTTTCCATTGTTTTGGGAAAGGAAAGCCATACTAGTAGGTGGATAAGCAAGTCCACTTGAATTTGTGGGGAATGGTCCCTGAAGCCTTCATTTTATTGACAACAGGCTCAAAAACCTTCAAGTTGTTGTAGATATAATCAATGTTCTTGTCATCAGTGTCATCTCTGTTTTGCCAAATGGATTTGTAAACAAACCATTCTTTCTGAAGGCTATTGAGGAATCTTGCATTGACCTGTTCTCTTGACACTTATATGTCAAAGAACTCCAGTTGTGCCACAAGATCTTGAAGCCTATTATAGATAGAACCAATTGTTTCATCACCTTTTGCTTTAAAAGAAGCAAATTGGTCTATCATTTGATTTTTCTTTTTCTTCTTGGTAGCTTCATTTCCTCTAAAATATTTTCCCAATGGCTTCCCAA